>OY992768.1:20874122-20958694 GCA_963921325.1 Logfia minima
GGATTCCGATGATGTTGATATTGAGGAGGAAGGACTTGATGATGGTGAATTCTATGATGATGCACCGACCATTGAGACTGATTCTTCTGAGGATGAAAGTGAAGAAGAAACTGATAATGCATCTGATGCTCAGGCCCCTGAAACTGAAACTACTGAAACAAGAGCTGAGAAAATTGCTAAATGGTGGCCTCATGGTAAGGCTGGAATTCAGATACCCGTCACCTGCAAATCATACAAGGTTAGTGGGGTGTATACGGGGTTGATAAAGAGTTGGAAGGTATCCAATGGTGTTTTCATGATCAAGAGACTTGATGGTGTCCAATATTTCAAAAGATCATTCACCAAGTTGAGCACTTTACCAAAAGGAGAAGTAAATCGTCTTGCTCAACTCTCTTTGATAAATCCGTCCAAAGATGATCGTGCAAATTATATCCAAACCACTCTACAGCGAGAAATACGCACAAAGAGATATAACTTCATCAAACCAACTTTGGGAATTAGGTATATCTATAAGAAAAGGATAGACCCGGTGACCAAACAGCCAATATGCAGAATGCGTTATCCTCCGGCTGATTGTTTGAAGAATATTCCTCTGGAAACAATTCCCCTGGACTTTCTGAGAAGATTTCATTACTGGGAACTGGATGCTCATACCGGTGAAGCGGTTTTGTTTTTTGTTCCTGATACAGAGCAACCAGAGAGGAACTCGCTGTATGGTTTGAAGAAAGCTCAGTTTAGAGTGTTTGATCCTATGAGCTTAATAAACATGTCATCAAAGGACTTGAGAAAACTGTTTGACAATCCGATTCGCTTCAACGAGAAGAATGCTGTGAACAAGAAGATCGCACTTCAATTTCAGAGGATTGTTAATGTTTGTGTGACACATGGGATACACGCTGGCGGTGTATTCCCAACAGGCTGGGTTTGAACGAAGATCTTGAAGACCAAGCTGAAGACACGGGGGAGTTTGTTGATACATATTAGAGTGTCTGTCAGTTGGTCAAGTCTGTACTGTGTCTGTAAATGTAATAAAGTAAATAAAGTTACATTTTCTGTGTACTGCGACACAAGGCTTGTGTCGCATAAGTGATAGGTGCGACACAGTGCTTGTGTCGCAATAGTGAATCCTGCGACACAAGGCTTGTGTCGCATAAGTCGGCCAGATTAGTATAAATACCTCTAATTACTTTGTAATTAGGTTAGACTTTTTGATATTAGTTTTCTCTGTGTTTTTGGCTGTATTTTCTCTCAGAGATAATTTGATCACTTGCAATATAAAGTTCATACTTCATTGAGTTTAATTGTTTTAGCTTTATTATTGTATTGTGGTTTGATCTTGCATAAGATTCGTGACGATTTGATTCAAAGGTTCATAGTGGGATCTACACTTTCTGATTCAACTTCAGGAGCTAAGTCCTCCTCTAAGTTAATCACTTTCTTACCAGCTTCATCTTCAAAGACAACTTCGGTTACCGGTTGCTTTGCCACTATATGTTCATCAATATCAGCATCGACATCTAGTATGATCGCATCATCTGATCTCCAATCTGCAACCTCTTTAGTTAAGATCTCTCATTCTTCTAATTCTGACCCATCGCTATCAAAATCGTCTAGACCAAGCAACGCTTCAATAGTGTTAGACTCAGTTAGATTCACTGGAGTTTGCTCTGTTCCACTCTCACCTTGTTTCTAACTCGACTCCCCTTGAGCTTGTGTCACTAGTCTTCCAGTTGAAGAGCTAGGTAGTTCACCTTCTTTCGGTGCACTGGGATCATCGTCTTTGTCATTATCTGATTTCTTTCTCAGCTCATCACCTCTACATCCTGTCATCTCCCCCTGAGCTGACTGGCGCTTCAATCGGTAGAGAAGGATCTCATTATCCCGTACTATCTCTTTTAACTTGTCATTTCGCGCCTCTAATCTTTCATTGAGAGCCATCAAGTTATTAACACGGATTTCTTGACTCGCAACAACTGCAATCAAATTAGCAACCATATCTGATAAGCTTGCGATCCAACCCTGAAGATATAAAAAATTTTCTGATTATGAAAGATTGGCAGTGGGGTGTGACACAGGTGGTGTAGTATGAGCTGGAGGTGTTGTGGTAGCTGGTGGTGGTGTACGAGTTGAAGTGGCAGGTCGTTCTGTAGTTGATGGTGGTGTGACAGTTGGTGTTGGTGTTGGTGTTGTAATCTGGGTTGGTACGGTGGTTGTTGTGGGTGTAGAGACAGGGGGTTGAACACGTTCCATGATGACCACTCTTGTAGGCCGGCTTCTTTTAGTCGGCCTTCTTACAAGTGATTGAGTGTCATCATCATCAGAGTCACCATCATCATCATCGTTCAGGACATAATCATCGTCCTCTTTAACCTTTCTTTTTCCCTTTTCTTTTTCAGAGAGCGCACCGGGTTTAATCAAAACAACTCTTGACCCATGGAAACCCAGAGTAGGACGGTCCTCATCTTCAAAGTTGCTCACGGTCGCTTCACTATCATGCTCACTCTCATGTTCACTAGCATGATCCAGAGTCCTCATGACATTATCCCAGGAGTGCAAGTCTTCTTCTGCCTCAGCTGTGTATGTATCAATGGTAGTAATATCAGCCTCAATGCCAACTTGAGGACCTGTGACTGACGCATCCTCATGAGCTGCAACATTAGCAACTTCAGCACTGTGAAGTACCTCATGCACAACTACCTCTGCAATATCAGCGACAATTGGCCCACCCTCTTGGGGATTCTCAATCTGGTGCAAAATTTCCTCAACCACCTCTAGTTGAACCTCAGCCGCCACTTCTGGTGGCACATCCCACCAGCCATCATTTGGTAGCGCCACATAGCCAGCATCTAGAACGGCCCCGAAGAGAGGTACTGTCGACGACTGTTGTGACTGAGGCAATGTCCAAAAATCTTCTTATCTAATGATGTCAGATGCACGACTGGAAACACAGCAGGAAGATTGGGAATCAACGCATTGATAATGATCATCACAAAATGCGGATAGAGCAGAAACTTGTCCTTTACACTGCCCTTTATATGCTGGTGTATCTCATCGAAGAAGAATTGAGAAAAGTAGAAGGGCTTGTTGTAAACCAACGAAATCATGCAAGATTGCATTTTATGATTCATGGTATCAAACCCAGCCTTCTTTGGTCCGAAAGAGACCGGTAGTACATGCATCAGATACCGCTACTGACCGTAGAGATAACTCTTGGTGTACTGAGTATGTGTAACATCACCCACATATCCCATGCACTGAAAAGTGCCAGTTGTTAGTTCCAGTGGGAAGGAGGTTGGGCCATTCTCCTGAGCCTCGACTCCATTAACCATGGTCTTGATGACTGGAGGTTGAGGGCGACAATCAAACACCGCATTTGCCCAAAACTGACTAAGGTATTCAAACCTCAAGGTCGGCTAATGTGTCAGTGCAAAGAAAACCCTCGAGCACATCAGAAAAGTCAAGATGCCTCGGAATTGCTTGGTGGCGAGATCAGCCAAGTCAAAGGAGATCGCCGAGTTATGTTTATTGTAGAATTGTCTCACTTGATCAGCCATTTCTTCAAAATAGACAAAACACGCCAAGAATAGATAATAATAATGTTAGTAAAAGACATAGTTAATTTACAACCCTGCAACGAAGATCCTACAATTAATACAAGTTATTACACATTAATTATTAAAAAATAAATATTTTTCAAAAACATGTAAGTTCGTACGAACTTAATAAATTTGTACAAACTGTAAGTTCGAATGGAAGAACACTTTTTTAATTTCAAGAATTTTGACAATGAAAACATGATCAGGCACATGACACAGGTGCGCCTAGGTGCGTTTAATCGAAATGAGCAAGTAACAACAACTTTTCACCATGAACACATTCCAAATTTTGATTTTAAGTTAACCTTTAAGAAAACACAATAAAATCCAAATTTTAATTATGTTTAACAGTTCAAAATGTATATAAGTTACTTACAAAAATTAGGAATATGATATTGAAGAAGTTTAATCGTTTAGAAACGTCAAATGCAGATCAGAAATCGGATTTCAGTTTGAAAATGATGATATAGTGGGGTAAGTTCGAATGTCACAAGTAAGTCCGAAGGAGTATATTCGAAGGGTTTTAAAGGAAGTGAGGGGTTTGACCGGTCAGACCACCTTTTATACCCAACAATATCCATATTCGTACGAACTTGGAGTACGAACTTGAACCTTCGAACCTACATTCTAACAAAATCTAAGTTCGTACGAACTTAGATTAACTTAGCCCAAAAACTTAGAATTTTTCAAATTAAAATCACTTTGTGGAAACCAAAATACTTAGACGCTTAAATGATCAGGTTTTGAGCGATTAATCTAAATAAATATAAGTATTTCCCGTAAACTAAGAACTTTTTATTTAATTAAAATAACTTAAAGTTTAAAAATACGAATATTGAAAGTCCCTTTGCACGGATCTAAACGGGATTACAATGTGTATTAGATTGCGGAATGGTATAATACACAATAACCAACAACAAAACAAGTAAATGCAAGTGTTAAGTGTATAAGTTCGTAGGTATTCGAAGATAGCACTGTATGTTCGAATATAACTGATTCAAAAAGCCCATTAATGAAATATTACAACTTAGTTTTTATACTCAGTAAGTTCGTACGAACTTACTGGTCCTAGGTTCGTACGAACTTACATGTTCGTACGAACTTCCTAGGTTCGTACGAACATATAGGTTCGTACGAACTTACAAACTAAAAACTAAAAAGGCTAAGTTAATAAACACTTTACATTATTAACTATAAAACTAATAACAAAACTAACTATTACAAAATAAGAGTTGTTGTCACCAAACGTGCACCAACAGACTCCCCCTTGACAATAGCTCGGTTAGTCTTCAGTCTTCTGGCTCTGTCGAATCTTGATTCTTGATCAACTCTGTCGACTCTCAGCCCATAAGCCTTTTTCAACACAAACTTTGACGACCCTCTGATACTTTCGCCCTTCATGCCTCCAACTATCTCTGTATAAGATCTTGTTCTCATGAAGCTTCAACAGGTCATCTTTTGACAAGTTTACCAGATGTAAACTGTCATATACTCTCAACAGCTCCTTCTCATCAGCATCCTCCATGACTGCTTCAGCTGTCTTACTGTCCACATACCACCACTTGAGATTTCTCAGAATATCCTGTGGCATTTTCTTCAAAGGAACCCTCTTCAAGCACTTGACCGGTTTATAAACCATTTTCATCCACGGCTTGTTTGTAATAGGATCAATCCGGGTTAAATCAGGAACTCTTTTACCTGATCTTGGTTTTAAATCAACGAAATTATTCGTTCTTCCTTCACGCTTAATTATTCTCTCTAGAGTTCCGGCGTAAGGATCATTATTGACATTTACCAAGTCAATCCAGGCCAGTTCCTTCAGTTCGATCTTTGGTAGCGAGCTTAAAGTTTTCAGTTTTCTTCTTAAGTACTGAATTCCATCATATCTTTTAATTATGAACAGTTTTAGTTCACTGTCATAGAACCAATTTATGATGCCTTTGCTCAACTTTCCTGCCCCTCTAACCCTTATATCACCTTTATACTTTATCTCAGGTTCCTTTTCTGCCTTCTTAAACCATAAGGCTTTCAGCTCGGCTCTAGACATTTCTGGTTCTTCAGATGTCTCATCGCCAAGGACCTCATCACCATCAGACTCTATGTCCTTGTGATCTAACACTTTCTTACCATCTTTAGACTCGATAATCACTTCAGTGACAGGTTGCTTGGGCACGACATGTTCATCTATATCAACATCTGTATCTTGAACAGTCTCCTCATCTAATTTCCAGTCTGCAACACCTGTACTGAGGATTTCTCCTTCTTCTAGTTCTGACCCATCACTATCAAATTCATCTAAGCCAAGCAGTGCTTCGATGGTATCAGACTCTATAAGATCTATAGGGGTGCCCTCCTTATCTGCTTCGTTTTCATTCTTCTTTGCACCCCACCCTGATTTCTGGCTACCATCACCATCTGCCGCTGCACCAACACCAGACCCTGATTCTGTTCCCCAACCACCTTTCTGATCCGTTTTTTCTTCGATTTTCTTGCTCCAGTCTGTCCCTTCTGCTTGTGCCTCACTGGACTCTTTGTTCCACCCTCCAGATGGTTCAGTCTCTTCATGAGGCTTTGAAGCACCTTGTCCAGATCCGCTCACACCAGAACCTTGACCAGACTCCCCCTGAGCTATAACTGCACCTTGCACTCTAGATGAAGAGCCAGGAAGCTCACCTCCTTTGGGTGCACTTGGATCATCGTCTCGGTCATTATCAGCTTTGAATCTCAGCTCATCTTCCTTGCATCCTGGTGTCTTATCCCCCCTGAGCAACTGGCGCTTCATTTGAAAGACAGTGACCTCATTTAGCCGCACTTGATCTTCGACCTTTTCAAGTTGCTTTTCTAAGCGCTCATTAATAGCCGTCAGATTTGTGACTCGAACTTCCTGGCTTGTAACCACAGCAGTCAAGACAGTCACCATATCCATCAAGCTAGTGATCCGGCCCTCAAGATAAGTAACTTGTCCGGATCTGAGAGAAGAGCAGCCGGGTTGGAAACAGATCGGGTGGGTTGAGTCGTAGGTGGAGCAGTAGAAGGTGTGGGTGGTGTGGTTGTAGATGCAACTAGTGGTTGTTGTACTGTTGATGGAGCAACAGGTGGTGGTGTAGGTGTGATAATCGTAGGAGCAGAACCACCCGCTCCAATAACCACACCAATTGGACGCTGGCGCTTGCGTGCCTGCAACCGGAACTGTTCCGGTTCAGATTCATCATCGGAGTCCTCGGGAACATATTCATCATCAACCTGAACCTTTCGCTTGCCCTTTTCTTTCTCCCCGGCGGCCTTAGGGTCAATCAACACCCCCTTGGACCCATGAAACCCAATCATAGGGCGGTCCTCGTCATCATCATCATCATTACCATCCTCATCATCATCACCATCATCATCATCATCTGCATCAGATTCTGTAGCCTCAGAATCAAGAGCTGCATCCTTATCAGCTTCAGCAGCAGGTGGAGACCATGTGTCTCGGGCTACAGAATAGTCATCAATATCCTTGAAGAGATCATCAAAGGTGGGCTCCGAATTGGGCCCTGCTTCGCCCTGAAGAACTTCCCTAACCAATTCAGCAGCAACATCAGCGTCAACACGCTCTCCCTCAGCAGGATGCTCTATCTGGTGCAAGAGTTCTTCAACTACCTCCTACTGTGGCTCATCAGCAGCCACCTCAGCATGGGCCGGTGCCGGCTCTGGTTCTTGAGCTTGAACCTCAGCAGCTGCTTGGGGCACAGGCACATCCAACCAGCCATTATCTGGTGGAGCCTGATAGTTTGCATCAATAATTGCCCCAAACAAAGGCACATCTTGTGGCCTATCAGCAACTGCACGTCTCTTGTTGTGGCTGAGATAGTGCCTAAAGATCTTCTTGTCGACCGGCATCAAATGAACCACCGGGTCGATAGCTGGAAGATTCGGAAGAAGGGCGTTTATCACCATCATGACAAACCGGGGGTATAGAATAAAGTGCTCCTTCACACTCCCCTTAATCTGCTGAACCATTTCATCGAAAAAGTACTGCGAGAAGCTGTAGGGTTTGTTGTAGACAAGGGAAATCATCCCAGACTGCAGCTTATGGTTCATGGTATCAAAGCCCGCCTTCTTTGGCCCGAATGACACCAGCAGGATGTGCATAAGATAACGCCACTGGCCGTATACCAGACTCTTGGTGTATTGGGTGTGGACAACATCTCCCACATAGCCCATGCGTTGAAACGCGCCAGCACGCATATCAAGAGAGAAAGAAGTTGGGCCATTTTCCTGTTCTTCAGTTCCCAGATGCAGAACCTGCCTCAGAAGGTTGGCAGAAAACTCGATATCGACCCCATTGACAGTAGCCCTTATAACCGGAGGCTGAGGCTCACAATCATGAATTGCCGTAGCCCAAAATTGGCTAAGATATGGAAAATATAGCGTTGGCGAGTGAGTAAGAGCATAAAACACCCGTGAGCGCATGAGAAACTCCAGCATGCCTCGAAACGGTGCGGTCGCCGGGTTGGCAAGATCAAAAGAAACTGCCACATTGTGCTTGTTGTGAAACTCACGCACAAGATCAGCCATTTCTGCAAAACAAACACAAACACGCCAAAAATAAAGAATAATAATGTTAGTCATAAGACATAATTAACTTCGAACCCTGCAAACAAGATTCTATGATTAAAACAAGTCTTAAAAAAAAAATTTCAAAGTTCAAACGATAGTAGGTTCGTACGAACTTACTGCCCTTGTAGGTTCGTACGAACTTACTGTTTGACCAAGTCAAACTTAAGTACGTACGAACTTACATTGGCTAGGTTCGTACGAACTTGTAGGTTCGAACGAATGAACTGTAAACCAAAGTTCAAAATTTTTATCAATTAGAATACAATCAAGTACATGGAAAGGGTGCGCCTAGGTTCGTTTTAGTAAATCAACCATAACACATTAATTTTAACCTCTTAAAGTTCCACAATTTTGAGTTTAAGTTTGTTTTTCACAAAAACCAACTTAACTCCGAATGTGTTGATGTTTAACGCTTCAAATTAAGAAAAAATCACTTACAAAGATGCGGATTATGATATATAAGATGTTTAACGGTTTAAAAACGAACAACACAGTCCCAAAATGGAGTGAAATTCGAAAATCAGTAAGTTCGCACGGGTAGGTTCGCAGACACAGTATGTTCGTACGGAGTTAGGGTTTTTGAGAAAGTGAGGAGTTTGACCAACGTTGACTCTTTTATACCCCAAGTATGTTTGTACGAACATAGCCTTCGAACATACCGTCTAAGTTCGTACGAACTTAGAATTTTAAAATTAAAAAGTTAAACTTTTTCTATTTTAAAACGAAAAGCAATGATCTAAATACTTAGGCATTCAAAGGAGCAAGGTTTGAACAAATAAACAAACAAAATGTAAACATTTCCCAAAGACAAATAACTTTTATTCATTTATTTATTTAAAACACTTAAAAAATAACATAACATAAAATAAAACTTGCAAATATGAAATTGTTCATATTTTGAAAAGTACAATATTTTTGAGAGAGTCACTGATACTAAGATCGAATTAGCCATGATGAGAGCAATACACAGTTAGGAATAGCATTTATGCCTTTGATTATTATTGTTGTAATTAATAGAACACAACGATTATTGGTATTGTTGTCCATTTAAGCATTCGGCATTCAGAATTCTCAAGTACGTATAAGATTATTGTTCACGATCTCTTGTGAATCTTACATTTGATATACCCTTAAGATCTAGACAGTCATGAAGAGCATGGAACGGATATTTTTCATCTTTATTTTTATTTCATCTTTAAAGTCAAGTCTATTTGCTTTGTCAGTAATGTACATAGGTACGTGATTCAATTTTATGACAGGACTAAGGTTAGAAACAAACAAATCTAAAATCAAAACAGAGGTGACAGATCTGTACTTTCGTACAACAGAGCGACATAGTTTGACTAGAGACCTTGAAAGCGGTATTCTTGTTTCGCGGTCGAGTTTGTTCTAGATTTTAGGATACACTGGCTGATTCTAGGTCAACATATTTCTAGATGAAGCAGAAGAACCAGTCAGTTAACCCCCCAGATGATTGAATGATGTTTTATATCCGGTAACGAGCATTCATGAACGGTCCATCTCCTAAGAATTAAGACTTAGGTCGTACATCAAAATAAAGATAGCACAAAAAAAAAAATCGTATTATTAAGTATAGATTAAGTACTTGAGAACCGTTATGTTTTATGCCTACCAATACATCGTAAAGTGAAGCTATCAAATACGTTTGCATTTTTAGGTACATTTACTGTGAATGTTCTGCATCTTACAGCCACACATATAAAATGTTCTAGGCATGGGTAAAATATTCATCATTTCTTTGCAATTAGTACATTGACCCTCAAAATTTTTATTGGTTTTGCAAAGATAAAAGGTAAAATAAACTAAGAAATAGAAATAAAAACATACTAAGTTCTTTGTGAAAATATTTACTCAGGATTCCTCATCCCATTAAGTTGGAGTAAAAGCTCAAACCGAGACCGATCAAATGCCTTTGTATAAAGGTCAGCCAGATTGTCATCATATATGACCTTAACCAATTTAATCAAATGCTTTTCAGCACAGTCACGAATGAAAAGTCAACAAACCGCTGGTTCCTTTATATTTAATCTCTGGTTCGTTTCCATCAAACCGCTTTTCTAACGCTTCCCAAAGCTCTTTTGAGAATTGGTATCGTTTAAAAATATGCTTGATCTCCTGAGGGAGACACATAGTAATTGCTGACAAAGCTTTATTCTCACCCTCGTACATCTTTTTGTCTTCATCTTTCATGACAGAATATGTACAGAACTTAGTCTTTCCCTCAAATTCGTAAGTGGGTAAGTCATACCCATCTTTAATGCATATCCACATGCGGATATCGTGAAATCTCGCAAATGATTGAAATCGATCTCTCCACCAAAATTAGTCCTCTCCTTTGAGGAGCTTAGGTGGTGAGGCTGACTTACCAACCTCGTGATCCATTTCTAACAGTTTATTGAGATTTGTCATCACTAGAAACAGTCAAACCAAGTCAAAAGTGTAAAAACAGAAAAGTCAACAGAAGTCAACAGCCCTAGGTTCGTACGAACTTAGATTACTTCGAACTTATAGGTTCGAAAACTATCTAGGTTCGAATGGTCAACCTTCTGGTCAAACTTGACAGAAAATTCAAACGTTCGAACTTATAGGTTCGTACGAACTTATAGGTTCGTATGATATTTTGGGTAAGTTCGTACGTAACTTTCTGACTTGTACGAACTTGCTGTTCAACACCCAAAATCGAACAAAAACTTAGATCTACAGATATTCAACCGATGAATTCGAATGAAAATTGATAGATAAGAACCACAAGAGCTTAAGGAATCCAAAAGTACAACTTTTATCAACTTAAACACTCAAAATCTTGTTTTCTTTGTGATTAAAGCAATCCCGAACCCAACAATGACTTGTTTAAGCTCTGATACCAATTGAAAGTCCCTTTGCACGGATCCAAACGGGATTACAATGTGTATTAGATTGCGGAATGGTATAATACACAATAACCAACAACAAAACAAGTAAATGCAAGTGTTAAGTGTATAAGTTCGTAGGTATTCGAAGATAGCACTGTATGTTCGAATATAACTGATTCAAAAAGCCCATTAATGAAATATTACAACTTAGTTTTTATACTCAGTAAGTTCGTACGAACTTACTGGTCCTAGGTTCGTACGAACTTACATGTTCGTACGAACTTCCTAGGTTCGTACGATCATATAGGTTCGTACGAACTTACAAACTAAAAACTAAAAAGGCTAAGTTAATAAACACTTTACATTATTAACTATAAAACTAATAACAAAACTAACTATTACAAAATAAGAGCTGTTGTCACCAAACGTGCACCAACAAATATGAAATTGTTCATATTTTGAGATGTACATTCGTTTTCAGAGTGTCACTAATACAAAGATCGAATTAGCCATGATGAATACAATACAGAGTTAGGAATTTAATTTATTCCATCGTTATTATATATGTAAGTTATAGAACACGACGATTATCGGTATTGTTTTCTACTTAAGCACTCAACATTCAGAATTTTCAAGTACACGATTATTTATTGTTCACGATTAGCTGTGTATCTCACATTTGATATACCCTTAGAATCCAGAAAGTCCAGAATTCCATGTATCGGATGTTTTAATTTATGTCATCTTTAAAGTCAAGTCCTTTTATATTTTGAGCAATGTACTTTGGTACATCTTTTAGCTGTAGGACAAGACTATGGTTAGAAGCAAACAAATCTAAAATCAAACCAGAGGTGACAGGTATGTACTTTCGTACAACAGAGTGACATAGTTTGACTAGAGACCTTGAAAACGGTATTCTTGTTTGTCTGTCGAGTTTGTTCTAGTTTTAGGATACACTAACTGAGTCTAGGTCAGCACGTTTCAAGATGTAGCAAAAGAAACAGTCAGTGAACCCCCCATATGAATTAATTTATATTATGCGATAACATGTATTCATGTACAATATTCTATCTCCTAAGAATTAAGACTTAAGACTTAAATCGAATTATTTATTATAGATTAAGTACTTGAAAACCATTATGTCTTATGCCTACCAATACATCGTATAGTGAAGCTATTAATTATGTTAAATATTAGGTACATTTTACTGTGTATGTAGTACATCTAAAAGCCACACATATATAATGTTCTATTCATGGGTAATGTTTTCATCATTTCTTTGCAATAGCACAGTGACCCTCAACTTTTTATGAGATTTTGCAAAGATAAAAATAAAATAAGAAATATAAATAAACTATAGCTAGACAAAAGTTCTTATGGGAAATAACTTATTCAGGATTACTCATCCCATTCAGTTGGATTAATAACTCAAAACAAGACCTATCAAAAGCCTTAGTATAAAGGTCGGTCATATTATCATCGGTGGGAACCTTAACTAATTTAATCATTTGTCTTTCAGCACAGTCACGAATAAAATGATGTCTAATATCAATGTGTTTCGTTTTACTATGCTTAACACGATTATTAGTTATGGACTGGTTATCTATCATAATAGGTGTATTGGAAAAATTTAAATCGTGGTCGCGCAACTATTGTTATATCCACAAGACGTGTGAACTACAACTTTCAGCTGCCACATACTCAGCCTCACAGGTTGAGATGGTGACCAAGGTTTGCTTCTTACATTGCCAAGAGACAATGTGACCACCTTATAATTAACAACTACCAGTGGTTGATTTCCTATTCAAGTTACATTCACCGTAATCCGAGTTTGTATAGGCCACGAAGTCAAAATTGCCTCTGGAGGGATACCAAAGACCTAACTAAGGTTTTCCCTTCAGATATCGCAAAATTCTCTTCGCTGCCTTCAGGTGTGACTCTTTTGGATTAGCTTGAAAACGAGCACACAAGCAGACGGCAAACATTATATCAGGTCTTGAAGCGGTTAGGTACATAAGAGAACTGATAATGGCCCGATCTTGAGTCGGATTCACATCTTCGGTACTCTCCGTGTCTGGTCCAAGATGGTGATTCTGGGGAATCGGTGTGCCAAATGACGAACAATCTTCCATTTTGAAACAAGCAAGCATTTCATGCACATATTTTGACTGATGAATAAAAAATCCGTCCTTCTTTTGATCAACTTGTAAACCTACGAAGAAGTTTAGCTCCCCCATAGCACTCATCTCAAACCTTCGCTTCATCACCTTTTCGAAATCTCTGCACATGTTCTCTTCAGATGACCTAAAAATGATGTCATCAATGTACACTTGTACAAGTAGGAAATCATCCTTCTTCCACTTGATAAATAAGGTGCTATCTCTTTGACCTCTCCTGAACCTGTTTTCTAAGAGATAAGTAGATAGTGTCTCATACCAAGCTCTGAGTGCCTGATGCAGTCTGAAAGTCCCTTTGCACGGATCCAAACGGGATTACAATGTGTATTAGATTGCGGAATGGTATAATACACAATAACCAACAACAAAACAAGTAAATGCAAGTGTTAAGAGTATAAGTTCGTAGGTATTCGAAGATAGCACTGTATATTCGAATACAACTGATTAAAAAGCCCTTTAATAAAGTATTACAACTTAGTATTTATACCCAGTAAGTTCGTACGAACTTACTGGTCCTAGGTTCGTACGAACTTACATATTCGTACGAACTTCCTAGGTTCGTACGAACATACAAACTAACTACTAAAAAGGCTAAGTTAATAAACAAATTACATTATTAACTACAAAACTAATAACAAAACTAACTATTACAAAATAAGAGCTGTTGTCACCAAACGTGCACCAACAGACTCCCCCTTGACAATAGCTCGGTCAGTCTTCAGTCTTCTGGCTCTGTCAAAACTTGATTCTTGATCAACTCTATCGACTCTCAGCCCATAAGCCTTTCTCAATGCACACATTGACGACCCTCTGATATTTACGTCCTTCATGTCTCCAGTTGTCTCTATACAAGATCTTGTTTACATGAAGCTTCATCAGATCGTCTTTAGACAAGTTTACCAGATGCAAACTGTCATACACTTTTAGCAGCACATTTTCCTCAGCATCTTCCATCACAGCTTCAGCCGTCTTGCTGTCAACGTACCACCACTTGAGATTTGCAAGAATGTTTTGTGGCATTTTCTTCAAAGGAACTCTCTTCAAGCACTTGACTGGTCTGTAGACCATCTTCATCTATGGCTTGTTAGTGAAAGGGTCAATCCTGGTCAGATCTGGAACTCTTTTACCTGGTTTTGGCTTTAGACTTTCAAACTTATTGGATCTTCCTTCACGCTTTAAGATTATTTCCAAAGTACTAGCGTAAGGATCATTGCCAATATTTACTAAGTCTAACCAGGCAAGCTCCTTCAATTCAATCTTCGGCAGCGAGCTAAAGGTCTTCAGTTTATTTTTCAAGTACTGAATCCCATCATATCTTTTTAATATGAACAGTTTAAGATCACTGTCATAAAACCAACTTATGATTCCACGCTTCAACCCGCCTGATCCTCTGACCCTGATATCACCTTTATATTTAATCTCTGGTTCAACTTCTTCTGAATCTCACTCAACTTCAGGAGCTAAGTCCTGCTCCAAGTTGATCACTTTCTCGCCAGCTTCACTCTCAACCACAACTTCAGTAACAGGTTGTGTATCTATCACGAATTCGTCCACATCTGCATCAGCATCAGGTAGGACCTCTTCATCTGATTTCCAATCAGCAACCTCTTTACTTAGGATCTCCCCTTCCTCTAATTCTGACCAATCACTATCTGGGTCATCCAAACCAAGCAATGCCTCGATAGTATCAGTCTCAGCAATATTTACAGGGGACTCTTGTGTTTTACTACCAGCCTTCTCAGCTTCATTTTCATTCTTCTTTGCACCCCACCCTGATTTCTGGCTACCATCACCATCTGCCATTGCAACAACACCAGACCCTGATTCTGTTCCCCAACCACCTTTCTGATCCATTTTTTCTTCGATTTTCTTTCTCCAGTCTGACCTTTCTGCTTCTGCCTCACTGGACACTTTGTTCCACCCTCCAGATGGTTCAATTTCTTCTTGAGGCTTTGAAGCACCTTGTCCAGATCTGCTCACACCAGAACCTTGACCTGACTCCCCCTGAGCTATAACTGCACCTTGCACTCTAGATGAAGAGCCAAGCAGCTCACCTTCTTTGGATGCACTTGGATCATCGTCACGGTCATTATCATCTTTGAGTCTCAGCTCATCTTCCTTGCATCCTGGTGTCTTATCCTCCCTGAGCGACTGGCGCTTCATTTGGAAGACAGTGACCTCATTTAGCCGCACTTGATCTTCTACCTTTTCAAGTTGCTTTTCTAAGCGCTCATTAATAGCCGTCAGATTTGTGACTCGAATTTCCTGACTTGTAACCACAACAGTCAAGGCAGTCACCATATCCATCAAGCTAGTGATCCGGCCCTCAAGATAGGTAAACTTGTCCGGATCGGAGAGAAGAGTAGCCGGATTAGGAACAGATTGGGTGGGTTGAGTTGTAGGTGGAGCAGGAGAAGGTGTGGGTGGTGTGGTTGCAGATGTAACTGGTGGTTGTTGTATTGTTGATGGAGCAACCGGTGGTGGTGTAGGTGTGACAATCGTAGGAGCAGAACCACCCGCTCCAATAACCACACCAGTTGGACGCTGGCGCTTGCGTGCCTGCAACCTGAACTGTTCCGGTTCAAATTCATCATCGGAGTCCCCGGGAACATACTCATCATCCTCTTGGACCTTTCTCTTGCCCTTTTCCTTTTCCTGGGCGGCCTTGGGGTCAATCAACACCCCCTTGGACCCATGAAACCCAATCATAGGGCGGTCCGTATCATCATCATCATCACTATCATCATTATCACCATCACTATCATCATCAGCAGCATCAGATTCTGTAGCCTCAGAATCTCGAGCAGCATCCTTATCAGTTTCAGCAGCAGGAGGAGACCCTGGTTCTTTATGGAGGAGGTAGTCATCAATGTCCTCGAAAACATCATCAAACGTAGGCTCAGAAGTGACAGCCGTATCACTAGGGCCTCCCTCGCCCTGCAGAACATCCCTTAACAGATCAGCAGCAACAACAGCAACAACAGCATCAACATGCTCTCCCTCAGCAGGATGCTCAATCTGGTGCAGGAGTTCTTCAACAATCTTCTGCTGTGGCTCATCAGCAGCCACTTCAGCTTGGGCCGGTGCCGGCCCTAGTTCTTGAGCTTGAACCTCAGCAGCTGCCTGGGGCATAGGTACATCCAACCAGCCATTATCTAGTGGAGCCTGATAGTTTGCATCAATGATTGCCCCAAACAAAGGCACATCCTGTGGCCTATCAGCAACTGCACGTCTCTTGTTGTGGCTGAGACAGTGCCCAAATATCTTCTTGTCGACCGGCATCAGATGAACCACCGGGTCGATAGCTGGAAGATTGGGAATGAGTGCATTCAGCACCATCATCACAAATCGGGGGTACAAAATGAAATGCTCCGTAACGCTCCCCTTAATCTGCTGAACCATCTCATCAAAGAAGTATTGACTGAAACAGTAGGGCTTGTTGCAGACAAGTGAAATCATCCCAGACTATAACTTATGGTCCAAAAGAAACAAGCAAGATATGCATCAGGTACCTCCATTGGCCGTACACCAAACTCTTTGTGTACTGAGTGTGGGTCACATCTCCCACATAACCCATTCGCTGAAACCCGCCTGCACGCATCTCTAAAGGAAAAGTAGTTGGGCCGTTCTCCTGTTCTTCAGTGCCCAATTGCAACACCTGCCTTAGAAACTCAGTAGTGAACTCAATATCGACCCCATTAATTGTAGCCCGTATCACAGGTGGCTGAGGCACACAATCGTGAACAGTCGTCGCCCAAAACTGACTGAGGTATGGAAACCTTAATGTCGGCGAGTGACAGAGTGCAAAGAACACACGCGAGCGCATGAGAAACTCCAACATGCCTCGAAACTGAGCAGCCGCCGAATTGGTCAAGTCAAACGACACATCCACATTGTGCTTGTTAAAGAAATCACGCACAAGATTAGCCATATCTGCAAACATCAACACTAAGACACCAAAAATAAAGAATAATAAGGTTAGTTAAAAGACATAATTAATTTAGAACCCTGCAAACAAGAAACAAGTCTGAAAAAAAATTTCAAAGTTCAAACCATAGTAGGTTCGTACGAACATATAAGTTCGTACGAACTTACTGCCCTTGTAGGTTCGTACGAACTTACTATTTGACCAAGTCAAACTTAAGTTCGTACGAACTTACATTGGCTAGGTTCGTACGAACCTATAGGTTCGTACGAAGATGTAGGTTTGAACACATGAACTGAAAAAGCAAGTTCAAAAATTTTATGCAAGAAAAAGCAATCAGGCACTTGGAATAGGTGCGCCTACATGAGTTGTAACATAATCAAGCATAACACATCAATTGTAACCACTTAAACTTGCACAATTTTGATGTTAAGTTTGTTTTTCACAAAACCTAACTTAAATCCGAATGTGTTGATGTTTAGCGTGTTAAATCATGAATAAATCACTTACAAAAATTAGGAATATGATAGTGATGAAGATTATTGGTCAATAACACAATAACACAGTCCCAAAGTGATTTTTAATTCGAAAAATTGAAACCGCAGGTATGTTCGTATGTAGGTTCGAAGGCTCCAATAGGTTCGTACGAACTTAGGGTTTCTGAAAATGTGAAGGGTTTGACTGAGTTTGACCCTTTTATACCCCAAGTAGGTTCGTACGAACCTATATGTTCGTACGAACATATCCTTCGAACATACCTTCTAAGTTCCTACGAACTTAGAATTTTAAAATTTAAAAAGTTAAACTTTTTCTATTTTAAAACGAAAAGCAATGACCTAAATACTTAGACATTCAATTTAGCAAGGTTAGAAAAATTAAACAAACAAAATGTCAACATTTCCCAAAGACAAAGAACTTTTATTCATTTATTTATTTAAAACACTTAAAAATAACATAAAATGAAAATTGCAAATATGAAATTGTTCATATTTTGAAAAGTACAATATTTTTGAGAGAGTCACTGAAACAAAGATCGAATTATCCATGATGAGAGCAATACACAATTAGGAATAACATTTATTCCTTTGATTATTATTGTTGTAATTAATAGAACACAACGATTATTGGTATTGTTATCCACTTAAGCATTCGACATTCAGAATTCTCAAGTACATATAAGATTATTGTTCACGATCTCTTGTGAATCTTACATTTGATATACCCTTAAGATCTAGACAGTCATGAATAGCATGTAACGAATATTTTTCATTCTTATGTCATCTTTAAAGTCAAGTCTGTTTGCTTTATCAGCAATGTACATAGGTACATGTTTCAATTTAATGACAAGACTATGACTAGAGACCTTGAAAACGGTATTCTTGTTTCGCGGTCGAGTTTGTTCTAGTTTTTAGGATACACTGGCTGAATCTAGGTCAACATATTTCTAGATGAAGCAGAAGAACCAGTCAGTGAACCCCCCAGATGATTTAATGTTATTTTATATCCAGTAACAAGCATTCAGGAACGGTCCATCTCCTAAGAATTAAGACTTAAGCCGTACATCAAAATAAAGATAGCACAAAAATCGTATTATTTATTATAGATTAAGTACTTGAAAACCGTTATGTCGTATGCCTACCAATACATCGTAAAGTGAAGCTATCAAATACGTTTGCATTTTTAGGTACATTTACTGTGAATGTTCTGCATCTTAGAGCCACACATATAACATGTTCTAGGCATGGGTAAAAGATTCATCATTTCTTTGCAATTAGTACAGTGATCCTCAAATTTTTTATTGTTTTTGCAAAGATAAAAAGTAAGATAAACTAAGCATTAGAAAAAGGTCAAACCGAGACCGATCAAATGCCTTGGTATAGAGGTCAGCTAAATTGTCATCAGTTATGACCTTAACCAATTTAATCAAATGCTTTTCAGCACAGTCACGAATGAAATGGTGTCTTATTTCAATGTGCTTCGTCTTACTGTGCTTCACAGGATTATTGGTTATCGACATGGTTGACTGATTGTCAATCATAATAGGGGTATTAGTGAAATTCAAACCATAGTCACGCAGCTGTTTTTGTATCCACAATACTTGTGAACAACAACTACCGGCTGCTACATACTCAGCCTCACAGGTTGAGATTGCGACCGAGGTTTGTTTCTTACATTGCCAAGAAACAATGCGACCCCCTAATATCTGACAACCTCCCGTGGTAGATTTCCTATTCAGGTTACAACCTCTATAATCTGAGTCAGTATAAGCAACAAAGTCAAAATTGCCTCCCGAGGGATACCAAAGACCTAACTTAGGTTTTCCCTTAAGGTAACGCAAAATTCTCTTTGCTGCTTTCAGGTGCGATTCCTTAGGAGTAGATTGAAAGCGCGCGCACAAACAGACTGCAACTGTTATATCTGGTCTAGAAGTTGTTAGATACATGAGAGAACCAATAATGGCCCGATATAGAGTCGGATCCACATCTTCAGTACTTTCAGAATCTGGTCCAAGATTGTGATTCAATTGAATCGGAGTACCATATGACGAGCTTTCAGTCATCTTGAAACGCGTGAGCATTTCATGAACATACTTCGTCTGATGGATGAAGAATCCATCCTTCTTTTGATCAACTTGTAATCCTAAGAAGAAATTCAATTCCCCCATCGCACTCATTTCAAATCTTCGCTTCATGACTTGTTCAAAGTCTCTGCACATTTTCTCATCAGATGATCCAAAAATGATATCATCGACATACACTTGAACAAGTAGAAAATCCTCCTTTTGCCATTTGATGAACAATGTACAATCTATTTGCCCTCTCTTGAAACCATTTTCCAAGAGATAAGTAGATAGTGTCTTATACCATGCTCTAGGTGTTTGATGCAGCCCATACAGAGCCTTGTCTAATTTATAGACTCGGTCTGGATAATCTGGATCACTGAACCCTGGAGCTTGTTGGACAAACACAAGTTCCTGAACTTTACCATGTAGGAAGGCACTCTTTACATCAAGTTGATAGACTTTGATTCTTTTATGTGCAGCATATACCAGAAACAATCGAATTGCTTCCAACCTTGCTACGGGTGCAAACACCTCTGTATAGTCTATCCCTTCCTGCTGATTAAATCCTTGAACTACCAATCTGGCTTTGTTGCGAGTTACAACACCCTTGTCATCACGTTTGCACTTAAACACCCATTTGGTGCCTATTGCATATTCCCCTTTTGGTAGATCAACTAGCTCCCATACTTTGAGCTTCTTGAATTGATCAAGCTCCTCTTGCATAGCCTCTACCCAAGAATTATCCTTAAGAGCCATTTGTACATTTTTTGGCTTAATTTGAGATATGAAACAACTGAACATACACTTATGCATGATTCCAGTGTCTTGTATTGATGCATATAGACTGTTGCAATCCAATATCCCTCTACGAGTTTTCACTCTAGAACTCGGATCACCAATGATATTATCAATCGGATGATACTTGTTCACACGAGTTGAGACCGTAGAGTCAACAATTAAGTCAGATCCTAGATTTGATCCTATCTCCCCCTGAGGTGTTACATTATCCTCTGCAATTTCTTGCACAGGATTTTTATCCTTTGAAGAAGATGGAATGTCTTTCAGATTTGAATCACTATCCGCAATAGGATTGACAGTAGTTTCTTTCCTTTTATCATTTGCATCTTCCGAACTTGGAATGCTAGATCTTGGTGCAAACGCATTGATTTCACCATCATCTAGCACAACATGTTCTAGCCCCAAGGTGTCAGCTTCACTTAAGAACGGAAGATTGAATGATTTGAAGACAACATTATAGTCAAATAACCATTCTGGTCCAGTTTGTACAGCTGGAGTATAGGATGTGACTTGTATATTATATACAATCTCAACTCTGCCCGTTGTCTTATTATAGACCCTTTTGTTTGAGATCCAACTTCATAACCTAGGAATAATCCTTCGTCCGCTTTCTCACCAAATTTTGATTGATGTTTGGTCTTTAATAAGGTACATTGAACACCGAAGGGTTCAAGACCAGTCAGGTTTGGTTTTCGACCATTTAGGAGCTCATAACACGTTTTGTTATGCTTCTTGACGGTTAAAACTCTATTGAGCACATGACAAGCTGTATTCACTGCTTCTCCCCAAAAAATGACAAGTAGTTTTGAATCAGCCAGCATTGTTCTTGCTGCTTCAATCTAGGTACGGTTTTTCCTTTCAGCGACACCATTTTGTTGTGGCTCATAAGGTGCACTTAACTGGTGTTTAATTCCTTTACTTAAGCAAAAGACATTCAATACCGAGTTCTTGAACTCTAAGCCATTGTCGCTTCGTATCTTCTTGACTCCTCGACGAAATTGATGTCCAATCTAGGTAAAGAATGTCATCAGCATTTCTGCTGTCTCATCCTTTGATGCCAGAAAGAATACCCATGAAAAACGAGAAAAGTCATCAGTGATAACTAGACAGTAATGTTTACCACCTATACTCCTTGCGTTCACAGGACCAAATAGATCCATATGAAGAAGATCAAAGGTTGAGGCAATGGAATTTTGAGATTTTGACTGATGAGGCTTCTTGTGTTGTTTGCCTTTTTGACAAGGCACACATTTATCCTCTAGACCAAAACTCTGTACTGGAACACCTAGCACTAGTCCATTCTTGACTATATAGTTCATCTTTCTAAAGTGTAAGTGTGCCATTTTCCGGTGCCACAACTGTGAATCGAACTCAGATGCAGTGGATATAAGACATGTCGACTCCGGGAAGGATTCAGTAACACTCATGTCCAACACATAAGTATCATTCCTTCTGGGAGCCCTCATGATTATCCATTCATCTGGAATGACAAAACCAGGTTTTAAAATGAGTGCATCTCTATCCGTAAAATGGACAGGATGTCCTTTGTCACAGATCTGAGATACACTCATCAGGTTGTGCTTTAGTTCTTCAACATATTTGACTTGCTCTAGCTTAAATTTTCCATTCGTTATTGTATCAAATCCCGTGATTTGTCCACCTTTTTCACCAGCGAAGTTCACATATCCTCCCTTCTTGTGTATGAAATCCACAAGAAGCTGCCTTTCCCCCGTCATGTGTCTTGAACAACCGCTATCCACATAGCACCAGTTGGCAGCACGTCTGATTAACTCCTGCACACAAAATAGAAAAGTTAGTCATCAAAGGGGACCCAAGCCGTGACGGTCTTGGGTCTGCCATTCTCATCCACGAATGTAAGTTCCTTTAAGTATCCATTACTCTTTGGCTTAGAGGTGGATGCTTTGAGAGTCGCATTCGTTTGAATATGGGAGGAACTACTACTAGACTTTCTCTCCGGAGACTTCTGAAAAAGTCTCGGATTTACTGGTCTGGGGTTGGACGTAGATCTAAACACGTTGGGGTAGTTATAATTCGAATTGTGATAATTCCTATTATTACTATTGGTGTTAGAAAAACGATTATTTGGAGTATTAAATCTCTGTGGAGTTCTCGACCTGGATGACTGTCCGGGAACCCTCCTCTTGAAGGAGTATAGTTCCTAGACATATCATTTGTCGTGAACTTAACAGATTTTTGAACAGGGTCGAGTTTTCTGAGTACTTAATGTTCTCTTATAACCCAAACCAATTCTCCCAGAGGAGCTTGCTTCATGTGTATTCATTGTTTTAGAGAACCAGCTAGCCACTCTATCACTTACACAAGTCGTCTCGGGAACAAGAGTTTTCTTCTCCGGAGACGAAACAGATTTTACAGGTGATTGGTCCTTTTTCACCTGTGTCTTTCCACTTTTGCCCTTTGTTGGACAAATACTTGCAACGTGTCCCTTTTCATGACACACGAAGCAAGAACGCTTCACTAAGGCCTTTTTCGGGGCCTTCTGAACCGTTGATTTACCCAACTTTGGCAAACTTGGAAGTAAGATAGTTTCCACCTGTTTACCCTTTTCTTTTTCAGATCTGGGTAAAACAGATTCAGTTGTGGTCTGTACCTTCTCTGTGACACTTTCCTTTTCACATTTATCCACTGATATAGTATTTATTTTTAGTTCAGAGATGGATGACATTAAAGTGTCAGATGATGTTGATTCAGTCACGGTCGTAACCTCAGCTTCCTCAGATCTCACAAATTGAATTAAACCAGGAATGGTTGAGTAAACTACAGAATCACTAGCAGGTAACTGCTCAGATTCATCAGGTGAAGAAGTATAGTTATGATTAAAAGGAGGGGACTCAGTATACCCCATTCCTCGAAGGTCTCTTGGCTGTTTTTGTGAGCTTAACATATTATCCAAAGTTTCGATTGAGAATTTTCTTAACTCATGTTTTTTATTTAATTCTGCAATCCTAACTTTTGCATCAGCAAGCTCCTTTTCCTTTTCAGAGGACTGTTTTGTTATATCAAGAACATGTTCATGAGCCAAGTCAATAATCTGACTTTGCTCATTAACCCTTTCTTTCAACACCCTTAAGTCCTCTTTGTCAGCCTTGACCTTATTCAAAAGCTCAGCATTTCTTTGTTTTAGAATAGCATTTTCCTCTTTTACAGAGTTTAGCTGAGCTGATATCGAGTTGGATGACTCGATTAATTCCTCAGCTTGTACCTGAAAATTAGTACATAATACACAGGCTTTAACAACTAAGTCTAAATTAAGAAATACCTTTTGCTTTTCAGCATCCAGATTGGCCATGTAGGCGATAAAGTCTTCTGAGCTCATGTTTTCAGTGGACTTCAACTTTACCTCTCTGGTCTCTTGAGCAGGTGCATCTATCTCCATCTCTGTAGCTACTTCCTTTTCTGTATCAGATTCAGCATTGCTTTCCTCCTTTTCTTCAGTAATGGAGGCCATGAATGCTTGTGATTCCTCAGACTTTGAACTCCAATCATATGCTCCATCTTGAGTTTGAACCACCAAAGCTCTTGAAGTATGAATACTTCCTGAGGTCTGATTGTTCTCAGAGGAACCTTGACTGTGGTATCTTGATCCGTTCTGACCTAAATTATGATTTCTCTTCGGTCTCTGACATTCTCTAGCAAAGTGCCCAAAACCATCACAGTTATAGCACTTCACTTTAGACTTGTCGAATCCCACTTTGCTACTCATGAATTTTCTCCCGGTTCTGTTCATAAACCGTTGGGCTCTTCTTGCAATCATGGCCATTTGCCACTGCAAGTCCATTTCTTCTAGGTCATCTTGATCCAGTTGGTCGTAATCTTCATTGATTAGTTCAGGATCAGTGATTTTTCCCTTAATGAAGTTCTCACGGGATGCAATGAAAGAGGCAAGCATGGCTATTTCCTCTTCTGCAGACTTCATGCTCATGGGCATTGATTTAAAACCGCTTGAGGTTCCAGATTTCGGTTTTCTATCGATCCCTTGATCATCCAACGAAGTAATATGACAGACATTGCTATCAGAACTTCTGATAACCGAGTCTGTTTCAGCCTCGACAGTATAAAAAGCAGTAACACCACTACTTGTAGATGCAGTTGAATCAGTGCGTTTACCATGGTAAACGCTGGGATCCTAAACCTGATCAGATCCAGTCTCTTTCCTCCGCATGTTTAAGTCATACACACGCAGCTTTCCAATCACATCATCGAGAGTCAGAGCGTCATACCCTGTACTCTCCTTGATCATCAGAGTATAAATGTCCCATTTTGGTGGGAGAGATTCAAGGAGTTTATTGCTCTTGACAGTGTCGGTGAAGGATAGACCATTGTTGTCTAGTTCAGTCATAAGATGATAGTATCTGGTGATAATTTTCTCTAATGACTCTCCCTTTATATGTTTGAAGACTTAGAACTGTTTGGTCAGTAAATCAGCTCTACTCTCTTTGATCTTATCGTTTCCATCAAACCGCTTTTCTAGCGCTTCCCAAAGCTCTTTAGAGAACTGGTAGCGTTTAAAAGTATGCTTGATCTCCTGAGGGAGACACATAGTAATTGCTGACAAAGCTTTATTCTCACCCTCGTACATCTTTTTGTCTTCATCTTTCATGACAGAATATGTACATAACTTAGTCTTTCCCTCAAATTCGTAAGTGGGTAAGTCATACCCATCTTTAATGCATATCCACATACGGATATTGTGAAATCTCGCAAACGATTCAAATCGATCTCTCCAACAAAAGTAGTCATCTCCTTTGAGGAGCTTAGGTGGTGAGGCTGACTTACCAACCTCGTGATCCATTTCTAACAGTTTATTGAGATTCGTCATCACAAGAAACAGTCAAACCAAGTCAAAAGTGTAAAACAGAAAAGTCAACAGAAGTCAACAGCCCTAGGTTCGTACGAACTTGGATTACTTCGAACTTATAGGTTCGAATACTATCTAGGTTCGTATGGTCAACCTTCTGGTCAAACATGACAGAAAATTCAAACGTTCGAACTTATAGGTTCGTACGATATTTTGGGTAAGTTCGTACGTAACTTTCTGACTTGTACGAACTTGCTGTTCAACACCCAAAATCGAACAAAAACTTAGATCTACAAAGATTCAACAGATGAATTCAAATGAAACTTGATTGATAAGAACCACAAGAGCTAAAGGAATCCAAAAGTACAACTTTTATCAACTTAAACACTCAAAATCTTGTTTTCTTTGTGATTAAAGCAATCCCGAACCCAACAATGACTTGTTGCAGCTTTGATACCAATTGAAAGTCCCTTTGCACGGATCCAAACGGGATTACAATGTGTATTAGATTGCGGAATGGTATAATACACAATAACCAACAACAAAACAAGTAAATGCAAGTGTTAAGTGTATAAGTTCGTAGGTATTCGAAGATAGCACTGTATATTCGAATATAACTGATTAAAAAGCCCTTTAATAAAGTATTACAACTTAGTATTTATACCTAGTAAGTTCGTACGAACTTACTGGTCCTAGGTTCGTACGAACTTACATGTTCGTACGAACATACAAACTAACTACTAAAAAGGCTATAAATTACATTATTAACTACAAACTAATAACAAAACTAACTATTACAAAATAAGAGCTGTTGTCACCAAACTTGCACCAACACAGTCCATATAGAGCCTTATCTAATTTATAAACTCTGTCTGGATAATCTGGATCACTGAACCCCGAAGCTTGTTGGACAAACACCGGTTCTTTAACTTTCCCATATTGGAAGGCACTCTTTACATCGAGTTGATAGACTTTGATCCTTTTGTGTGCAGCATATGCCAGAAACAATTGAATTGCTTCCAACCTTGCTACCGGTGCGAACACCTCAGTGTAGTCTATTCCTTCCTGCTGATTATCTCCCCCTCAGGTGGTACTTCTTCTTCAGCAATTTCTTGCATAAAATCTGTAACCTCTGAAGAGAATGGTATGGTAGATCAGTTGAACTTGGATCAATATCTTCGATCGGTTCAGCAATTATATCTTTTCCTTTACCAGTTGAGTCTTCTGAACATGGAACACTAGATCTTGGTGCAAAACCATTGATTCACCATCATCCAGTATTACATGTTCTAATCCTAAAGTGTCAACATCACTTAGGATAGGTATATTAAATGATCTAAAGACAACATCATAATCAAATAAGCAATCTGGTCTAGTTTGTACTGCAGGAATGTAAGATGTGACTTGAATGTTGAACACAATCTCAACTCTACCAGATGTCTTATTAAAGACCCTTTTGTTTGGAGAACCGGCTTCAAAACCTAGGAAGAATCCTTCGTCAGCCTTTTCACCAAATTTGGGTTGATTTTTGGTTTTTAATAAGGTACGATGAACACTAAAAGGTTCAAGACCGGTTAAGTTTGGTTTTCTACCGTTTAAAAGCTCAAAACACATTTTGTTATGTCTTTTGACGGTCAAAACTCTGTTTAACACATGACAAGCTGTATTCACTGCCTCCCCCCAGAATATGACAGGAAGCTTTGAATCAGCCAGCATTGTCCTTGCTGCTTCAATTAACGTTCTATTCTTTTCTTTCAGCGACTCCATTTTTTTGTGGCTCATAAGGTGCACTAAACTGGTGTTGAATTCCTTTGCTTAAGCAAAAGACGTTCATCACCGAGTTTTTGAACTCTAAGCCATTGTCGCTTCTAATCTTCTTGACTCCTCGACCATATTGATGCTCAACTTGAGTAAAGAATGTCATCAACATTTGAGTTGTCTCATCCTTTGATCCCAAGAAGAATACCCATGAAAATCGCGAGTAGTCATCAATTACAACTAGGCAATAATGTTTACCGCCTATACTCCTTGCATTCACCGGACCGAACATGTCCATGTAAAGGAGTTCAAAAGTTGAGGCAATAGAATTATGAGCCTTGGATTTGTGAGGTTTCTTGTGATGTTTCCCTTTCTGACACGGCACACATATGTCCTCTAACCCGAAGCTCTGCAATGGTACACCTTGCACTAGTCCATTTTTGACTATAAAGTTCATCTTTCTGAATTGCAAGTGTGCCATCCTCCTATGCCATAGTTGAGATTCATTTTCTGATGCTTAAGATAAAACACATGTAGACCCTTGAGAAGATTCAGCTACACTCTTGTCCATCACGTAAGTGTCGTTCTTCCTTGGAGCCCTCATGACAGTCCACTCTTCTGGAATGACAAATCCGGGTTTCAGGATTAATGCCTCACTATCTGTGAAATGAACAGGATGTCCCATATCACAGATTTGAGAAACACTCATGAGATTATGCTTTAACTCCTCAACGTAGTTGACTTGCTCTAGCGTAATTTTCCCATTTGTGACATTTCCTGATCCCGTGATCTATCCTCCTTTCTTGTGCACAAAATCCACAAGATTATGCCTTTCCCCCGTCATATGCCTGGAGCAACCGCTATCAACATACCACCACGGTCTTGGGTCGGCCATTCTCGACAAATGTAAACTCCTTCAAGTATCCATCTTTCTTATCAAGTGAAGTGGATACTTTGGGAGCTGCATTCATTGAAGAATGGGAGGAGCTACGAATAGGCTTTCCCTCAGGAGACTTTTGGAAAAGTCTCGAATTGACAAGCTAAGGGTTTGATGTAGATTTAACCCTAGATGGATAGTTATAATTTGAATTATTATAATTCCTATTATTACTTCTCTAGTTAGAAAAACGAATGTTGGGAGTTTGAAAACGCTGTGGAGTTTTCGACCTAGATGATTGTCCACGAGGGCTTCCTGAAACAGGAGTAGTGCTCCTTGAACCATCACGAGTCGTGCACTTCACAGATTTTGAAAGAGGTTGTGATCTCTGAGAAATTGAAGTTCTTTTAAACCCTAACTGATTTCTCCCTGAATTGCCCGCATTTTCTTTAACATTCATGTTAAGTTCTTCAGTAAAAATGCTAGCCATTCTTTGATTTACACTAGTCGTCTCAGGCGTTGGAATTTTCTTATCCTGAGACGAACTAGTTTTCACAGGTGATTGGTCTTTCTTCACCTGTGATTTACCAGTTTTGCTCATGTTTGGACGGATACTTGCAACGTGTCTCTTTTGATGGCACACAAAGCATGAACGTTTCACTAAGGCTTTCTTAGAAGCCTTTTGATCCGTTTGAATGTCCAAACTAGGCAAACTTGGAGAGGAGACATTTTCCACATGTTTACCCTTATCATTTTTAGCATTTTCATTATCATTATCAGATTTGGGTGAAACAAATTTAATCATTTTATGGAACTCCTCTTTAACACATTTTTCTTCCATCACACCCTTATTTTCAAAAGTGACTTTCTTTACAGGAAAGGGTGTCTTGGAAGTCTCAGAAGATGTTGACTCTGGTTCCATAATCGTCTCAGCTCTCACTGGTCTAACAAAGTGCGTTAATCCAAGGACTGTTGATTGAATGATAGAGTCATTCACAGTGGACAACTCAACCTCATCAGATGTATTATTGTAATTATGATTAAATGGAGGAGGGGTTTCAGCATACCCCATTCCTCTATAATCTCTAGGCTGTTTTTGTACACTTAAAAGATTGTCTAAAGTTTCGATCGAAAATCTTCTTAGTTCTAGTTTCCTATTAAGATCTGCAATCATAACTTTAGCATCAGCTAATTCCTTTTTTTTTTCAGAAGATTGTCTAGTTAAATCAGACACGTATTCACGAGCTAAGTCAATTATTTGACTCTGCTCGTTAGCCTTGTTAGTTAAAACTTTAAAATCTTCTTAATCTGATTTAGATTTAAGAATTAACATGGAATTTCTTTGTCTTAAAACTGTGTTTTCTTGTTTTAAGGAATTTAGTTGAGCCGTCATCACTAACTTTATTAATTTACATGCAAGAATCATTTGAACCACTTCTACACTCTTCCCTTCACTCATTTCACTCATTTCACTCATTTCTCTCATTTCTCTCTCAAAAACACACACAACTCTCCCTAAACACACACTAATTTCCAGCCACATTTTGAATAAAGATCCTCACTTTGAAGGTGTTCTTACACAAAAACAAAACCTCTAAGGTATAACCACCCATTTGTACTTTCATTTCTTGCATTTTCTTACTTTAATTCTTGTAAATACATGGATTTTGTGCCTATTTCATGGCTATAATCCACATAAGGTGTTTGATGTTTGTAGGTTGTTTCTTACACTTGTTTAAGTGTAAAAACAAAAGAAAAACCCATGATCAAACCGAAATCAAACCGAAAAATCGTCTTTTTGATGTTTATATGCTTGCATGCACCATTTTTCGTAGCTAAATCTTAATTTATGTTAAAATATAATTTTGTTTCTGTAAAAATACATATTCATGCATATAAGACAAGGCCTCCATCATTGGATGAGGTCTAAAAATCGTTGGTAGTGAAAAACACACCAAAAAGATCACTTTGTCATGCATGTAATCTGTCCAGATTTTGACCCTACTTGAAACGACCATAACTCAGTGAATAATGGTCCAAAAATCTTGATTTTTCTTCTAGAATTTAGCTTAATGTCTTACCTTTTGAAACCCCACTGGTCTCACTCAAATCCATTGAGTATTCGACCTCCAAATGTATCACACAAAACTGATGCGCAAACAGTAACTTTTCTGTGAGCACCTTGTTGTGATACTTGTTCATGGGTCTTAAGGTATTCTATAAATCTAAGAAAAATTATTTTAGACTTCTAACATGTATATCTCAGTAGCATAAAAAGATAGTAATTTATCTTGTTGATCTCATATTTTTAGAAAATGTATGAACATCATGCATTGTTGTATGCTTGTAAATTTCAAATACTTGTGTTGTGATGATTCAAAAATATAAAAGTGCTAGATATAACGTGTTAAAATTTTAGGGACTATTTTTCCCAGTAATTAGATCATGAAAAGACTCTGGAAAATAAAAATGGGAATTTTTGGAAAAACATAAGTATTTTTCTGAAATTAATGCAAATAAAGCCTACAAAAGGTGAAATAATCATGAAAAATACTTTTGGATACAAAATAATTATGGGAAAATTCCAGTGTTATTTTCCTCAGAAAATGACACTATCCTAGAAAATTCAAACTCTTTGGAGGTGTTTCAATATGTTTTCTGATTTACGTCTCGCTAAAACACATAATGTTGGGAACCAAAGTTCCATTGCTCAAAAAGACTTGAAAATTTTACACAAACCTAGAAATGGGTACAAAATGATCTGGTAAAAGTTCCAGAATTTTTCGTGTATAATTACTATTTTTCCCATAATTATCCTACTTTTTAGACATAAAATGGTTATAAATAATCCATAAATCCAAAAATCCTCAAATTTTCACAGAAAATTTGTGAACTATATTTCATGTTTCATACCAAGTTTGGTAATTTTTAGATGTTCTAATCATATATTTTCATTATTTTGTTGACAACTCGAACAATTACCGACAACGTTAATTAAGGGGAAATTCGAACTTTTTCGGCACTTTGTAATTTAATTAGGTAGCTAAGCAATCCTAACAAACCATATTAGTCGAGAAACTAATTAGAAACCTCGTGTTCTTAGGACTTGGATAGGAGTCAAACCCGGTCGGCACGCGCATTACATCCATCCGTACGCTCACGCTCAATAGTGAGTTTTCACAGCCCCTCTTTTTAACGTTTTACTTAAATGTTTTGGGGTGAAAAGCATGCTATATGATTTAACTACTATATTTGGATTACAAATACTATTCTTATGCTATACTTGATGATACGCTTATGCTATGCTATGCTATATGCTATGCTTACTTTCGAATACTCGACATGGTTAAAATGTCGTATTGATTACGAATAACTTCTTGAATGTTTGAAGTTTATACGAACATGATTATATGCTTGTTTTCTATCGTATCTAAAGTCCCCGGTATCTCTACACGACCATTAACTCTATATGTGCCAAAGGATGCATATGAATAGTACTATTTGGGAGCGAGACCACCTCCCCACTCACGTGGCCACGTGAGTGCATCCCATCATCCTAAATGCCAACGATAGGGCATCTCTCTTTGGGGCAAAGGTTTATCGGTTGTAGGTTTGGTTGTGGACTCAAGCTTAATAATTCATTGTGACTATAGACAAAGATGCGATAGCATAGAAATTCATAAACGACTATAAACGTATGACGTTTCGACTTTTGAAACGATATCTCTTTAAAACTATAAACTTTACGACCCGAGCTTTGCAATGACTTTGAGATCTGAACGATATCTCTTTTAAATTATAAACCTTACGGCCCGAACTTTACAAAAACGTTGTCATTTGAAACAATACTTCTTTAAAACCATAAATTTAAAACCTGAGTTTTACACTATAAATCATTGTGGTCGTGGACAATGATAGACGTGGATTCATAATAACGCTTCGCATTCTTATGAACTTCGACATAATAAACCGTTGAGATTATAAACGTTTTGATATTGATTTGATGATCCATTGACTTTATAAACGTAACCTGAATCTATTAAATACTACAATATGAGTTTTATAAACATAACTTGAACTTATTAAACACTATATCTTGAGTTTTATAAAAGTGAATTGAACATTTCTTTGAAAATATGAGCGTCGCGTTATGAACGAATTATGACTTTTAATTGAGTTCCAAAGGGAATCACTCCTAAATGAATCTCGTACTCAAATAAACCTCTTTTGCAAACAAAACATCGATTTACAAATGAATCTAACTATCAAATGGGTATCGCTCTTAAATGAGCCTTGTTTTAATGAATTACTTTTATAATTATCCTCGCAATAGCGCTTGACTATCCTAAAAATTGATCTTATGAAATTATCGGATGATTTTCGTCATTGTATGAGCCTCGGTACTAAACAAATTACTTTTGTGAACTAATCACGTAGTAATGTGGAACTGTTAAACTAAACTTTGTAAACTCTTGATAAGGGTCTTTCCTTACGCAAAACCTGTGTACTCATCAACTATGTTTCATAGTTGACCTGTTTATTTTTACATGCTTTTCAGGAAATAGTCACAACTTGTCTATTGAAGCTAAACCTGTTATATGAGCTATGCTGCTATAGCGTTACGGAATTTTGTCTCCTTTGGATGTAATCGCATGTTTAGATTATTTCATTTTGAGCTGTAAACGCTTGTAAGACTTTATGTAATGTATTAATTGTAGACCGTTGAACGGTGATCTTTTGTAATTTCCGATTATGAAATCATTGTACTGTTACATCTCGTGTTTCCGCTTTAGCGGGGTGTGACAGAAAATGGTATCAGAGCCGAAGGTTATAGAAACACTGGTTGTCCTTAGGGAAGCCTAGAAACTATAACCATTAAGTTAGTACCCCTTTAAGTATGACTTGTTCGGGTGTTGCATTATTCGAGTTTAATTTAACATAGCCTGATCAACTATGTACAATTAAAGGAGAAGCGATGCAAGATCGGAATTGGTTATAGGAATAGGGTACGCTTTAGAACTCACTTAAGCGTAGCATTTTCACTGCTAGTAAGATTTCTTTAAGTGTGTTGAGTACCTTCATATGCTAGGACTTGATATAACTCTAGGAGTTGAGTTCAATTTTGAAACTCTTATCACGTCACGTTTCTCATTCCACGCCACCAAATCGGCCAACTTTTCTGGTTACGTCACTAGTCAACCTAGGACTAACCCACCTAACTCCGAACCCGAGGAAGAGGAGCCCTCGATGGAGAAAGAATCCCCACACGAAATGAGCAATGATACGTCACCTACGCCCGTTTTATCCCAGTCACCGCTATTAGCCTTACGCTCGAAAATCACCGCACGTAAGACCGTCACCATACTCACCTAATTATCTTTAAGAGCGCTACGTCCACAGCCGCGAAACCTCTGAGAGTCGTTTCTGAAATCTCAAAACTTTGATATGACCTTCCGGATAGCATGTCGTATGAACGCCGTAACTACCGAACTTCAAATTAAACAGGCAAGAAGTGCCCATCAAAGATAGATTCTAGTAGGAGCGACGAAATTTGATAGAAAAGCAGACTCATCGCACGATCAACTGTGGATCCCATTAGGGTGATCTTTACTCAAATCATAAGGTTAATGAAGACAAGAAGACAAAGCAAAAGATATAAAGTTTGTATTAAATGATAAACAAATGAGAACAAAACTTTATATTCCTCAATCCCCACTATATTCTCTCAAATTGAGTGTAGCAGCCAAATACAGAGAATAAAATGATTGGAAAATGTCTTACCCTAAATATCTCTAACAAGGGTATTTATACTAAACTGTCTGGCCGTTCTGCGACACAAGCCTTGTGTCGCAGAGATCACTATTGCGACACAAGCACTGTGTCGCAACTACAACTAGTGCGACACAAGCACTGTGTCGCAGTACACAGAAAATGTAATTATTCTAAGTCTATTACATATACAGACACAATACAGACTTGACCAACTGACAGACACTCTAATATGTATCAACAAACTCCCCCGTGTCTTCAGCTTGATCTTCAAGATCTTCGTTCAAACCCAGCCTGCTGGGAATACACCGCCAGCGTGTATCCCATGTGTCACACAAACATTGACAATCCTCTGATATTGAAGTGCGATCTTCTTGTGCACAGCATTCTTTCGTTAAAGTAAATCGGATTATCAAACAATTTCCTCAAGATTCAAGAATCTGACTGTTCACCAAAATTTAATAATTACCCCCCCTGAACAGCAGAATCAATCGTTATCTTTTCTTCAAGCAACAACTTTAGGAACCCATTTGAGCACGCTGCCAATACGATTCTTCTTTTTGGAAAGCCATTTGTAAGTTGCATCGATATAATCCAAAGACATTGAGTTCCATCTGAAATTTAAACGTGATGTTTCATATCTAATAACTTTTCGTGGAACCATTGTTGGTAGAACCATTCTTGAGGAGAAAGGAACAAAATCTCTTTGCATTGTCACCACCATACGACGAGATGGTGCAAGATCAAGCATTTGCTTTCTTGAATATACAAAAGATCTTGTTTCACTAGATTCCGATTGTGTCGGTTTCAATACGTTTGTTGGCTTTTGAGATCTTGAAACCGATCTTTTGATTCGTTCAAAGGCTACGGAATCACAACAATCAACCTTATGATGATCAAAATTTTTGGTTGATTGTGATTTCTCAGAATACTTCTTATTCTTTTGCAAAGAATAATTAGTAAACTGTGAAATCTTTTTCGCACAAACCATTTTTGAACATGGTTTGGAAGATTTAGTCGGGTAAATCTTCTTAGTCACCTTGACTTGTTGTTCAGGTAGGTGAGAGAATTGAGGTTTGGTTAGATGCTCAAATTTTAAAATCCGCTTTTCAAGTTCAACAATTTTTGAACGCATTTCTTCACGTTCAGTTTCCATGTTAAGTATTTGAAGTTGGAAAGCTTTAATCACTTCTTCCTTCTTTATCAACTTCTCATTTATCCCTTTGTCTGAACATTTATTCAACTTATCACTTCTTGCTTCGCGTTTAGATTTCCCTTGTTTAGAAGCCACAATATACTCAGTAGTAATGATGTGATTTTCAGGCTTGACATCAGATTTGTTAATCTGTTGTGTTGGCACATCACATGCTTCGACTTCATGAACAATTTCAACAAACTCATCCTTGATCGGTATTGATGTATATCCGATACCAGCTTTAGATTTCGTATCCTTTTTTTGAGAATGAAGCAGTTGATCTAACCTCAAGGAAGATGCTTCAAAACTTGAGAGCTTGCATTGATATGTTAAAACTTCACTTTGAGCTGCAGCCTTTTCTTTGCGAAGTAAATTGATTTCAGTCTTGTAACTGTCGATTTCAATTTGTTGATTTGATACTTTAACTTTCAAATCATGCATTTCAACGCTTGGATCTTCTTGAATTTGCTGTTTATCTTTTCCTCCGTAGGTTTCTTCAAGTGATCTCCACAATTCATAAGATGTATCCTTATATTTGTAAAGTGGAATATCTTGTGCCACATCATTTGGTACACACATGATAATCTCTTCACGTGCTGTCTTGTCGTTGTCAAAAGCTTTTTGTTCTGCGACTGACATTTGACTAATGAGAGTTGGTCTCTCATATTTCTCAGTAATAGAAGTCCACAAATCTAAATCAATGTATTCAATATATTCTTTAAACTTCTCCTGCCAGCTAGCATAGTCGTTATAGAACAAAGACTTCAAATACTTGGGATATTGCGAGTACATTTTCCCTCTAAATTTTTTCGAATTTCGCCCGAGTAAAATGAAAATTTTCTCAAATTAGAATTAGTCAACGGGAACCTTAAATTCAAAATTTGATAATTTTTTCGAATTTTCCCGCCTTTTTTTTTTTTTTGGATAAGAGTAAGTAAGCGACACTAGAGTTGTGTCGCAGGCTATGTCGCAGCCTTATGTCGCACCGTATGTCGCAACTCTATGTCGCAAGATTAAGGTCGCAAAGAACCTTATGTCGCAGGTTATGTCGCACAATTAAGGTCGCTGAAACCCTACAGTGACACAAATTTATGTCGCAACCTTGTGTCGCAAAACGGCGCTGTCAGATGCCAAAAATCTCAAAAACGTAATTTTTCGAAACCTAAACGTTTTTTATCGAAAAACTTGATAAAAGCTTAGATTTTTAGCTTCAAAAACTCCACTTTTCAGCTCCAAAACACTTATAATGAAGATCAAACACCAAAAAGATGTTAAATAAGCAAGATAAGTGTTAAAAACTTACCCAAATGATTTGATACTACTAACAATCATAGATTATGGCTCTGATACCAATTGTGGATCCCATTAGGGTGATCTTTACTCAAATCATAAGGTTAATGAAGACAAGAAGACAAAGCAAAAGATATAAAGTTCGTATTAAATGATAAACAAATGAGAACAAAACTTTATATTCCTCAATCCCCACTATATTCTCTCAAATTGAGTGTAGCAGCCAAATACAGAGAATAAAATGATTGGAAAGTGTCTTACCCTAAATATCTCTAACAAGGGTATTTATACTAAATTGTCTGGCCGTTCTGCGACACAAGCCTTGTGTCGCAGAGATCACTATTGCGACACAAGCACTGTGTCGCAACTACAACTAGTGCGACACAAGCACTGTGTCGCAGTACACAGAAAATGTAATTATTCTAAGTCTATTACATATACAGACACAGTACAGACTTGACCAACTGACAGCCACTCTAATATGTATCAACATCAACGCTTTGAAAACCGATTTTAGACGCGAAGTAACTGGCGACACTTCAAGAGTATCATCCGACATCAGTGCTACCCCAACCAGTTTCCCCAAGGACCACGCATTAGGCATACGACCAGAGAGAGAGTTCCGATACTGAGGAGAGTGTCGATGGCACTGCCACCTCAGGAAACTAGTGAGATACCACGGGAGATCATAGAAACGTCAGTAAGGCCCACGTCTGGCCTATCTTGGAAAGAAGCGCAAAGAATCCAGTTCATGACCTTAGAACTAATAACTGCAGAATGGGGATGGATCACCAACATCACTTAATAAGTAGCCTAACCGAGAGGACAGAGCAGATATCGCAGTATGCGGCCAGAGCTTGGGAAGCAACGACTGAAGTGAGGAACATCACTAGAAGGATGATGTTGCTATCTTTGTAGTGGGAGGACTTGTGTTGCTCGTGTTAGTGTTGTTTATCTTGGGTGTTATGTTATGGGGTTAGTGATAATCGAAGTGCTTCGTGACAAAAGCTCAGATTGTTAAAACTTTTTGTACAAGAAAAACATTTTCTGTTTTGATATCCTAAAACATTTTAACGATTTTGAAATTAAAAGTTTTTGTGCTAAGATATTGTTAAAAAGACTATTATGATACATGCCCTATTCAAAAACCGTGTAGAAGATGTTGGTTTAATGTAATGAAAATCCTTAGAGGCTTTGTTTACCTACACGGTTATTATTAGTATAAATTTCAAGTTTTGTACATCATACGTAAAAATTTCTTTAAGGTCAAGTTCGTACAAAAAGAAAAATTTATTTTGTCACTAATTTTAGGACGCACTGTCATAGGAAACGACAGGCCTCATTATGAACAATTACTCATCCGACAACAACTCAATCCACGAGGCACAGATCTAGTACGAATGCCTCGATGCGGAGGTAGTTCCTAAGGAAGAGATAGTCGAAGAAGTCGACGAGAATCGGAACATTGGGGTAATACATGTAGACGAGTATGAAAGACTAAGAAGATCAGACGGAAGTATTGGATGCTCGAGTTTGGGAACTCATGGTGAGGTGCAATAAGTGTAGATTCCATCATGAGAGAGATAGTGTTTGACTGCGTCCTAAATCTAGAAAATGAATTATTCGACACCGACTTAATCCCGATTAAGCTGGGAAGCCTTGACGTAGTAGTGGGTATGGACTGGCTAGCTAGAAATCACGCGAACATAGGGAGTCACGATAAGGTGATAAGAATTCCCTTACGGGAAAATGAAATACTCATCGTACACAGAGATAAGCCCAGAAGGAGCTTGAAGATGGTGTCATCCATGAAGATTCGCAAGTATGTGAAAAAGGAGTATCTTGCTATTCTGGATCATGTAGTCGAGAAGGAATCAGAAGAAAAACGTATGCAAGATATTCCGGTAATGCACGAATACCCTGAAGTATTTCCAGACAACTTACCTAGACTACGTCTAGACAAGTCAAGTTCCGAATTGAACTAATTCCAGGAGACGCCACGATAGTTAAGGCACCGTACCGCCTAACACCTGCGGAGATGCAGGAACTATCTAGTCAACTCCAGGAGCTTTTGGAGAAAGGATTCATGCGACCTCGTTCGTCACCATGAGGATGCCTCAATTCTATTCTTTTGAAAGAAAGACGGATCGTTACGGATGCGTATCGACTATAGAGAGTTGAATAAAACTAACGATCTGTTGGTGCACGTTTGGTGACAACAACTCTTATTTTGTAATAGTTAGTTTTGTTATTAGTTTTATAGTTAATAATGTAAAGTGTTTATTAACTTAGCCTTTTTAGTTTTTAGTTTGTAAGTTCGTACGAACCTATATGTTCGTACGAACCTAGGAAGTTCGTACGAACATGTAAGTTCGTACGAACCTAGGACCAGTAAGTTCGTACGAACTTACTGGGTATAAAAACTAAGTTGTAATATTTCATTGGATAGTTTTTGGAAATCAGTTATATTCGAACATACAGTGCTATCTTCGAATACCTACGAACTTATACACTTAACACTTGCATTTACTTGTTTTGTTGTTGGTTATTGTGTATTATACCATTCCGCAATCTAATACACATTGTAATCCCGTTTGGATCCGTGCAAAGGGACTTTCAATTGGTATCAGAGCTTAAACAAGTCATTGTTGGGTTCGGGATTGCTTTAATCACAAAGAAAACAAGATTTTGAGTGTTTAAGTTGATAAAAGTTGTACTTTTGGATTCCTTAAGCTCTTGTGGTTCTTATCTATCAAGTTTCATTCGAATTCATCGGTTGAATCTCTGTAGATCTAAGTTTTTGTTCGATTTTGGGTGTTGAACAGCAAGTTCGTACAAGTCAGAAAGTTACGTACGAACTTACCCAAAATATCATACGAACCTATAAGTTCGAACGTTTGAATTTTCTGTCAAGTTTGACCAGAAGGTTGACCATTCGAACCTAGATAGTTTTCGAACCTATAAGTTCGAAGTATTCTAAGTTCGTACGAACCTAGGGCTGTTGACTTCTGTTGACTTTTCTGTTTTTACACTTTTGACTTGGTTTGACTGTTTCTAGTGATGACAAATCTCAATAAACTGTTAGAAATGGATCACGAGGTTGGTAAGTCAGCCTCACCACCTAAGCTCCTCAAAGGAGAGGACTACTTTTGGTGGAGAGATCGATTTGAATCATTTGCGAGATTTCACGATATCCGTATGTGGATATGCATTAAAGATGGGTATGACTTACCCACTTATGTCATGAAAGATGAAGACAAAAAGATGTACGAGGCTGAGAATAAAGCTTTGTCAGCAATTACTATGTGTCTCCCTCAGGAGATCAAGCATACTTTTAAACGATACCAATTCTCAAAAGAGCTTTGGGAAGCGTTATAAAAGCGGCTCGATGGAAACGATAAGATCAAAGAGAGTAGAGCTGATTTACTGACCAAACAGTTCTATGTCTTCAAACATATGAAGGGAGAGTCATTAGAGGAAATTATCACCAGATACTACCATCTTATGACTGAACTAGACAACAATGGTCTATCCTTCACCGACACTGTCAAGAGCAATAAGCTCCTTGAATCACTCCCACCAAAATGGGACATTTATACTCTGATGATCAAGGAGAGTACAGGGTATGACGCTCTGACTCTCGATGATACCACAGTCAAGGTTCCTCTGAGAACAATCAGACCTCAGGAAGTATTCATACTTCAAGAGCTCTGGTGGTTCAAAATCAAGATGGAGCATATGATTGGAGTTCAAAGTCTGAGGAATCACAAGCATTCATGGCCTCCATCATCGAAGAAAAGGAGGAAAGTGATAGAGTGGCTTCCGGAGAAGAAAACTCTTGTTCCTGATACGACTTGTGTAAGTGATAGAGTGGCTAGCTGGTTCTCTAAAACAATGAATACACATGAAGCTAGCTCCTCTGGAAGAATTGGTTTGGGTTATAAGAGAACATTAAGCACTCAGAAAACTCGACCTGTTCAGAAATCTGTTAAGTTCACGACAAATGATGTGTCTAGGAACAATACTCCTTCAAGAGAAGGGTTCCATGGACAGTCATCCAGGTCTAGAACTCCACAGAGATTTAATACTCCAAATAATCGTTTTTCTAACACAAATAGTAATAATAGGAATTATCACAATTCGAATTATAACTACCCCAACGTGTTTAGATCTACGTCCAACCCCAGACCAGTAAATCCGAGACTTTTTCAGAAGTCTCCGGAAAGAAAGTCTAGTAGTAGTTCCTCCCATACTCAAACGAATGCGACTCTCAAAGCATCCACCTCTAAGCCAAAGAGTAATGGATACTTAAAGGAATTTACATTCGTGGATGAGAATGGCAGACCAAAGACCGTCACAGCTTGGGTCCCCTTTGATGACTAATCTTTTATATTATGTGTGCAGGAGTTAATCAGACGTGCTGCCAACTGGTGGTATGTGGATAGCGGTTGCTCAAGGCACATGACGGGGGAAAGGCAGCTTCTTGTGGATTTCATACACAAGAAGGGAGGATATGTGAACTTCGCTGGTGAAAAAGGTGGACAAATCACGGGATTTGGTACAATAACAAATGGAAAATTTAAGCTAGAGCAAGTCAAATATGTTGAAGAGCTGAAGCACAATCTGATGAGTGTATCTCAGATCTGTGACAAAGGACATCCTGTCCATTTTACGGATAGAGATGCACTCATTTTAAAACCTGGTTTTGTCATTCCAGATGAATGGATAATCATGAGGGCTCCCAGAAGGAATGATACTTATGTGTTGGACATGAGTGTTACTGAATCCTTCCCGGAGTCGACATGCCTTATATCCACAGCATCTGAGTTCGATTCACAGTTGTGGCACCGGAAAATGGCACACTTACACTTTAGAAAGATGAACTATATAGTCAAGAATGGACTAGTGCTAGGTGTTCCAGTACAGAGTTTTGGTCTAGAGGATAAATGTGTGCCTTGTCAAAAAGGCAAACAACACAAGAAGCCTCATCAGTCAAAATCTCAAAATTCCATTGCCTCAACCTTTGATCTTCTTCATATGGATCTATTTGGTCTTGTGAACGCAAGGAGTATAGGTGGTAAACATTACTGTCTAGTTATCACTGATGACTTTTCACGTTTTTCATGGGTATTCTTTCTGGCATCAAAGGATGAGATAGCAGAAATGCTGATGACATTCTTTACCCAGATTGGACATCAATTTGGTCGAGGAGTCAAGAAGATACGAAGCGACAATGGCTTAGAGTTCAAGAAATCGGTATTGAATGTCTTTTGCTTAAGTAAAGGAATTCAACACCAGTTCAGTGCACCTTATGAGCCACAACAAAATGGTGTCGCTGAAAGGAAAAACCGTACCTTGATTGAAGCAGCAAGAACAATGCTGGCTGATTCAAAGCTTCCTGTCATTTTCTGGGAAGAAGCAGTGAATACAGCTTGTCATGTACTCAATAGAGTTTTAACCGTTAAGAAGCATAACAAAACGTGTTATGAGCTCCTAAATGGTCGAAAACCAAACCTGACTGGTCTTGAACCCTTCGGTGTTCAATGTACCTTATTAAAAACCAAACATCAATCAAAATTTGGTGAGAAAGCTGACGAAGGATTATTCCTAGGTTATGAAGCTGGATCTCCAAACAAAAGGGTCTATAATAAGACAACTGGCAGAGTTGAGATTGTATATAATATACAAGTCACATCCTATACTCCAGCTGTACAAACTGGACCAGAATGGTTATTTGACTATAATGTTGTCTTCAAATCATTTAATCTTCCGTTCTTAAGTGAAGCTGACACCTTGGGGCTAGAACATGTTGTGCTAGATGATGGTGAAATCAATGCGTTTGCACCAAGATCTAGCATTCCAAGTTCGGAAGATGCAAATGATAAAGGGAAAGAAACTACTGTCGATCCTATTGCGGATAGTGATTCAAATCTGAATGACATTCCATCTTCCTCAAAGGTTACAGATCCTATGCATGAAACTGCAGAGGATGAAGTATCACCTCAAAGGGAGATTGGATCAAATCTAGGATCTGACTTACCGGTTGACTCTATAGTCTCAACTCGTGTGAACAAGTATCATCCGATTGATAATATCATTGGTGATCCGAGTTCTAGAGTAAAGACTCGCAGAGAAGTATCAGAAAGCAACAGTCTATATGCATCGATTCAAGATACTGGAATCATGCATAAGTGCCTGTTTAGTTGTTTCATTTCTCAAATTGAGCCCAAAAATGTACAAATGGCTCTTAAGGATAATTCTTGGGTAGAGGCTATGCAAGAGGAGCTTGATCAATTCAAGAAGCTCAAAGTATGGGAGCTAGTTGATCTACCAAAAGGGGAATATGCAATAGGCACCAAATGGGTGTTTAAGTGCAAACGTGATGACAAGGGTGTTGTAACTCGCACCAAAGCCAGATTGGTAGTTCAAGGATTTAATCAGCAGGAAGGGATAGACTATACAGAGGTGTTTGCACCTGTCGCAAGGCTGGAAGCAATTTGATTGTTTCTGGCATATGCTGCACATAAAAGAATCAGAGTCTATCAACTTGATGTAAAGAGTGCCTTCCTACATGGTAAAGTTCAGGAACTTGTGTTTGTTCAACAAGCTCCAGGGTTCAGTGATCCAGACCATCCAGACCGAGTCTATAAATTAGACAAGGCTCTGTATGGACTGCATCAAGCACCTAGAGCTTGGTATGAGACTCTATCTACTTATCTCTTGGAAAATGGGTTCAAAAGAGGGCAGATAGATTGTACATTGTTCATCAAATGGCAAAAGGAAGATTTCCTACTTGTTCAAGTGTATGTCGATGATATCATTTTTGGATCATCCGATGAGCAAATGTGCAGAGACTTTGAACAAGTTATGAAGCGAAGATTTGAAATGAGTGCGATGGGGGAATTGAATTTCTTCTTAGGATTACAAGTTGATCAAAAGAAAGATGGATTCTTCATCCATCAGACGAAGTATGTTCATGAAATGCTCACGCGTTTCAAGATGACTGAAAGCTCGTCATATGGTACTCCAATTCAATTGAATCACAATCTTGGACCAGATTCTGAAAGTACTGAAGATGTGGATCCGACTCTATATCGGGCGATTATTGGTTCTCTCATGTATCTAACAGCTTCTAGACCAGATATAACATTTGCAGTCTGTTTGTGTGCGCGCTTTCAATCTACGCCTAAGGAATCGCACATGAAAGCAGCAAAGAGAATTTTGCGTTACCTTAAGGGAAAACCTAAGTTAGGTCTTTGGTATCCCTCGGGAGGCAATTTTGACTTTGTTGCTTATACTGACTCAGATTATGGAGGTTGTAACCTGAATAGGAAATCTACCACGGGAGGTTGTCAGTTATTAGGGGGTCGCATTGTTTCATGGCAATGTAAGAAACAAACCTCGGTCGCAATCTCAACCTGTGAGGCTGAGTATGCGGCAGCGGGTAGTTGTTGTTCACAAGTATTGTGGATACAACAACAGCTGCGCGACTATGGTTTGAATTTCACTAACACTCCTATTATGATTGACAATCAGTCAACCATGTCTATAACTAATAATCCTGTGAAGCATAGTAAGACTAAACACATTGAAATACGACATCATTTCATTCGTGACTGTGCTGAAAAGCATTTGATTAAATTGGTTAAGGTCATAACTGATGACAATCTGGCTGACCTTTATACAAAGGCATTTGATCGGTCTCGGTTTGAGCTTTTACTCCAACTTAATGGGATGAGAAATCCTGAGTAAATATTTCCACAAAGAACTTAGTATGTTTTTATTTCTATTTCTTAGTTTATTTTACCTTTTATCTTTTCAAAACCAATAAAAATTTTGAGGGTCAATGTACTAATTGCAAAGAAATGATGAATCTTTTACCCATGCCTAGAACATTTTATATGTGTGGCTCTAAGATGCAGAACATTCACAGTAAAATGTACCTAAAAATGCAAACGTATTTGATAGCTTCACTTTACGATGTATTGGTAGGCATACGACAAAACGATTTTCAAGCACTTAATCTATAATAAATAATACGATTTTTGTGCTATCTTTATGTTGATGTACGGCTTAAGTCTTAATTCTTAGGAGATGGACCGTTCCTGAATGCTTGTTACTGGATATAAAATAACATTAAATCATCTGGGGGGTTCACTGACTGGTTCTTCTACTTCATCTAGAAATATGTTGACCCAGATTCAGCCAGTGTATCATAAAAACTAGAACAAACTCGACCGCGAAACAAGAATACCGTTTTCAAGGTCTCTAGTCAAACTATGTCGCTCTGTTGTACCAAAGTACAGACCTGTCACCTCTGGTTTGATTTTAGATTTGTTTGTTTCTAACCTTAGTCTTGTCATAAAATTGAAACATGTACCTATGTACATTGCTGATAAAGCAAATAGACTTGACTTTAAAGATGAAATAAAAATGAAAAATATCCGTTACATGCTATTCATGATTGTCTAGATCTTAAGGGTATATCAAATGTAAGATTCACAAGAGATCGTGTACAATAATCTTATATGTACTTGAAAATTCTGAATGTCGAATGCTTAAGTGGACGACTATACCAATAATTGTTGTGTTCTATCAATTACAACAATAATAACCAAAGGAATAAATGAAAGTTCCTAACTGTGTATTGCTCTCATCATGGCTAATTCGATCTTTGTATCAGTGACTCTCTCAAAAATATTGTAATTTTCAAAATATGAACAATTTCATATTTGCAATTTTCAGTTTATGTTATTTTTAAGTGTTTTAAATAAATAAAAGAATAAAAGTTCTTTGTCTTTGGGAAATGTTTACTTTTTGTTTGTTTAATTGTTCAAACCTTGCTCATTTGAATACCTAAGTATTTAGGTCATTGGCTTTTCGTTTTTAAAATAGAAAAAGTTAAACTTTTTAATTTTAAAATTCTAAGTTCGTACGAACTTAGAAGGTATGTTCGAAGGATATGTTCGTACGAACATATAGGTTTGTACGAACCTACTGGTAGTATAAAAGGGTCAACTCAGGGTCAAACTCCACATTTTCAGAAACCCTAAGTTCGTACGAACATACTGGAGCCTTCGAACCTACATACGAACATACCTGCAGCTTGCATTTTTCGAATCAAAAATCATATTTTGACTGTTTAATTGAATTATTGACCAATAATCTTCATCACAATCATATTCCTCAACTTAGTAAGTGATTTCTTCATGATTTAACACGCTAAACATCAACACATTCGGATTTAAGTTAGGTTTTGTGCAAAACAAACTTAAAATCAAAATTCTGTAACTTTAAACTGTTAAAATTGGTGTGTTGTAGTTGCAATATGCTATACGCATATAGGCGCACCCTCCCCATGTTCCTGATTGCATTTTCATTGACAAAATTTTTGAACTTTGGTTTTCAGTTCATTCGTTCGAACCTACAAGTTCGTACGAACCTAGCCAATGTAAGTTCGTACGAACTTAAGTTTGACTTGGTCAAACAGTAAGTTTGTACGAACCTACAAGGGCAATAAGTTCGTACGAACATATATGTTCGTACGAACCTACTATGGTTTGAACTTTGAAATTTTTTTTAAGACTTGTTTTAATCGTAGAATCTTGTTTGCAGGGTTCTAAATTAATTATGTCTTATGACTAACATTATTATTCTTTATTTTTGGCGTGTTTGTGTTTGTTTTGCAGAAATGGCTGATCTTGTGCGTGAGTTTCACAACAAGCACAATGTGGCAGTTTCTTTTGATCTTGCCAACCCGGCGACCGCACCATTTCGAGGCATGCTGGAGTTTCTCATGCGCTCACGGGTGTTTTATGCTCTTACTCACTCGCCAACGCTATATTTTCCATATCTTAGCCAATTTTGGGCTACGGCGATTCATGATTGTGAGCCTCAGCCTCCGGTCATAAGGGCTACTGTCAATGGGGTTGATATCGAGTTTTCTGCCGACTTTCTGAGGCAGGTTCTGCATCTGGAAACTAAAGAACAGGAAAATGGCCCAACTTCTTTTTCTCTTGATATGCGTGCTGGCGCGTTTCAACGCATGGGCTATGTGGGAGATGTTGTCCACACCGAATACACCAAGAGTCTAGTATACGGCCAGTGGCGCTATCTTATGCACATCCTGCTGGTGTCATTCGGACCAAAGAAGGCGGGCTTTGATACCATGAACCATAAGCTGCAGTCTGGGATGATTTCCCTTGTCTACAACAAACCTTACAGCTTCTCGCAGTATTTTTTCGATGAAATGGTTCAGAAGATTAAGGGGAGTGTGAAGGAGCACTTTATTCTATACCCCCGGTTTGTCATGATGGTGATAAACGCCCTTCTTCCGAATCTTCCAGCTATCGACCCGGTGGTTCATTTGATGTCGGTCGACAAGAAGATCTTTGGTCACTGTCTCAGTCACAACAAGAGACGTGCAGTTGCTGATAGGCCACAAGATGTGCCTTTGTTTGGGGCAATTATTGATGCAAAGTATCAGGCTCCACCAGATAAGGGCTGGTTGGATGTGCCTGTGCCCCAAGCAGCTGCTGAGGTTCAAGCTCAAGAACCAGAGTCGGCACCGGCCCATGCTGAGGTGGCTGCTGATGAGCCACAGCAGGAGGTAGTTGAAGAACTCCTGCACCAGATAGAGTACCCTGCTGAGGGAGAGCGTGTTGACGCTGATGTTGCTGCTGAGTTGGTTAGGGAAGTTCTTCAGGGCGAAGCAGGGCCCAGTTCTGAGCCCACTTTTGATGATCTCTTCAAGGATATTGATGACTATTCTGTAGCCCGAGACACATGGTCTCCACCTGCTGCTGAAGCTGATAAGGATGCAGCTCTTGATTCTGAGGCTACAGAATCTGATGCAGATGATGATAATGATGGTGATGATGATGAGGATGGTAATGATGATGATGATGATGACGAGGACCGCCCTATGATTGGGTTTCATGGGTCCAAGGGAGTGTTGATTGACCCTAAGGCTGCTCGGGAAAAGGAAAAGGGCAAGAGAAAGGTCCAGGAGGACGATGAATATGTACCTGGGAACTCTGATGATGACTCTGAACCGGAACAATTTAGAGTGCAGGCTCGCAAACGCCAGCGACCAACTGGTGTGGTTATTGGAGCGGGTGGTTCAGCTCATATGTTTGTCACACCTACTCCACCACCTGTTGCTCCATCAACAACACAACGACCACCAGTTCCCTCCACAACGACGCCACCTGCTACTGTCTTATCTACACCAACCACCGCTCCACCTCTAGCTCGACCCACCCAATCGGTTCCCAATCCAGCTGCTCTTCTCTCCGATCCGGACAAGTTTACCTATCTTGAGGGCCGGATCACTAGCCTGATGGATATGGTGACTGCTTTAACTGTTGTTGTTACAAGCCAGGAAGTTCGAGTCACAAATCTGACAGCTATTAATGAGCGCTTAGAGAAGAACCTTGAAAAGGTAGAAGATCAAGTGCGGCTACATGAGGTCACTATCTTCCAAATGAAGCGCCAGTCGCTCAGGGGGGATAAGACAACAGGATGCAAGGAAGATGAGCTGAGACTCAAAGCTGATAATGACCGTGACGATGATCCAAGTGCACCCAAAGAAGGTGAGCTACCTGGCTCTTCATCTAGAGTGCAAGGTGCAGTTATAGCTCAGGGGGAGTCTGGTCAAGGTTCTGGTGAGCGGATCTGGACAAGGTGCTTCAAAGCCTCAAGAAGAGACTGAACCATCTGGAGGGTGGAACAAAGAGTCCAGTGAGGCACAAGCAGAAGGGTCAGACTGGAGCAAGAAAATCGAAGAAAAAACGGATCAGAAAGGTGGTTGGGGAACAGAATCAGGGTCTGGTGTTGGTGCAGCGGCAGATGGTGATGGTAGCCAGAAATCAGGGTGGGGTGCAAAGAAGAATGAAAACGAAGCAGATAAGGAGGGCACCCCTATAGACCTTATAGAGTCTGATACCATCGAAGCACTGCTTGGCTTAGATGAATTTGATAGTGATGGGTCAGAACTAGAAGAAGGAGAAATCCTCAGTACAGGTGTTGCAGACTAGAAATCAGATGAGGAGACTGTTCAAGATACAGATGTTGATATTGATGAACATGTCGTGCCCAAGCAACCTGTCACTGAAGTGATTATTGAGTCTAAAGATGGTAAGAAAGTGTTAGATCGCAAGGACATAGAGTCTGATGGTGATGAGGTCCTTGGCGATGAGACATCTGAAGAACCAGAACTGTCCAGAGCCGAGTTGAAAGCCTTATGGTTTAAGAAGGCAGAAAAGGAACCTGAGATAACGTATAAAGGTGATATAAGGGTTAGAGGGGCAGGAAAGTTGAGCAAAGGCATCATAAGTTGGTTCTATGACAATGAATTAAAACTGTTCATAATTAAAAGATATGATGGAATTCAGTACTTAAGAAGAAAACTGAAAACTTTCAGCTCGCTACCAAAGATCGAACTAAAGGAACTGGCCTGGATTGACTTGGTAAATGTCAATAATGATCCTTACGCCGGAACTCTAGAGAGAATAATTAAGCGTGAAGGAAGAACGAATAATTTCGTTGATTTAAAACCAAGATCAGGTAAAAGAGTTCCCGATTTAACCCGGATTGATCCTATTACAAATAAGCCGTGGATGAAAATGGTTTATAAACCAGTCAAGTGCTTGAAGAGGGTTCCTTTGAAGAAAATGCCACAGGATATTCTGAGAAATCTCAAGTGGTGGTATGTGGACAGTAAGACAGCTGAAGCAGTCATGGAGGATGCTGATGAGAAGGAGCTGTTGAGAGTATATGACAGTTTACATCTGGTAAACTTGTCAAAAGATGACCTGTTGAAGCTTCATGAGAACAAGATCTTATACAGAGATAGTTGGAGGCATGAAGGGCGAAAGTATCAGAGGGTCGTCAAAGTTTGTGTTGAAAAAGGCTTATGGGCTGAGAGTCGACAGAGTTGATCAAGAATCAAGATTCGACAGAGCCAGAAGACTGAAGACTAACCGAGCTATTGTCAAGGGGGAGTCTGTTGGTGCACGTTTGGTGACAACAACTCTTATTTTGTAATAGTTAGTTTTGTTATTAGTTTTATAGTTAATAATGTAAAGTGTTTATTAACTTAGCCTTTTTAGTTTTTAGTTTGTAAGTTCGTACGAACCTAGGAAGTTCGTACGAACATGTAAGTTCGTACGAACCTAGGACCAGTAAGTTCGTTACTGGGTATTAAAACTAAGTTGTAATATTTCATTGGATAGCTTTTGGAAATCAGTTATATTCGAACATACAGTGCTATCTTCGAATACCTACGAACTTATACACTTAACACTTGCATTTACTTGTTTTGTTGTTGGTTATTGTGTATTATACCATTCCGCAATCTAATACACATTGTAATCCCGTTTGGATCCGTGCAAAGGGACTTTCACGATCAAAAATCGATACCCTCTCCCTCGAATCGACGACCTCTTCCATCAATTGCAAGGAGCTTCATACTTCTTAAAAATCAACCTACGGTCAAGATATCACCAGTTATGAGTCCATGACTAGGACATACCCAAAACCGCATTCCGAACCCGATATGGACATTACGAATTCATAGTTATGACATTCGATCTGACAAACGCGCCTGCAGTGATTCATGGATTTAATGAACAGAGTACGTAGAGCATACTTAGACAAATTCATCATAGTATTCATTGACGATATAATCATCTACTCACGAAGCGAGAAAGATCACGAACAACATTTAAGGCAGATATTTGAACTGCTTAGAAACGAGAAACTGTACGCCAAACTCTCCAAATGCGAGTTTTGGATTAGAAAAGCACGTTTCCTCGGCCACGTAGTCGGTAAGGATGGAATTCATGTAGATCTAACTAAAATTGAAGCCATTAAGAAATGGGAAGCCCCCAGAACCCCAATAGAAATTAGACAATTTCTGGGTTTAGCTGGTTATTATCGAAGATTCATCGAGAATTTCTCAAAAATCTTACAACCGCTAACCGCGCTAACACAATAGGACAAGAGTTTTGTCTGGGGAAAGCCACAGGAGGACGCTTTCCAAACGTTGAAGCATAAGTTATGCAACGCGCTAATCATAGCATTACCAGAAGGATCAGACGACTTCATAGTCTACTGCAACACTTTGCACCAAGGTCTGGGATGTGTGTTAATGCAAAGGGACAAAGTCATAGCGTACGCGTCCCGACAGCTTAAAACCTACGAGAAAAACTATACAACCCACGATTTGGAATTGGGAGCCGTAGCTTCGCACTTAATATATGGAGACATGTCCTCTATGGAACTAAGTGCACGATATACACGGATCACAAGAGTCTACGCCCTATTTTAGAGCAAAAGATGCTCAATATGCGCCAGAGGAGATGGGTGGAGTTATTGAATGATTACGACTGCGAGATTTGGTACCACCCAAGCAAGGCCAATGTAGTGGCAGATGCATTAAGTCGAAAGGATAGGGTAAAACCCTCACGAGTACGTGCATGCTTAACACTAGTGCAAACTAGCTTGAAGACTCAAATTCAACTTGCTCAAGAAAAGGCCTTTAGGGCCGAGAATCTGAAGGCAGAAACCTTGCACGACCTTGAGCAAAGATTCAAAACCAAGACCGATGGGGTGAAATGCTTTAAGGATAGGGTTTGAATACCCAAGGACGATGATTTGCGAGACTTGATTTTGGGGTAAGCCCACAAGTCACGATATTCAATTCACCCCGGGGCCGACAAAATGTACAAGGATGTTAAAGAATACTACTGGTGGCACGGAATGAAGAAAGACATCGCCGTCTACATCGTAAAATGCATGACCTACTCTAGAATTAAGGGAGAGCATCAGAAGCCATCAGGGTTGTTACAACAACCAGAAATCCCCCAATGAAATGGGAACATATAACGATGGACTTCGTCACTAAATTACCTTCAGCTTCTAAAGGACATGATGCTATATGGGTTATCGTTGACCGATTAATAAAATCCGCTCACTTCTTACCCATTCGAGAGGACTATAACATGGAGAAACTCGCTCGAATCTACATTAACGAAATTGTGTCGCGCTACGGAGTGCCTGTTTCCACTATCTCTGATAGAGATAGCCGTTTCACGTCGCGTTTTTGGCAATTATTACAAAGAGCGTTGGGTACGCAACTAAACCTAAGTACGGCTTACCATCCTCAGATGGATGGACATAGCGAGCGAACAATTCAAACGTTAGAAGACATGCTTCGAGCATGCGTGTTAGACTTCAGAGGAAGTTGGGATAATCACTTACCGTTGGTAGAATTCTCATATAATAATAGCTACCACACCAGCATACAATGTGCCCCTTATGAAGCGTTATAAGGACGAAAATGTCGACCACCTTTGAGTTGGTACGAAATAGGTGACAAACACTTTACAAGACCTGACCTTGTCAAGGAAACTACCGACAAAATCTCACTTATCCGAGATCGACTTAAGACCGCCCAGAACCGGCAGAAAAGCTACGCAGATAACCGTAGAAAACCCCTAGAATTCCAAGTTTGTGATAAAGTGTTTTTGAAAGTATCACCTTGGAAAGGGATGGTTCGTTTTGAAAAAAAGAGACAAATTAAGTCCACGCTACATCGAACCTTACGAAATCATCAAACGAATCGGTCCAGTAGCTTACAAACTTAAATTACCACTAGAACTAGGTGCGATTCACGACACGTTCCATATATCGAATCTTAAGAAATTTCTAGCTGACGAATCGCATATCTTACCTCTAGAGGGAATCCAAATCGACGATTGCTTACATTTCAATAAAGAACTAACTGGAATCCTTGACAAGGAAGTCAAACCCTTAAGATGAAACAAAATTCCGATCGTCAAAGTCCGATGGGATTCTAAGCGCAGAGCCGAGTACACCTAGGAATGAGAGGATTTCATGAAAGGAAATACCCTCATCTATTCACGAACTGAATCTCACAGCATGACCAATTGAATTTCGGGACAAAATTCATTTTAACTGGGGGAGACTGTGACAACCGTAAAAAATCTCAAGTCAATAACGCACTTAAATTCCTAGTCTATCTAATTTCGTTTACAGCACTCTAAAATCCTAGTGAAAAGTCTAGATTATGACTCCTTAAGTACCGAAACCGTAAGTTACCGACATCGCGTAACGTTTTAGAAGATTGTTTAGCGGACTTTAAGACCGTAAACCACATTAAATTAGGTTACAAAGTGCCAAAGAAAACTAATGAAATTAAATTTCACATGTCATCAAAAAATATTTATCATATCGCAAAAATCAGAATTTAACCTGAAATTCCGTAACTCGGTAAACGCAACCGGAAATCGGTTATTTAACTCGCAAATGTCAATCGTAAACGAATCACATGAATTTTGATGTGAATTATAAGCTTAGAAAATAAAATTTTATAACTCCAATTTCAACCATTAAAACATCACAATAAAACATTTCAATATGTAGAAACTTATACCAAAACGATATGTAACATTTAAAACCTTTAATTACTTAACTTTAAAAAAAAAAAAAAAAAAAATTTTTACCCCCACCCCCTCCTAAAAACGGCCAGCCCTCTCTTGACCACCCAAATCCCCCACTAACTTTATTAATTTACATGCAAGAATCATTTGAACCACTTCTACACTCTTCCCTTCACTCATTTCACTCATTTCTCTCATTTCTCTCTCAAAAACACACACAACTCTCCCTAAACACACACTAATTTCCAGCCACATTTTGAATAAAGATCATCACTTTGAAGGTGTTCTTACACAAAAACAAAACCTCTAAGGTATAACCACCCATTTGTACTTTCGTTTCTTGCATTTTCTTACTTTAATTCTTGTAAATAAATGGATTTTGTGCCTATTTCATGGCTATAATCCACATAAGGTGTTTGATGTTTGTAGGTTGTTTCTTACACTTGTTTAAGTGTAAAAACAAAAGAAAAACCCATGATCAAACCGAAATCAAACCGAAAAATCGTCTTTTTGATGTTTAAGTGCTTGCATGCACCATTTTTCGTAGCTAAATCTTAATTTATGTTAAAATATAATTTTGTTTCTGTAAAAATACATATTCATGCATATAAGACAAGGCCTCCATCATTGGATGAGGTCTAAAAATCGTTGGTAGTGAAAAACACACCAAAAAGATCACTTTGTCATGCATGTAATCTGTCCAGATTTTGACCCTACTTGAAACGACCATAACTCAGTGAATAATGGTCCAAAAATCTTGATTTTTCTTCTAGAATTTAGCTTGATGTCTTACCTTTTGAAACCCCACTGGTCTCACTCAAATCCATTGAGTATTCAACCTCCAAATGTATCACACAAAACTGATGCGCAAACAGTAACTTTTCTGTGAGCACCTTGTTGTGATACTTGTTCATGGGTCTTAAGGTGTTCTATAAATCTAAGAAAAATTATTTTAGACTTCTAACATGTATATCTCAGTAGCATAAAAAGATAGTAATTTATCTTGTTGATCTCATATTTTTAGAAAATGTATGAACATCATGCATTGTTGTATGCTTATAAATTTCAAATACTTGTGTTGTGATGATTCAAAAATACAAAAGTGCTAGATATAACGTGTTAAAATTTTGGGGACTATTTTTCCCAGTAATTAGATCATGAAAAGACTCTGGAAAATAAAAATGGGAATTTTTGGAAAAACATAAGTATTTTTCCGAAATTAATGCAAATAAAGCCTACAAAAGGTGAAATAATCATGAAAAATACTTTTGGACACAAAATAATTATGGGAAAATTCCAGTGTTATTTTCCTCAGAAAATGACACTATCCTAGAAATTTCACACTCTTTGGAGGTGTTTCGATATGTTTTCTGATTTACGTCTCGTTAAAACACATAATGTTGGGAACCAAAGTTCCGTTGCTCAAAAAGACTTGAAAATTTTACAAAAACCTAGAAATGGGTACAAAATGATCTGGTAAAAGTTCCAGAATTTTTCGTGTATAATTACTATTTTTCCCATAATTATCCTACTTTTTAGACATAAAATGGTTATAAATAATCCATAAATCCAAAAATCCTCAAATTTTCACAGAAAATTTGCGAACTATATTTCATGTTTCATACCAAGTTTGGTAATTTTTAGATGTTCTAATCATATATTTTTATTATTTTGTTGACAACTCGAACAATTACCGACAACGTTAATTAAGGGGAAATTCGAACTTTTTCGGCACTTTGTAATTTAATTAGGTAGCTAAGCAATCCTAACAAACCATATTAGTCGAGAAACTAATTAGAAACCTCGTGTTCTTAGGACTTGGATAGGAGTCAAACCCGGTCGGCACGCGCATTACATCCATCCGTACGCTCACGCTCAATAGTGAGTTTTCACAGCCCCTCTTTTTAACGTTTTACTTAAATGTTTTTGGGTGAAAAGCATGCTATATGATTTAACTACTATATTTGGATTACAAATACTATTCTTATGCTATACTTGATGCTACGCTTATGCTATGCTCGTTTTAGAAATGTTATCCTTGATTTACAAATGCTATGTTATGCTATCTGCTATGCTTACTTTCGAATACTCGACATGGTTAAAATGTCGTATTGATTACGAATAACTTCTTGAATGTTTGAAGTTTATACGAACATGATTATATGCTTGTTTTCTATCGTATCTAAAGTCCCCGGTATCTCTACACGCCCATTAACTCTATATGAGCCAAATGATGCATATGAATAGTACTATTTGGGAGCGAGACCACCTCCCCACTCACGCGGCCACGTGAGTGCATCCCATCATCCTAAATGCCAACGATAGGGCATCTCTCTTTGGGGCAAAAGTTTATCGGTTGTAGGTTTGGTTGTGGACTCAAGCATAATAATTCATTGTGACTATAGACAAAGATGCGATAGCATAGAAATTCATAAACGACTATAAACGTATGACGTTTCGACTTTTGAAACGATATCTCTTTAAAACTATAAACTTTACGACCCGAGCTTTGCAATGACTTTGACATCTGAACGATATCTCTTTTAAACTATAAACCTTACGGCCCGAACTTTACAAAAACGTTGTCATTTGAAACAATACTTCTTTAAAACCATAAATTTAAAACCTGAGTTTTACACTATAAATCATTGTGGTTGTGGACAATGATAGACGTGGATTCATAATAACGCTTCGCATTCTTATGAACTTCGACATAATAAACCGTTGAGATTATAAACGTTTTGATATTGATTTGATGATCCATTGACTTTATAAACGTAACCTGAATCTATTAAATACTACAATATGAGTTTTATAAACATAACTTGAACTTATTAAACACTATATCTTGAGTTTTATAAAAGTGAATTGAACATTTCTTTGAAAATATGAGCGTCGCGTTATGAACGAATTATGACTTTTAATTGAGTTCCAAAGGGAATCACTCCTAAATGAATCTCGTACTCAAATAAACCTCTTTTGCAAACAAAACATCGATTTACAAATGAATCTAACTATCAAATGGGTATCGCTCTTAAATGAGCCTCGTTTTAATGAATTACTTTTATAATTATCCTCGCAATAGCGCTTGACTATCCTAAAAATTGATCTTATGAAATTATCGGATGATTTTCGTCATTGTATGAGCCTCGGTACTAAACAAATTACTTTTGTGAACTAATCACGTAGTAACGTGGAACTTCTAAACTAAACTTTGTAAACTCTTGATAAGGGTCTTTCCTTACGCAAAACCTGTGTACTCACCAACTATGTTTCATAGTTGACCTGTTTATTTTTACATGCTTTTCAGGAAATAGTCACAACTTGTCTATTGAAGCTAAACCTGTTATATGAGCTATGCTGCTATAGCGTTACAGAATTTTGTCTCCTTTGGATGTAACCGCATGTTTAGATTATTTCATTTTGAGCTGTAAACGCTTGTAAGACTTTATGTAATGTATTAATTGTAGACCGTTGAACGGTGATTTTTTGTAATTTTCGATTATGAAATCATTGTACTGTTACATCTCGTGTTTCCGCTTTAGCGGGGTGTGACAAAAGCTCTCGTGAGAATTGGTAACGTTTAAAAGTGTGCTTGATTTCTTGAGGAAGACACATTGTAATAGCAGACAACGCTTTGTTTTCTGCTTCATACATCTTTTTGTCCTCATCCTTCATCAGTGAATAAGGACACAATTTCTACTTCCCCTCACACTCGTACGTTGGAGTATCGTACCCTTCCTTTATGCATATCCACATATCCACGTACGGATATCATGGAACTTGGCAAAAGATTCAAATCGATCTTTCCACCATAAATAATCTTCTCCTTTGTGAAGCTTTGGTGGTGAGGCGGATTTACCAACCTCATGATCCATCTCGATTATTTTACTCAAGTTAGACATTTTCTAAGAAAAGTCAGCAAAAGTCAAACAAGACAAGTTCGTACGAACCTAGATTAATTTGAACAAAGAGTAATTTCGAAGACTACCTAAGTTCGAATGGACAAAACGAACTGGTCAAACGAACTTGACTACCAAAAATGTATTGTTCGAACTTAGGATAAGTTTGAAGGCTTCAAGTTAGTACGAACTTACAGCTGTAAGTTCGAATGATATTCTTGGTAAGTTCGTAGGATGCTTTCTAAGTTCGTACAGATTGTTGTTGAAAAACTGGGTTAGTTTCGATCTGGGTTCGTACAGATTATTCTTGGTAAGTTCGTACAGATTGCTGTTGAAAAACTGGGTTCGTACAGATTATTTTACTGAAGTTGGACATTTTCAAATCTGGGTTCGTTTCAACCGGCAAAATCGAATCTCTCTTGCACAATGTGATACAAAACACTAATGGAAGCCAAAAACACAACTTCTAACGTCCAAAGCACTTGCAAACACTTGTTTTCTTAGTGTTTTCTAACCCCGAACCTAACGAATGAATCGTTTCCGCTCTGATACCAATTGAAAGTCCCTTGTGAACTGATCCACGAGGTAATAACGTGAATTAGAGTGCGGAATCCTCTAACAAACGAAACGTTAACTAAACGAGTGTCGTAAGTATGTTTAAATCACGAAATAAGCTTTTTATAATATAAGTTGTATTATATTCGAACTTGCAACAATATTACAAGAGTATTCGAACTTAGTTTGCTGAAACTAAGTCTTTCCAAACGTTACAATGAATATTTTTGGACTTGTATTTATAGACAGTAAGTTCGTACGAATTACCTGTAAGTTCATACCAACTCTAAGTTCGTAAACATACATAACAAAATATTCATTTAATTAACAACATAAACAAATTACAAAACTAACTATTACAAATACAAAGCTATTGTCACACATCATGTACCAACAGATCATATTAGCCATGATGAACACTTTACCAAGTAGGAATTATTCTATTCCTTTATTATTATTTATGTAACTAGTAGTCCAAGACGATTATCGGTATTGTTGTCCACATCATTCAACATTCAGAATTTTCAAGGGTGGTTTTAATTATTATTCACAATTACCTGTGTAACTTCTCATTTGACATACTCTTATGATCAAGATATGCTCATAACTTTCATGTAATTAGCGTGATTACTTTATTTCATCTTTAAAGTCAAATCATTTATAAATGTTCAAGTACTTTTGTACAAGATTAATGATTAAATTTGACTACGATTAGGCAAAACAAATCTAAAATCAAACCATTGGTGACAAGTCTATACTTTCGTACATCAAAGCGACGTAGTTTGACTAGAAACCTTGAAAACGGTATTCTTGTTTCTAGGTTAACATGTTTTTGGATGTAGCAGAAGAAACACTCAGTATATCTCGCAGATGAAGTCTTTATAGTACCCAATAACATGTGTTATGATATAATCTATCACATAAGAATTAAGACTTAACGTCATACATCAAAAGAGAGTTTTCACATGATAATTCCCTTACTTGAGTTTATTTTTCTGTACTTATAAACCTTTATGTTGGATACCTACCGATACATCATATCATGAAGCTATTATTCACGTTGAGATTATGGTACATTGTACTATGGAAATACTACATCTTAAAGCCACACTTTAATAAAGTTCTAGGCATGGGTAACGTTTTCGTCATTACTTCGTGTCATCATAGTGACACTCAAATTTTTTATAGTTTTGTAAACTGGCTAAGAATACTGAAAAAATAAAGATAGATACAAATGTAAACTGTAGGTGGTAACAACGCTTGTTAGAGTGCGGAATACTCTAAGAAACGATAAGAGTGTCTAAAACACGTCTATCTCACTTACAAACCCTTATTTCGTATGTATTCGAACTAGGATGAATCGTACGAACTTAGTCTACTGATCTCAGTTCGATAAAAGCTTAGAAATGATATATTTGAACTTTGTATTTATAAAAAGCTAGGTTCGTACGAACTTACAGGTTCGTACGAACTTACCTGCCCAAGTTCGTACCAGACTAGGTTCGTACGAACTTACACATAACACAAATATAATTTCTAACACATTAATAAACAACATATAACAAAATATTCATTTATTAATAACAAAGACTACTACAAGAACTAATCTATTACATAATAGAAGCTTTTGTCACAAACATGTACCAACAGACTCCCCCTTGACAATAGCTCTATTAGTCTTCAGTCTTTACTTCGTCTTCTGAGCATCTTCTGATCAGCTCTGATGACTTCCAACCAGATCCCTTTCTCAACACACACCTTGACAACCTTTTGATATCTTCGGCCCTCGTGTCTCCAATTATCTCTGTAGAGAATCTTGTTGACATGCAGCTTCATCAGATCATCCTTTGACAAGTTTACCAGATGTAAACTGTCGTACACTCTCAGCACTACATTTCCTTCATTATCCTCCATCACTGCCTCTGCAGTTTCACTATGAACATATCACCATTTCAGATTTGCTAGAACATCCTGTGGCATCTTCTTCAATGGAACCCTCTTCAAGCACTTGACTGGTTTATAAACCATCTTCATCCATGGCTTGTTAGTAGTGGGATCAATGTTGGTCAAGTCAGGAACTCTTTTACCTGCCCTTGGTTTTAAATCAACAAATTTATTCGCTCTTCCTTCACGCCTAACAATTCTTTCTAAAGTCCACGATTCACCAAGTCAATCCAGGCCAGTTCCTTCAATTCAATTTTCGGTAACGAGCTGAATATCTTCAATTTGTTTCTCAAGTACTGATTTCCATCATATCTTTTAATTATAAACAGTTTGAGTTCACAATCATAGAACCAACTTATGATGCCTTTATTCAGTTCGCCCGATCCCTTAACCCTGATATCTCCCCTGTACTTTATCTCTGGTTCCTTTTTAGCCTTTTTAAACCATAATGTTCTCAGTTCTGCTCTGGACGGTTCTTTTCAGTTGTTTCATCGTCAAGGACTTCATCATCTTCTGACTCTAGATCCTTGCGATCTAACACCTTCTCACCTGTTTCATTCTCAATAGTCACTTTAGTGACAGGTTGCTTTGCCACGACGTGTTCATCAATATCAATATCTGTATCTTGAACCATTTATTCTTCTGACTTCCAATCTGCAACATATGTACTAAAGATCTCTCCTTCTTCAAGTTCTGACCCATCGCTATCAAATTCGTCTAATCCAAGCAGTGCTTCGATGGTGTCAGATTCATCCAGATTGACAGGAGTTAGAGCTGAACCACTCACTCCTTCTTTTTAACTTGACTCCCCATGAGCCTGTGGTACTAGTCTTCCAGTTGAAGAGCTAGGCAGCTCACCTTCCTTTGAAGCCTCGGGATCATCGTCATGGTCATGATCTCTTTTTCTTCTCAACTCGTCTCCTTTACAACTCATCATCTCCCCCTAAGCTACCTTGCGCTTCAACCGAAAGAGAAGAATCATATGCTCACTTAATATCTCTTCCAGTTTATCATTTCTCTTCTCAATTTGGTGATTTATATCTGTTAAATTATTAATGCGGATTTCTTGACTAGCAACAACGACAGTAAAATCTGCAACCATATCCACCAAACATGTGATCTGGCCCTCAAGATATGTGAATTTGTCTGGATCAGAGAGACCAGCAGCAGGGTTCGGGATAGACGGTGTCGATTGAGTTGGAGGAGGAGTGGTAACTAATGGAGGTGTGGTAGTTGTAGTGGTAGGAGGTTCTGGAAGTGGAACCTCTGGAGTTGTTGTCGGTGGAATAAGTGTTGGTGGGACGGTTATTGGAATAACAGGCGGTGGAGTTGGAGTTATGATTTGGGGAGGAGCACCACCCTTATGAATAACTACACCGGTGGAGCACTGGCGCTTACGAGCCCGCAGCTCATACTGTTCTGTTTTGGAGTCACCAGCTTCATCTCCCCCCGGAACATAGTCCGTATCTTCTTCTTCTTCGTGGACTTTCCTCTTGCCCTTTTCCCTAGCCAATGCCGGCTTGGGGTCAAGTAACACACCCTGAGAACCATGAAACCCGATCATGGGTCGATCATCATCGACATCAGTCTCAGTTGCCTCAAAATCAGTAGCCTTGCTTTTTCCGGCCTCATCATCAGGCGGGGATCCTGCATCACCCGCAGAGAAAAGTGTGTTGATTCTCTTAAGACCTCATCGTAATCTGGTCTTGTTTCAGTGGCCGCAGCACTTGAGCTGGCACCACCTTGCAGTACATCTCGCACTACAGCTTAAACAATATCAGCGACAACGCGCTCGCCCTCAGCGGGGTGCTCTAACTGGTGCAGAATTTCCTCAACCACCTCGTTTTGAACCTCAGCCGCCACTTCCGGTGGCGCTGGAATATCAGCTTGAGCCTGAGGGGGTAACTCAACAGCTTGTTCTTCGGCCTGTGGAACATCCCACCACCTGTCATTGGGTGGGGCTTGATAATTCTCATCAATAATTGCCCCAAACAGAGGTACTACCTGAGGCCTGTCAGCAACAGCACGCCAACTGCTGTGACTAAGACAGTGGCCGAAAATTTTCTTATCCACTGACACTAGATGAACGACTGGATCGCCAGCTGGGAGGTTTGGAATCAACCCGTTAAGAATCATCATGACGAATCGCGAGTATAGGTTAAATCGATCCTTTACGCTCCCCTGATTTGCTGCACCATCTCATCATAGAAGAATTGAGAGAAGTAGTATGGCTTGCTATATACCAATGAAGCCATGCCAGATTGCATCTTGTGGTTCATGGTGTCAAATCCAGCCTTCTTTGGTCCAAAGGAGACCAATAGAATATGCATCAAATACCTCCACTGTCCATATAGCAAACTCTTAGTGTAGTGGGTATGAGTTACATCACCAACGTAACCCATTCTCTGGAATGCCCCAGCACGGAACTCAAGTGGAAATGAGGTTGGACCATTTTCTTATTCTTCGGTCCCTAGATGCAAGGCAAGCCTCAGATAGGCTGCCGTGAACTCAATAATCCTCCCGTTTACAGTAGCACGGATGACTGGAGGGTTAGGGCGACAATCATGCTCAGCAGTCGCCTAGAATTGTCTTAAGAACTCAAACTTCAACGTCGGTGAGTGAGTCAGTGCGTAGAACACTCTTAAGTGCATGAGATAGTCCAACATGCCTCGAAATGGGTCAGTGTTCCCGCGAGATTGTGTTTGTCATAGAACGCACGTTGATCAGCCATATATGCACACATGATAAAAACAAGCCAAAAGTAGATAACAATAAAGTTAGATATAAACTATAATCAATTTAGAATCCTGCAAGATAGATTCAACAATTTAATACAGGTTATAATACATAATGTTAAATAAAATGATAATTGTGTTGCAAACCTAAGTAGGTTCGTACGAACTTACATCCCTGTATAGGTTCGTACGAACTTACTGTTTGACTAGTCAAACTTAAGTTCGTACGAACTTACACTTGGCTAGGTTCTTACGAACTTACAAGTTCGTACGAACCAGTAAGTTCGAACGATGAACACCTTTATCAACTTTAAAATTTTTGGCAATTAAAACATGATCAGGTACATGAAATAGATTCACATAGGTCCGAATGATGTTGTGCAACAAGTTTCAATCAATTTTAACCATAAACACACATCAAATGTTCATGTTAAAGTTGTTTTTATAAAAATCCACTTTAATTTTGAGTTTAACGTGTTTTAACGATTCAAATGCTAAAATGTTTACTTACTTAGGTTCGTGTAAGTATAGAGATGATTTCTATCAGATTAGAATGGTCTAACACGGATCAGATTGCAAGCTTAAGTACGAATGTAATAAAAATAGTAAGTTCGAATGTATGTTCGAATGTAAGTTCGAATGTATGTTCGAATGTAAGTTCGAAGGCTCCAGGTAACTTCGAATGAGTGTAAGTTCGAAGGGTTTTGAAAGCATAAGGGGTTTGACCCGGTCAGCCCCTTATATACCCATTATAAGTTCGTACGAACTTAGTCATTCGAACATCTAAGTTCGTACGAACTTAGTCATTCGAACATCTAAGTTCGTACGATAAACTTAGCCAAAATTTAAAAAATTTCAAACTTTCAATTTTTCAAACTTAAAATCTTTTTGCGAAGACCAACATACTTCGACACTTAATAGAACAAGGTTTGAGCGACGAATCAAACTAAATGTATGTATTTCCCGTAAACGAAGAACTTTTATTAAATAACATAAAATAGAATAAAATAACTTAAAATTTAAAATGCAAATATGAATTTGTTCATATTTTTTGAAACGTACAATCTTTTTGAGAGTGTCACTGATACAAAGATGGAATTAGCCATGATGAGCACAATACACAGATAGGAATTTTTGATTTATTCCTTTGTTATTCTTTGTTGTAAATTATAGAACACTACGATTATCGGTATTGTTGTGCACTTAAACATTTGACACGCAGAATTCTCAAGTACACATTTAATTATTGTTTACGACTTACTATGTATCTTGCAGTTGATATACCCTTAGAATCTAGAAAGTCCAGAATATCATGTATCGGATATTTTTCATATTTTATATCATCTTTAAAGTCAAGTCATTTTGTATTATAAGAAATGCACATAGATACATGTTCTAGCTATAAGACAAGACTAGGGTTAGAAGCAAACAAATCTAAAATCAAACCAGAGGTGACAAGTCTGTACTTTCGTACAATAAAGCGACATAGTTTGACTAGAGGCCTTGAAAACTATATTCTTGTTTTGCGGTCGAGTTTGTTCCAAATATAGGATACACTGACTGAGACTAGGTCAGCATGTTTCAAGATGTAGCAGAAGAAACAGTCAGTGAACCCCCCAGATGAATTATTTTTAACTTTATCCGATTGCAAGCATTTAGGTACAATCTATTTCCTAAGAATTAAGACTTAAGTCGTACATCAACATAAAGATTTCACAGAAAAGTCGCATTATTTAGTATAGATTAAGTACTTGAAAACCGTTATGTCTAATGCCTACCAACACATCGAAAAGTGAAGCTATAAAATACTTTTCATTTTAGGTACTTTTACTGTGTATGTTCTACATCGAAAGGCCACAAATTTAAAATGTTCTAGGCATGGGTAATGATTTCATCATTTCTTTGCAATAGTACAGTGATCCTCAATTTTAGACAAAGTTCTTGTGGGAAATAATTACTCAGGATTACTCATCCCATTTAGTTGGATTAAAAGCTCAAACCGAGACCTATCAAAAGCCTTGGTATACAGGTCGGCTGGATTGTCATCAGTGGGTACCTTAACTAATTTAATCATATGTTTTTCAGCACAGTCACGAATGAAATGATATCTAATATCAATATGTTTCGTCTTACTATGCTTAACTGGATTATTAGTTATAGACATGTTTGACTGATTATCAATCAAAAGAGGGGTGGTTGAGAATTTAAACCATAATCACGCAATTGTTGTTGTATCCACAAAACTTGTGAACAACAGCTACCAGCTGCCACATAATCAGCCTCACAGGATGAGATGGCGACGGTGGTTTGTTTCTTGCACTGCCAAGAGACAATGCGACCACCTAGTAATTGACAACCACCCGTGGTTGATTTCCTGTTCAAGTTACATCTGCCATAATCTGAGTTGGTATAGGCTACAAAGTCAAAATTGCCTCCGGAGGGATACCAAAGACCTAACTTCGGTTTACCCTTCAGATAATGCAATATTCTCTTTGCTGCCTTCATGTGTGACTCTTTAGGGTTTGATTGAAATCTAGCACGCAGGCAGACTGCAAACATTATGTCGGGTCTTGAAGCGGTTAAATACATAAGAGAACCGATAATGGCCCGATATTGAGTCGGATCCACATCTTCAGTACTCTCAGTATCTGGTCCAAGATTATGATTATGTTGAATCGGAGTGCCATAAGACGAACTATCTTTCATGTTAGAACAAGTGAGCAATTCATGCACATATTTCGTCTGATGAATAAAGAATCCGTCCTTCTTTTGATCAACTTGTAATCCTAAGAAGAAGTTTAATTCTCCCATGGCACATGTTCAAAGTCTCTGCACATGTTCTCGTTAGATGATCCAACGATGATGTCATCAACGTACACTTGTACAAGTAGGAAATCATCATTTTTCCACATGATCAATAACGTACTATCTATTTGACCTCTCTTGAACCCGTTTTCCAAAAGATACGTAGATAGTGTCTCATACCAAGCTCTGGTTGCTTGATGTAGTCCATACAGAGCCTTATCCAATTTATAGACTCGGTCTGGATAGTCTGGATCACTGAACCCCGGAGCTTGTTGGACAAACACTAGTTCTTGAACTTTACCATATAGAAAGGCACTACTTACATCGAGTTGATAGACTTTAATGCTTTTATGTGCAGCATATGCCAGAAACAATCGAATTGCTTCTAGCCTTGCTACTGGTGCGAACACCTCGGTATAATCTATCCCTTTCTGTTGATTAAATCCTTGAACAACTAGCCTTGCTTTGTCCCATGTTACTATCCCTCTATCATCTCGTTTGCACTTAAACACACATCTGGTGCCTATTGTAAATTCTCCTTTTGGTATATCAACTAGCTCCTAAACTTTGAGCTTCTTGAATTGTGCAAGCTCCTCTTGCATTGCTTCTACCCAAGAGTTTTCTTTAAGATCGATTTGGATATTTTTCAGCTCAAATTGAGAAATAAAAAAGCTGTACAAGCATTTATAAATTATCCTAGTATCTTGGATCGACACATAGACGCTTAAGCTGTCAAAGATTTCTTTACGAGTTTTCACTCTTGAACTTGGATCACCAATTATGTTATCAATTGGATGATACTTGTTCACACGAGTCGAAATCGTTGTATCAACCGGTAGGTCAGATCTTAGATTTGATCCAATCTCCCCCGGAGGTGGTACATCATCTTCAGCAATTTCTTGCACAGACTCTGTAACCTCTGAAGAAGATGGAATGTATTTAGAGTTTGATCACTATCCGCAATAGGATCGACACTAATTTCTTTTCCTTTATCAGTTGAATCTTCTGTACATGGAACACTAGATCTAGGCGCAAAACCATTGTTCTCACCATCATCCAGCATTACATGTTCTAATCCTAAAGTGTCAATATCACTTAGGATAGGAAGATTAAAATATTTGAAGACAACATCATAATTGAATAAACATTCTGGTCCAGTTTGTACTGCTGGGGTATAAGATGTGACTTGTATGTTGTATACAATCTCGACTCTACCAAATGTTTTATTGAAGACCCTTCTGTTGGAGAGCCGGCCTCATAACCTAGGAAAACTCCACTGTCAGCCTTTTCACCAAATTTTGGTTGATTTTTAGTCTTCAATAATGTACAATGAACACCAACGGGTTCAAGACCAGTAAGGTTTGGTTTCACCGTTTAGAAGTTCATAACACGTTTTGTTATGTCTTTTTACGGTTAAAACCTTGTTAAGTACATGACAAGCTGTATTCACTGATTCTCCCCAGAAAATGACAGGATGCTTTGAATCAGCCAGCATAGTCCTTGCTGCTTCAAGTAAGGTTGTAATCTTTCTTTCAGCGACTCCGTTTTGCTGAGGCTCACCGAGTTTTTGAACTCTAGGTCATTGTCGCTTCTAATTTTCTTAACTCCTCGACCATATTAATGTTCAATCTGGGTAAAGAATGTCATCAGCATTTCAGCTGTCTCATCCTTTGTTCCCAAAAAGAATACCCATGAGAATCGCGAGTAGTCATCAGTAACAACTAAGCAGTAAGGTCAAAAGCTGAGGCGATGGAATTTTGAGTTTTGGTCTTATGAGGTTTGTTGTGTTGTTTTCCTTTTAGACAAGGTAGACACTTGTCCTGTAACCCAAATCTCAGTAATGGAACACCCTGCACTAGTACATTTTTTACTATAAAGTTCATTTTTCTGAAGTGCAAGTAAGCCATTTTCCTATGCCACAGTTGTGAATTAGTTTTGGAGGCTTTGGATATTAGACAAGTCGACTCCTGAGAAGATTCAGCAACACTCATATCCATCACATAAGTATCATTCTTCCTAGGTGCCCGCATGACAATCCATTCCTCTGGAATGACAAATCTGAGATACACTCATCTGTGAAATGGACGGGATGTCCTTTATCACAAATCTGAGATACACTCATGAGATTATGTTTCAGCTCCTCAACATAGTTGACTTGCTCTAACATAATTTTCCCATTTGTGACATTACCTACTCCCGTGATCTATCCACCTTTTGCTCCAGCAAAGTTAACATATCCTCCTTTCTTGTGCACGAAATCCACAAGATTTTGCCTTTCCCCCATCATGTACCGTGAGCAACCGCTATCAACATACCACCAATTAATAGCTCTTCTGGTTAACTCCTGCACAAGGATGTAAAACAATTAGTCATTAAGGGGGACCTAAGCCACTACGGTCTTGGGTCGGCCATCCTCATCAATGAATGTAAGCTCCTTCAAGTATCAATTACTCTTATTAATAGAGTTAGATGCTTTGGGAATCACACTCATTGGAGCATGGGAGGAACTGCCACTAGGCTTTCGCTCGGGAGACAAAAGTCTCGGATTAATAGGTCTAGGGTTTAAAGTAGACCTAGCACTAGATGGATAGTTATAATTTGAATTATTATAATTCCTATTATTACTATTCGGGTTAGTAAATCTACTGTTGGGAGTTTGAAATCTCTGTGGAGTCTTTGACCTGGATGACTGTCCATGAGAGCTTCCTGCAGCAGGAGTAGTGCTCCTAGTACTGTCATTGGTCGTGAACTTCACAGATTTTTGTGAAAGTTGTGTTTTTTGAGAACTTGAAGTTCTCTTAAATCCCAACCCATTCCTCCCAGATGTCCCTGCATTGTTGCTGGACAATCTCTATTTTATATTAGTCGTCTCGGGAGACTTTTTCCTTTTAGGAGACGAAACAGATTTCACAGGCGATTGGTCTTTCTTCACTGGTGACTTTCCACTTTTGCCCTTGGTTGGACAAATACTTGCAACATGCCCCTTTTGATGGCACACGAAGCAAGAACGTTTCACAAAGGCCCTATTCAAAGCCTTTTGATCTGTTTGGTTGTCCAAGTTTGTGACAACCCTCAAAAATTGGTACATTCCGTACACACTAAAATCATGCATTCTTACGCTAATTCCCTTTTTAATGAAACCAAACTTGATTTAAACTGAGATAAGTCTAGCACACGCCCACGTTGCACAATTTGGTGCACACTATTTTAATGCTTGAAGCATTTCGTTTAAGTAACTGTTGAGAATTTAACAATATAAATCGGACGATTTTCGATAAACTCGAACGTTGGTGATAAACGTTTCCTAGATAAAATTAAACAAAACGCCAATTACTTACGAAGGAATTGGAATTTACTAATCATGTTACAACCTAATTTAATCTCCCTAGAAATCCTTACTAGCACCTAAACATCAAGTTTTGAATCAAAGTAGCTCAAGCATGTCAAAATAATTCCAAGCAAGCTAGCACATAGCTCTAATTTAACCAAGCAAGCTAGCACATAGCTTTAATTAAATCCAAGCTAGCTAGCAAGTAGGTCACTAAATTCAAAATGCAGATTTTCCTTTTCTTCTTGTCTACGTAACTCCATTTTTAACCATACAATCTTCCTCCCTCCTTGCTAGCTTAATTTAACTCCTACATGCCTTCTTGCTTGATGATCCACGCCACTTGCAAAAACAATCTAGTGTTTCTCCTACTTGCTAAGTTGATTGATGGAGTGACTAAGCACCTCCCATCAATCCTTTAATTTCTTCCCATTTAAGAAAGGCTATATACAAGGAAAAGCATACGTACATTCCCATTTCACAATTTGCACTTCAAAATTCTGCACAACTCTCTCATTTTCCCTCTCATTTCATCACCTTTCACTACCTTCTTCAAGAACAACCACCATGGAACCACCATAAAACCACCATGAACCACCACCTTTTATACATCATTTTTCACCTTCTTTTAAGCTCTTGATCATCATTGGGTCCTTGTGATTTCATAATCTTGAGATTCACATCATCACAAAGGAAAACTAGGAGTTTGGGGTTTTAAAAGGATTGTTGTTGAAGCTTTCAAGTTCTCTTCTTTCTTACCATTTCATCCTAGAGCATTGTAAGGAAACTCTTCATTTTGATCTCTTCATTTCCTTCATTTTAAATACTTACACGCTAGATGTTCACTCATACATTAAAATCAACTAATATATATGTGTTATTAATGGTGAAAACTCGTTAAAAAGAACTAAAGAAACTCAAAACTCAAAGAAACTTACTGGACAGAAACTTTGGACGAATTTAGAACATCATAACTCAGTCATGAAATAACCAAACTTAGTGATTCTCGAGCCTAAAATTAATTTTAAGAAGTTAGGTTTCCAACCCAAGTGGTCTCATGTAATTTGGACAAGTTTTGATACCTCAAATCGATTTTATAAGAACATGTGTCTAATCTGTCTTTAGGAGACGAAATATGACTCTACTTTAAGAGACCATAACTTTTTATCCACAGATCCAAAAGAGATGAATCTTTTTCCTAAAGGTAAAATTTTGTCTTAGCTTTAAAAGAGTATGATCACGTTTTGTGAAGATGAGTCTAGCTCAGTAACCAAGTGATTTTCCTATCAACTGTCCAGAAACGTAGCTGCTGTACCTTTGTATACTAATAAATATTTTTGAACCCCTTATACTTGTTCAAAAATTATGAATCTTACTTTTCTGTAAACCTAAGATATAGGGGAACATATGATAAAAATTTCATAACAAAATAAGTCCGTTTGACTAGTCAAAATGACACCACAAAAAGGCTCAAATATGGTCAGAATCTGTTCAAGAAAAGTAAACAGCATTAACTTGAACAGCATTAACTTGGGAGCAGTAGTAACGGTGTAAGAGCAGTAGTAACTTGGCCTAGCAGTAGTAACGATGGAAGAACAGTAGTAACTTGGCCTAGCAGTAGTAATATTGGAGAGCAGTAGTAACGGTGGAAGAGCAGTAGTAACTTTGGCCTAACAGTAGTAAAATTGGACAGCAGTAGTAACAACAGAAAGCAGTAGTAATATTGTTTTTCAGCCTTTGGTTTCTTCTTCAAAGTTGTAGGCCTTTAAGTTACAAAAATTTGGACATTTGAATCACCTAAATCGGAGTTCGTATGAGAGAGTTATGACCAAAACCGTGAAGCCTCGCCGAAACTACAATACTTCTTCATTTTTGATATTTTCTTCAACGTTTTTACCCGTTTTCTTCTCGCATCCGTTCCTAGCGATAATAAACACATTTAAAGCATATTTAGCACCAAAATATAATTTAACTAATTATGAATACGGATAAAACGAGAGATACTACGAGGGAATAAACATGAAAGTAATTGAGTAATAGTTTCCTATCTTAAACGAATAAAGGAACTTATTTAACTTCACGTTTTAGACAAACGTTAACGAAAACTATTGAATGAATTGAAAGGTGCGTTATCACGAACAATATAAGTTTTGAAAGTATAAATCTATAACGTATACTTTAATAACAAAGTAACTATGTTTTCGAGAAACATACAAGTATACACTCAAAACTATCACCAACGGGTCGTACACTTTTCGAAAACGAAATACTCTTTCAATCTATTAATTGAGTGAACAACTAGCATAGATATGCGGGTAGCTATCTACTTATACAAACCTAGGTGTGCGGGTAGCCACCTACTATTACGAGCAAGGATGTGCGGGTAGCCATCTACTTTTACAAACCTAGATATGCGATTAGCTATCTACTCATACAAACGACCTCATGCGTATAGGGCGCGAGGAGGCTATTTTGGGCAAACTTATTTCTTTAAACGCTAGCTCTCACAAAGCTCATTAGGTGAGTTCACAGCCCCTATTTTACTGCTTTTTACTGCTTTCTAAATTTGGGGTGAAAAACATATGTACTGTTTACATACAAACTGATTTCATGCGATGATTGAAAACCTGACAACGAATCCTTGTGCGAACCTACGTTAAACTAGTTGTAGTGCATAGAAGTCCTCATGACTACAAACTGTAACCATTAGCTAGATGACGCTAGCCACAGAATATGCGAATAGTACTATTGGGATGACATCCCTCCCACTTTTGTTAGTCATGCTAACTGCCGACTGTATGTCGAGACGAGGAGCGTATATTTTATTGGTCCCAGGCAAAAACAACTAAAAGTCGTGGTTTGGTTATAGGCATAGGTGTCGACACTTTAACTCGTAAGGTCTTGCAAACCTTCGGGGGATCACCGTCAGCTACTTATTGTTTCAAACTATATATATCATCGTACTAATCGCCATGGATGGCACGAAATGATTTGGGAAACGTTTACTAAACACTTGGTTTAAATGATGATGTCTTAAACCTGTGAATTTCACTCAACAATCTTGTTGATCCTTTTAACTATGTTTTTCAGGGAATTAGCAGCGACGTAAGATCATGCATGCATACTTTTGGGACCCTTGCTTACCACGATGAATAGGATGCCATTCTTTTGATAACATTGAGACTATTATTTTATGATTAAAATGTTAATCATGACGTTTTGCTAAACATATATCGTTCTTGTGAACACAATGAATATTTAACCGTTGAACCTAAACTATTTATGGCATCCTAAATATATGTTTGCGATAATCATATGCTCTCGATTTACTTGTCGAACTGGATCGCGTCACGCCCCCGAGCTTCCGCATTTACTAAACGAGACACGATTTTATTGGGGTGTGACAAAGTTAGGCAAACTAGGAGAGGAGACAATTTCAGTTTGTTTACCCTTATCGATTTTAATATTTACATTTTCAATTTCAGATTGGGGTGAAACAAATTTAGTAGTTTTATTCAAGGTCTCCTTGACACTTTCTTTTTCCATCACACCCTCTTTTACAAAATTTATTTTTATTTCAGAAATGGGTGTCTTGGAAGTGTCAGCCGAGGTAGATTCAGGTTCAGTTACAATCTCAGCTGTCGCAGGTCTAACAAATTGCATTAGACCTGGAACTACTGAGTGGTTGACAGAGTCATATATGTTTGACATCTCAGCATCATCAGAAATAAAAGAGTAATTGTGATTAAAGGGAGGAGGGATTTATGTGTAACCCATCCCTCTGTGATCACTAGGTTGTTTCTGAACACTAAGCATGCTATCTAAGGTTTCGACAGAGAATTTCCTTAATTCTAGTTTTCTATTAAGGTCCGTTATCCTAACCTTAGCATCAGCCAACTTCATTTCTTTATTTGCAGATAGTTTGGTTAATTCTAAGATATGTTCGTGAGCTAAGTCATTCATTATACTTTGCTCATTTACCTTGTCTTTTAAAAATTTCATGTATGCTTTCTCATATTTTGATTTGTTTAATAGTTCTGAATGTCTGAGTTTCAACATAATGTTCTCTTCTTTTAAAGATTTGAGCTGAGATGTTATCATATCGGATGATTCTACCAACTTCTCAGCTTGTTCCTGAAAGTTAGTACAAAGGACACATGCTATAACTACCAGATCTAGATTAAGTAGTACATTTTGCTTTTCAGCGTCCAGATTTGCCATGTACGCAATGAAGTCCTATGAGTTCATGTCCTCAGTTGACTTCAGTGACTTGATTCTTGTTTTAGCAGCTGGTACCTCAATCTCCATCTCAGTAGCTGTTTCCTTTTCTAAATCAGATCCCGCATTGCTTTCCTCCTTATATTCATTAATGGAGGCCATGAATGCTTGCGGCTCTTCAGACTTAAAACTCCAGTCATATGCTCCTTCTTAAGACTGAACCACCAGAGCTCTTGAAGTTTGATTACTTCCTGAGCTCTGTTTGTTACCAGAAGAGCCTTGATTAAAATATCTCTGATCGTTTTGACTAGAACTTTGTTCCCTCTTAGGTCTTTGACATTCCCTAGCAAAATGCCCAAAACCATCACAGTTATAACATTTAACTTTGGACTTGTCAAAACCTAGTTTGCTACTCACAAACTTTCTCCCAGTCCTATTCATGAATCATTGAGCTCTTCTTGCAATCATGGCCATTTGCCACTGCAAGTCCATCTCCTCTAAATCATCTTGGTCCAATTGATCATAATCCTCGTTTATTAATTCGGGATCCGTGATCTTACCCTTGATGAAGTTTTCACGAGAAGCTATGAATGAGGCAAGCAGGACTACTTCCTCTTCAACAGATTTCATACTCATGGGCATTGATTTGAGACCATTTGTTGTCCCAGGCTTTGGTTTCCTATCAATCCCTAAGTCCTCAGATGAGGCAATGTAACAGACATTGCTACCAGAATTTCTGATAACCAAGTCTGTCTCAGCCTCACCAGTATAAAAGGCCGCGACACCATTACTTGTAGACGCAACGGAATCAGACCGTTTACCGTGGTAAACGCTTGGATCCTGAACCTGATCCAATCCTGTCTCTTTCCGATGCATGTTCAAGTCATAAACATGCAATTTTGCGATTACTTCATCAAGCGTCATCGTTTTATAGTCATTGCTTTCCTTGATCATCAAGGTGTAAATGTCCCACTTTGACGGTAACGCCTCTAGAAGTTTGTTGCTTCTAACTGTTTCAGTGAATGAAAGTCCGTTGTTATCCAATTCAGTCATCAGATGGTAATATCTAGTGATAATCTCCTCTAATGACTCTCCTTTTATACCCTTGAAAACGTAGAACTGTTTAGTCAACAGGTCAGCTCTACTTTCCTTAATCTTATCGTTTCCATCAAACCTCTTTTCTAACGCTTCCTAAAGCTCTCTCGCGAATTGGTAACGTCTAAAGTGTCTTTGATCTCTTGTGGGAGACACATAGTAATTGCAGACAATGCTTTATTTTCTGCCTCATACATTTTCTTGTCCTCATCCTTCATAACTGAATAAGTACAAAACTTAGTTTTCCCTTCATATTCATAAGTGGGTGTGTCATACCCATCTTTAATACACAGCCACATGCGAATGTCATGAAATTTTGCAAACGTTTCAAATCGATCCCTCCACCAGAAGTAGTCTTCTTCTTTGAGAAGTTTAGGTGGTGAGGCTGACTTACCAACCTCATGATCCATTTCTATCATTTTGTTGAGATTCGACATCCTTTAGTAAAGTCAATAAAAGTCAAACAGGACAGGTTCGTACGAACTTTGATTCACTAAGTTCGAATGGTCAAACAAAGTCAAATGAACTAACAGACAAGAATTTCAAACTGTTCGAACTGGTAAGTTCGAAGACTAGGTTCGTACGAACTTAGATTAAAGTAAGTTCGTATGATGCTGCCGTACAAGATCGAATAAAAAGCAAATTCCGTACAAGGTCGAATGAAAACTGTTGAACAAACTCAAAATCTCAGATCCGTGATTTTGAGTGACTTTCAACCGACCAAAATTGAACTACAACACCCAAAGTGATAATAAACAAGTTTGGATGCAAGAAATCACACTTTTAACAGTCTAAACTCTCGTAACACTTGATTTCTTTACCCCGAACCTAAACGCTAAGTTTTAATGCTCTGATATCAATTGTAGGTCACCCTTGAACGGATTCAACGGTGTAACAACGCTTGTTAGAGTGCGGAATACTCTAAGAAACGATACGAGTGTCTAAAACATGTCTATCTCACTTACAAACCCTTACATCGTATGTATTTGAACTAGGATTAGTCGTACGAACTTAGTCTACTGATCTCAGTTCGTATAAAAGCTTAGAAATGATATACTCGAACTTTGTATTTATAGACAGCTAGGTTCGTAGGAACTTACCTGCCCAAGTTCGTACTAGACTAGCTTCGTACGAACCTATAGGTTCGTACGAACTTACACATAACACAAATATAATTTCTAACACATTAATAAACAACATATAACAAAATATTCATTTATTAATAACAAAGACTATTACAAGAACTAATCTATTAGATAATAGAAGCTGTTGTCACAAACATGTACCAACATAAACTCCATCAGATATTCATCTCTCTTATCAAGTAACTTGGATACTTTGGAAATCTCAAGTGTTGCTGAATGGGGAGTATTACCACTAGGCTTCTATCCGGAGACCTTTTGAAAAGTCTCTAATTGACTGGCCTTCGATTTGAAGTAGATCTAACCCTAGATTCTTAGTTATGATTTGAATTTTGAAAATTATTATTACTACTACCCTGGTTAGAAAAAATTTTGTTAGGGGTTTGAAGACGTTTTGGAGTTTTCGATCTAATGGATTTTCAAGTTGAGCTTCCTATTACAGGAGTTGTGCTCGTAAGACTATCATTTGTCAAAAACTTCACTGATTTCTTACTTGAAGACACACTTGCTACATGTCCCTTTTTATGGCACACGAAGCACGAACGTTTCTCCCAGGCTTACTTATGAGCCTTGAGATTCGTTTGGTGTTCCATTTTGTGTGGAGTCAGAGAGGAGCTTGTTATGTTTGTTTACCTTTTTCAGTTTTATTTTTAAGAGCTTCTATTTGAGGTCGAACAAACTCAACTTTAGTTCTTAACTCCTCATTTTGTAAATTGAGTTCCATTACACCACCACTTACAACAGACACTTTCTTTTTAAATTTTTGTGGAGGTGTCGTGGAAGTCTCAGTTTTTACTGACTCTATTTTATGACTTGACTCTCCTTTTTTACCTAACTCAGCTCTCTCTTATTTGGTTGACATATTTATGTTTACCATCTCAGAGACTATTGTAGAATTAGTTCAGTCATTGTATCCAATTCCATGATGATCTCTGGACTGTTTTTGAACACTTAGCAGATTATCTAAGGTCTCAACTGAAAATCTTCTTAGTTCAATTTTCCTATTAAGATCAGCAAATTTAACCCTATCATATGTTAGTTTCTTTTCTTTATTTGAAGATTGTCTAGTTAAATCTAAGACATGTTCACGAGCTAAATCAATTATTTGACTCTACTCGTTGACTCGATCTTTTAAAGTGATTAAATCATTTGCATCAGATTTAGCTTTATTAACTAACTTAGAGTTAACTAACTTAGAGTTTCTCTGGTTTAATACTGTGTTTTCCTCTTTTAATGTAGTTAGCTAAGTTGTCATCGAGTTTGATGACTCTATTAGTTTCTTAGCCTGCTCTGCAAAGTTAGTAAATAATACACAAGCATTAACTACATAATCTAAATTTAAAAATATCTTGTGCTTCTCAGCATCCAATTTTGACATATATGCTATAAAGTCCTTTGGATTCATGTTTTCAGTTGACTCCAGCCTTATAACCTTGGTCTCTGAATCAGGTATTTCTCTTTCAGTCTTCTTCTCACTAGCTTCCTTTTGATCTTTCATTTTCGCCTCATCAATTATGGCCATGAACGCCTGAGGTTCCTGAGAGCTACTCTCTTTGATATGTGCATTACCATCAAATCTCTTCTCCAGCTAACCAAAGCTCTGTAGAAGTGTTGTATCTTTTGAAGGTATGCTTAATTTCTTAAGAAAGACACTTAGTAATCGCAGACAACACTTTGTTCTCTGTTTCGTACATTCTTTTATCCGCCTCCTTCATCATTGAGTACAAATAAACTTTGAGTTTTCCCTCGAACTCATAAGTCGGAGCATCATATCCATCACTTATGCAGATCCACATTTTGATGTCATTAAATTTTGCAAATGATTCAAATCTATCTTTCCACCCGAAGTAATCTTTAGCCTTTAGAAGCTTTGATGGTGAAATAGTTTTACCTACTTCATGATCCATCTCAATCAACTTGTTCAAATTTTACATCGTAATTAGAGAGTATACGAACTTGAGGTATGTTCGTATAAGAAAGTCAACTGTAAGGTCGCTAGATCTTGGTTCGATAACGGATTATCTTTTAGGTATTAAGGTGCGGAATCCCTCAATACTTAAGGTTTTAGGCTTATATAACTAATCTATCAATTAACAAGCTTCGTTTGATATTAACTAGTGTTAAACAATCAAAACCGAGCCTATTAATAGTAGCTTTTATATCAGCACGAAATACGAGGAGAATATTATAATATTTGGTGTGTGTAATAATGGCACGGATAACATGTCCCAACAGACTCCCAACAGACTCCCCCTTGACAATAGCTCTAGCGTCGTTATCTTCATCTTTGTCCTTGGTCTTTACTTGTAAATTGAGCTACCCATATGAATCTTCATTCTGACACAAGTCTTTACCATCATTTGATAATCTCTTGCTAGATCACCCCATGCTTCAGTCGTCAAGATCTTGTTTTCGTTTAACCTCAATAGGTCCTTCTTCAACAGATTCATCAGGTGTCGATGGTCATAGACTGTCAGAATCACTCTTTCTCCTCCTTCAAATTCATCCTCAGCTTCAACCATGACAGCTTCACCAGTCTCTGAATCCACGTGCCAATTTAGAAGATTTCCTAGAATATTCTGTGGCATTGTCTTCAGCGGTATCTGCTGTACACACTTAACAGCTGGATAAGTTTTCTTCCTTAATCTTCTTCCAGTTCTTTGACTGTGTTCCTGTAATTTGATTGTCTTTCCGACTCTTGGCTTTATCTTTTCAAACTTCATTGAACGACCTTCAGTCTTGATTATTCTTTCAACATATCTTGCATATGGATCATTACTGGGGTTCTTCAATTCTAAGCGTGCCAAGTCTCGAATCTCAAATCGAGGAAGCGAACTAAAAACTTTAAGCTTCTTATCAAAATATTGAACTCCGTCAAACCTTTTGATAGCAAACAGTTTTAGCTCAGAGTCATAGTACCATCCGATTATTCCCTTTCTAGGTACTTTCTTTCCAGTGATATCTACCTCAGACATTCCAATCTTCTTCTTTCTCCTTTTCAGGGGTCTGAACATAGGATTGTTTCTGAGTTTTTCATGAAGCACATCTTCTGATTCAAAACTGGTTGATTCATCTAGATTTTCATCTACATCAACAACCCTTTCTCCATCTTCTTCCTGGATGATCACTTTAGTTGTAGATGGGCTTACGATGTGTTCATCAATATCAGCGTCGAGATCTACACACTCGTCTGTCCCAACTTCAAAACTGGAAGTCCAATCCTCAGGAGGAACAAACTCTCCTTCTTCAAGGTCAAAGTCAATGTCCTCATCTAATTCATCTGGCATGTCGCCTTCAGAATCTGATAAGTTCAACATTTCAAGACCTATAGAAATACATACACAAATAGATTAATATCATAAGTTCTTTCATTGATTTCTCTGAATCAATCTAAGATTTTTCTTATTAATCCCTTTGTGTATTTAAAATGTATTATATATATACTTATTCAAATCTTTCATCGATTATCATAATCAATCTAAAATTTGAATAAGTCTTATATTATGCAAACATCATATATTATATGATCTTATAACTCTTTTATTGATCATAGTCAATCTAGAATTACAAAAGGCTTATAATATACAAACATTCATAATTATAACATTTAAACATTAATGTTTTACACATTCAAGTTCAAACATCTTAATTACAGAATTATATTACAAAATAATTCAAAGTTACAATGTATTAATAATTACAATCAGTCTATATTAATACAAGTGTCACCTTCTTCAGCTCCACCTTTTTTAGTACCAGCACCAGCTCCACTACCACTTGCTTCAGCAGACTCCCCCTGAATTGTAGTCTGCTGACCAGTCGTTGAAGGACCAGCCAGCTCACTTTCTTTTCCAGCTGCGGGATCATCGTCTTTATCATCTCGGCTCTTCTTAGCCAGCTCATCCTCTTTACAAACTTCTTCAAATGCAGCCTTCTCAATTGCAGCTTTCTCCCATTGAGATGGCTGGTTCTGTTCTAAGTATGTAATACGACAAGAGAGACGGTCAAGTTGTCGTTGCTTCTCAGCCACGTCATCTACCAGAGTGCTGTTAGTCTTGAGTAGCAGTGAGTAAGCATTGTTCTGTGTAGTAACATTGTCTGACAATTGTAGAAGTTGTGTGGCAAAAGTGTTAGCAACTATCTGCAACTCTCGAACCCTAGACTCCAATTGTGTAATGCGTTCAGCATCAGTCTTTGGTGAGGTTAAAGGAGCCACATCAGTGGTGGTTGGCGTTGTGGGAGCGGACAGTTGCATTTTCTTTGCTATCTCTGTAGCAACATCAGTCAAAAGACGTGCCGCAACCCTGTTGGATTTGGTGGTTGGGTGTGTGGAAGGACGAACTATAGCAGCAATCATTTCAGCCTCTGAGGGCATAGAACTTGATTGTATAGGAGCTGCAGAGGTTGAAGTTTGTCTAATCTGCTTGCGGGGACGGGTAACCAGCACCTCCTCCTTTTCTTCTTCATCTCCATCTTCTTCGACAATAACGAAGAGGCAGCTTCTCTGTCTCGTCTCGGTGGTCCAGCAGCATCAGGTGCCTCAGCAGGTGGAGTTGGTCTAGAAGTACTCAGACCCTCAGCTACATAGTGATCTACATCTCGTAAGATCGGATCAGTAGCATCATCTTTCGCTCCCAACACCTGCTGTACCACTTCGGCAGCAACTTCAGCATCTACCTGTTGACCTGGCTGATTTGCCTGTTCTAACACTTCCTCAATCAGCTCTTGTGGCTCATGTGCACCCTCGGCCACATCAACATCAAGCCAACCGTTGTTCGATGGCGCTATATAAAGAGGATCGATCAGAGACCCAAATAATTCAGTCACTTGGGGCCACATGTCAAAACGTCTGGACGTATGCATAAACATTGCATTATATGCCCGCAGCCCAATAGTCTCTACATGAAGATCTGCTTGAAAGACCGGCAGATCAGGGATAGAGGCTCTGATGATTAACATGCAGAACTGTGGATAGTTTAAAAATTGGGATCTAACACCTCCCAAGATTTGTCGAGTGAGTTCCCCAAAAACATAGTCCGAGAAACTGTATGGTTTATTATAAACCAGGGACAGTATAGCTTAAAGTATCAAAGGACTCAACTCATCATATCCGCTCTTTTTCGGACCAAAGACAGTGACAAGAACATGCCACAGGAATCTCCATTCCCCGAAGACTAACGCCTTTAGGAATTGACATCCACGCATGGGCCCCACGTAGCCCATACGTTCAAGTGCTCCTTCGATGAAATTCGAGGAAAACATTGTAGGTCCGGCTTCCTGATCAATGGTCCCCAACAGTAGAATGTTCCGTAGATCGGAGGAAGAGAAAATAACGGGTCGATCATTCACTCGTGTGCGAATCACCGGTGGATTGACAACAGTATCAAACTGAATATTAGCCCAGAATTGGGTTAATAGATCCTGTGATAGTGCGGGGGACTCAGTGATGGCATATTGTATCCTTGAACGAGCCAAAAACATAAGAATCCTAGCTACACGAGTAGCACCTCGTGCATTAATGTCCAAGTCAACCAATACGTTATGATGTGCAGCGAACTGTCTAACCATATCTGCAATATAAGAATCACAAACTGTCAGACAATTAGTTGAACATTTATTGATAAACTTATATGATTTACAACTCATAATTGAACTATTAAGTTGGGAAACTTAATTAACAATTATAGTTGTTAATCATATACATAACCAATAAGTCTAACTCATTACACATCCTGTTACAAAATATATCACTTATTACAAGAAGTCATAAGTCTTATATAATTAATATATTGTTTGAAGTGTTCACATTAAAGTCGACACAACAAACCATATAACATTTTAATTTATAATTCGTAATTAGGTAATTAATCGAGAATTCGTAAATTAAAATTAAGAATTCAACTCATAAAACAAGTCACAAGTAATCTCGCAGAACCAGTCAACTCGCAGAGTCAACAAGTCAACTCGCAAGTTCAACTCGCAGAGTCCACAAGTCAACTCGCAAGTTCAACTCGCAGAGTCCACAAGTCAACTCGCAAGTTCAATCAACTCGCAAGTTCAACTCGCAGGTCAGCTCGCAAGTCAACTCGTAGTTTTGACTCGCAAGTCAACTCGCAAGTTTTGACTCGCAAGTCAACTCGCAAGTTGGACTCGCAAGTCAACTCGCAAAGTGGACTCGCAACTCAACATGTCAAGTGGACTCGCAGGAGTGGGCTGCGAGTTGAGTCTGGATCTCAACTCGCAGGATGAACTGCCATGATGACATCATTTAAAAATTTAATTTTTGGCGAGTTATTGGGCAATCAGGTTATGCTAAAATGTTCAGATTACTCCAATTAACATAAACCCTAAGGTTTCGTGTTCATTTGAGCATCATTATAGTGATTTTTGAAATTATTTAAAACCAAAACCCTCATTTTCTTAAAATGTTGATTTTGAGTTATTTAATCGGTGAAATCACTTGGTTTTTACCTTAATATGTTCACAATGCAAAGATGTAAAACATCTAGGAAGTCAAAGGTCCGATTCACGAGTGGAAATTTCAAAAATGAAATGGAATAGATCTCGGTTCGCAGAGGTCAATTCGCAATACCGTTTCAACTCGCAAAGGTATTTTGACAAGCGAACTCGCAAGCTATTTATGCCCGTTGACTCGGCTCGCAGAACTCAACTCGCAGACCCAAGTCAACTCGCAATATTTGTCTAAAAAATACATTTTAATTAAAAACGTAATTTTTAAGTACCAAAAATAAACAAGTCTAAAATAAAGTATTTTTCACTTGTTTTTCTAAGAATAGCGCGCACATAAAAGTCTAAAATAAGAATATTTTTCACTTGTGATGCAATCATGCGAAAATACGAACGATAATAAAAAAATAAATAAAATAAAATAAAGATTAACTAAAATAAGAAAAATACGAACAAATGCATAAAAATAAAATAAATGACAATGATTCATAATAAATATTGGTATTAAATACCCTTGTATTAATGAAACAAAAATAGATTAAAAGTAAAATATAATAAAATAAAATTAGATAAAAGCATCCTAATCGAGGGCGTTAAGAAAATATCGACAGCGGGATCATATTAGAAAGAAACAGATGAACCAATTGTTGAGTAAAAATTATGAGAAGATTGTTAGTATTCATACCTCATGAAATTCACAGTAAGTTACACAAAAATCTCACAACTTAACCATTTTTCAACTTACATTTATAAAAGTATAACTTGATTACCGTTCTCCACTGAATATATCATACACATCAAAATGAAGTGATTGATTATCACAGACAGTTCAAGACGATTACCGGTATTATAATCCATATAAACAAAGTCTACATTGATTTCCAAGAAAATCTTTTATTGTTTGTATGTGTATTACCTAATGTAATCCAAAATATGACATACTAAGAGATCAAGTAGAACACATAACACTGTATCTTTCACATTGAAGGTAGAGGTCACTAAATGATGTTCTTTTCGAAGCATATAACATACCCTTGAGTGAATTTTAAAATGTATTAATATCAAACCCATTTTGTAGATACAAGTGGTTCTAGATCTGTACTTAGTACAACATAAGATCCCTTAGTATAGACAAACCAAGCTTGAAACCATTGGCAAAACTAAAGGAGTCAGGTCTGTACTTAGTACAATAAAGACACCAGTAGTTTTACTAATAGCCATAATTCTTATTATTTGTCTTGACATATTTTCATAGATTCTTGATAACAGTGTATGGTCAGACTGTCCTTCATCAATTAAGACTTATGTCATACGTCATAAATCAGATCACACGAGACAACACACAGAAGATTTATTGCTTATTATATGCTCAGAAATCAAAGCAGAATTTGCCTACCAGTACATCATATAATGAAGCTGTCAAGATCTAAAGTTTTCAAGCAAGTTATAAAGTGTGGAGAGGGGTGTATACTAAAGATGTAAAGTTCATGTAACTAATTTGAATCTACTAACACATCTAACTTAAGACTTTTACCTACAATTATTAAGCCGGTTCCTCTAATTTACTATCATTTCCCAGTTGATAAAGACTTAACCCTTATCGGAGGCGATTCCCCTTAGGTAACAAGCAAATGAATGCCATACGCCTTACTCCCCCCTTTTTTTATAAAAAAAAAATTTAAACATAAACCAACTAATAAATATAAACGACTAATTTATTACAAAATAACTCTATGGAAGACTAATCCTCTGGATTTCTCATTCCATTTAGTTGCACCAATTTCTCGAATCGAGCTCTGTAGAACGCTTTGGTGTATAAGTCTGCTAAATTATCCACATATGGAACCTTAGCTAACTTTATCAAATTCTTCTCAGCACAGTCTCTAATGAAGTGATGTCGAATATCAATATGCTTAGTTTTACTGTGCTTGATAGGATTATTGGTTATAGAGATCGTTGATTCATTATCAATCATCATAGGAGTATTTGTTATACTCAACCCATAATCAAGCAGTTGCTGTTGTATCCACAGAACTTGAGAACTGTTGATCCCACTTGATGTGGATCTTTTAATCAAATTGTATGGAGGAGACAATCACAAGAATATAAAGCAAAAACAAAGTGGAACAAATACAATAAATAATACTTTATATTCCCAAATACCCAAATATTCTCTCTCAATCAATGTAGCAGCCAAAATACAGAGAATAAAGTGTGTGTGAAAGTCTTGCCCTAAATATCTCTAACTTTGATATTTATACTAAACAAACTGGCAGACTTATGCGACACAAGCATTGTGTCGCAGAGATCACTATTGCGACACAAACACTGTGTCGCAACTACAACTCATGCGACACAAGCCTTGTGTCGCAGAACACAGAAAATGTAAACTTAACAAGTCTATTACATTTACAAACACATTACAGACTCGACCAACTGACAGACACACTAAGATGTATCAACAAACTCCCCTGTGTCTTCAGCTTGGTCTTCTAGATCTTCATTTATACCCAGCCTGCTGGAAATACACCGTCAGCGTGTATTCCATGTGTTACACAAACCTTGACAATCCGTTGAAATTGAGATGCTATCTTCTTGTTCATCACATTCTTCTCATTGAAGCGAATCGGATTGTCAAATAGCTTTCTCAGATCTTTCTCCGAGAAATTTATCAAGCTCATCGGATCAAATACTCTGAATTGAGTTTTCTTCAAGTTATACAGTGAGCTCTTCTCTGGTTGCTCTGTCTCAGGCACAAATATCAAAACTGCCTCGCCGGTGTGAGCATCCAATTCCCAGTAGAGAAATCTTCTTAGAAAGTCCAGGGGAACTGTTTCCAGAGGAATCTTCTTTAAACAATCAGCCGGAGGATAACGCATTTTGATCAAGGGCTGATTGGTTACTGGATCAAATCGTTTCTTATAGATAATTATGGTTCCCAGCGTCGGTTTGATAAACTTGTACCTTTTGGTACGAATCTCCCTTTGTAGACTAGTCAGAATGAAGTTGGCACGATCATCATTTGACGGGTTAATCAAAGAGAGCTGAGCAAGACGGTTAACTTCTCCTTTTGGCAGTGTGCTCAGCTTGGTGAATGATCTTTTGAAATATTGAATACCATCTAACCTCTTGATCATAAACAACCCTTTCGATATCTTCCAACTCTTGATTAATCCAGTATACGCTCCACTGACTTTGTATGATTTGCAGGTGACCGGCACTTGCTTTCCATCTTTTCCGTGCGGCCACCATTTAGCAAGTCTCTCAGCTCTTGTTTCGATAACTTCAGATTCAGGAGCAGGAGCCTCAGATGTTTCTTCATGTTGAGTCTCAGATGCATTTTCAGTTTCATCTTCAGATGAATCTAATTCAATTATCGGGGCATCATCATAAAACTCATCATCATTAAGTCCTTCTTCCTCAAACTCAATATCATCATCTTCTTCAAAATTTTCACTTTCATTATCAGAATTGACTTCATTTATCATGCGTTGTATAAATGAGAGGTCTGCACAAGAATAGTCTACAGCCAATGGTCTTGGCTGGCCTGGAATCCGGTGCACAGGAAAATACTCTAAAGTGGGCATTTCATTAGATTGTTCAATATGTACATCTTCAGTTACAGACTCAGACCCCGGTCCTATTGGTTCTATAGTT
>OY992768.1:20958894-20997178 GCA_963921325.1 Logfia minima
GCCATCAAAGCCAGCTTTTTTTACGCCCTGAGAGGCACACAATCATGATGTGCATAAGATAACGCCAGACCTTGGTGAGAAAGGCCTTGCGATATTGATCTCGGGGGACACCAGGATAGCCCATACGGATCATGCCTGTTGGGACATATTATTGTGACAACAGATCTAGCTTGTAATAGGACTAGTGTATTTATTGTCAAACTTGTATAAATTGGTTTAGACTCGTAAATATATGATATTAACTTGTTATTATTATTTGTTTAAATGTTATTAAACAAGTATCGATTTCAAGTTAAAGTCAAAATTCGCGAATTGAGAAGTCAACTCGCAGGTTTGACCTGCGAGTTGAGATCTCATCTCGCAACCATCTGGACTCGCAGCTCTCAGCTGCGAGTTGAGATCTGGGCTCGCTGATATCTGGACTCGCAGGTCTTACCTGCGAGTTGAGATCTGGGCTCGCAATCATCTGGACTCGCAGGCCCATGGGCTGCGAGTTGAGTCAACTCGCAAAGCCCATGGCCTGCGAGTTGAACCAGATATAAATATTTTAATGCTGCTCATTATTGAGTAGATCCAGAAATCCGTGCCAAAAATACACACACACCATATATATTTTAAGTATTTTCTCTCCTCGAAATCTGTGCAGATATAAAAGCATTTATTGAATAGGCTCGGTTTTGATTGTTTAACACTAGTTAATATCAAAACGAAGCTTGTTAATTAATTGCAAAGTTATATAAGCAATAAACCTTAAGTATTGAGGGATTCCGCACCTCAATACCTAAAAGATAATCCGTTATCGCTAACCAAGATCTAGAGACTTACAATTGGTATCAGAGCTTTCGGGCTTAGAAACGTTGTGGTTACAAGGTTTTTGGTTATATAACATCTTTAGGGTCGTTTTTCGAACGAAATCTACGGATTTATTCGTAAAATACCAAAAAGTTTCAGTTCCCAGATTTCGAGGCGCCGTTTTGCGAGTTGAGATTAGGGTTACTGTTATCTGCGAGTTGAGATTAGGGTTTCTGCGAGTTGAGATTTCTGCGAACCGAGTTCCATTGCGAACTGAGTTTTCTGCGAGTTGAGATTTCTGCGAACCGAGTTCCATTGCGAACTGAGTTTTCTGCGAGTTGAGAATCAGCTGCGAACCGAGTTCCATTGCGAACTGAGTTTTCTGCGAGTTGAGAATCAGCTGCGAACCGAGTTCCATTGCGAACTGAGTTTTCTGCGAGTTGAGAATCAGCTGCGAACCGAGTTCCATAGCGAACTGAGTTTCTGCGAGCTGAGATTTTCTGCGAGTTGACATTTTTTTGTTGCGAGTTGAGATTATTAAATTCGCAATATAACCTAATTTTTCACTTTAAAATGTCTGATTTAAGCCGAATGATCGAGATGGAACACGAGGTTGGAAAATCTAATGTTCCACCGAAGCTACTTAGACTTGAGGACTATTATGGGTGGAAAGACAAATTTGAAAGTTACTGTAGATTCCACGACATCACTATTTGGTTGTGTATTAAAAACGGATATGTTGCACCTACAGCTGAGGTAGGGAACGCAACAGTGATTGTGACTTATGATCGAATGAATGACCATCAGAAGAAAGAATTCACCATCGATAATAAAGCACATTCTTCAATTAAGATGAGCCTTCCTAAGGAGATCAACCATCAGTTGAAGTCCTTTCACACAGCTAAAGAGCTGTGGGACGCTTTAGAAAAGAGATGTGAGGGGAGCCCTCAGGTGAAAGCTGGTAAATGTAATCTTCTAAAAAAGCAGTTTATGGTATTTAAGGCTTTTAGAGAAGAAGATCTTGAGGCTTACACCACCCGTTTCTATCATCTATTAAGTGAGCTTGACGACCATGCTATCTTTTATAATGACAAGGAGAAAACCGACAAGTTTATTGAGGGTTTACCTTGTAAATGGGAGATGTACGGTATCATGCTGAAAGATAATGATGAAAGATATGCAACCATGACCCTAGAGAAAGCGATTGATAAACTAAGGGGTTATGACTTCTCTAAGAAAACGAGAGATACGGATTCTGATCATCTACAGAATCCTGGTCTGTACCATGGAAAGACCAGTATCTCTAACTCCTCATCCAATTTGACCACGGCTTTGTTTGCAGGTGAAATTGATGAGATTGGAGAAAAATTGACTGAGGATCTCTGTTTCATTGCTTCGGATAACGGTGATAAACGAAACAGGAACACCACCTCAGATAAATCCACTCAAGGGCATCATAAGATGCCGATGAGTGTGAAATCAGCCGAACAACAACTTTCTGTGTTGGCATCGTTCGTTGCTTCTTATGAAAACTATATTCAAGGGAAGATAAACGATCCAGCACAATTTGATGAAGATTATGATCAGGTTGATCCTGACGACTTAGAGGAAATGGACCTCCAGTGGCAACTGGCTATGGTGTCTAGGAGAGTAAAGAATTTCCTAAAGCGTACGGGTAAGAGAGTGGTTGGAAATCGACCAGGTTTTGACAAGTCCAAGGTCAAGTGTTATAACTGTCAAGGTTACGGACACTTTGCCAGGGAATGCCAAAGACCAAAGGTTGATGCTGGAACTTCAAAACAAGATTCGGGAAGTAATCTAACTTCCAAAGTCTTAGTGGTTCAGCAAATAGACGGATCTTATGATTGGTCTACACCATCAGAGCAAGCTCTCATGGCTGAGATTGACGATCAAGAGAAACAAATTGAATCCACTTCCTACATGCCAACTACTGAAGAACTTCAAGCTAATGTGCCACACACTGAAGTTAAGGGGATTGAGGAAGATGTTCTCTACATCAACTCGACAGAAGAAATGAGTCCCAATGATTTTGTGGCATATATGGCTGATATTCAATCCGAAAAGAAAAAGGTATGTTTAGATCTCCTTACTCTCACCGATGTATGCTATTTAGTTACTGATCTTCAAACACAGGTTAGTGTCTTTGCAGAATCTAACAAAACCTTGACCTCAGAATTAGACTTAGCTAAGTCTGATGTTCGTCGGTTAGGTGAAGATAAATTAGCACTGAACGAGAAGATTAAGAGTGATACTCTAGATAAGACCAGTCTGACTGACATTATAAATGAACAATGTATTAAAATAGACGGGTTATATCTAAACCTTAATGAGCTTAATAGAAATATAGCTATTAGGGATAAGGAATTATCAGAGTCAAATATGAAACTGGTAGAGCTGAATAGAAAATTTGAAGGTTATAGAACTTCTTCTTTGACCTTAAATAGAATCATTGGCTCTCAACGTAGTGTAAAGGATGTTACTGGCCTAGGATACTCAGATGTCCCTCCGCCTTTTAATGCCAATTACACTGCTTCCACTTCTGTTGACTTAGAAATGACAGACGTTAATCCTGAGACTGAGGATTTGGAAAATCAACAGTCTATTGCATCTGAGATCCAAAAGGAGACTGTCAATGATTCATCTTTAACCAAGAGTACAGTCAAATCTCTCACTAAAGTACAATTCTTATCAAGTGGGATGATTGGAAGTACTGATGGAAATAATGAAGTCATTAAGAAACATAAGGAGTTACCTTCAGTGTCTTTTGATCAGATAAAGAAGGAGTCTGCTAAGACTGCTAAGTCACGAAAGCAGATGTCATGCTTCAAATGTCATCAACGAGGACATGTCTCTTCTTGTTGTCCCAATAAGAAGAATGAAGCTGCTCCTAAGCGCGAGGCCAGTGATAAGTCTAAAAATATCTCTAGCACAAACAGTTTAGGTACCAGACCTGGTATTGGTATTAAACCTGTGACTGCTCTGAAAAGAGATGCGTCTCACAGTGTCTCGCCACCAAAACCTAAACGGCATGAAAACTCTGCTAAGGATCAGGTGCCGTCGAGGTTTATGACTCCGAGAAGGAACCAAAGTCATTTTGAGATTGGTTCTACATCTCGCACACAAGGAGTTTACCAAGGGTCCTATGATAATCGTAGCCAAGGGCAAAAATCCCAGGGTTATATTTCGGGGAGGGTTGGAAATCAATCAACTCATAGACCCAGGACCACTAGTCATCAGCAAGCTGATGCTCCTTCAAAAGTGACCATAGCTCCTAATGGGAAGGATGGTTACTTTAAAGAGCTACAGTTTGTCGATGATAAGGGACGAACCAAGACCGTAATGGCTTGGGTCCCTCTTGATAACTGATTGTTTACAACTTGTATGTGCAGGAGCAGACTGGGAACAATGATAATTGGTGGTATGTTGACAGTGGATGCTCTAGGCACATGACAGGAACCAGAAGTCTACTGACAGACTTCAGAGGTGGACTGAGACAAGGAGTGCACTTCGCCGGTGATAAAGGAGGAGTAATTACTGGGAAAGGAACTGTTTCTAATGGAACTTTGACTCTAGAGGATGTGAATTATGTTGAAGAACTATCGCACAACCTAGTGAGTGTTTCCCAAGTCTGTGATAAAGGTCATCCTGTTCTCTTCACTGAGAAAGAGGCCTTGATTCTGAAGCCGGGTTTTATCATTCCCGATAAATGGATACTGATGAAAGCTCCAAGGAAGAAGGACATTTATGCTATCAACATGAATGCTCCTATTACTTCAATGGTGTCTACTTGTCTGTTATCCAAGGCTTCAGAATCAGACTCTCTCCTATGGCATAGGAAAATGGCACACTTAAACTTTCGAAAAATGAACTATATAACCAAACATGGGTTAGTTCTGGGTGTACCACCGAAGAGTTTTGCATTTGAAGACAAGTGTATATCCTGCTTGAAAGGAAAACAGCATAAGAAACCACACAAGTCTAAAAATGTGAACTCTATTTCCTCGCCTTTTGAGTTGCTACATATGGATCTCTTTGGCCCAATAAGCAAGAGAAGCATAGGTGGCAAATGGTACTGTCTGGTTGTCACAGACGATTTCTCTAGATTCTCTTGGGTATTCTTTTTGGGATCTAAGGATGAAACTCCGGGCATTCTTATGGAGTTTCTAGATCTAATAGAGAACATCTATAGAAAAAGAGTTAAGAGAATTCGTAGTGACAATGGGACCGAGTTCAAGAATTCTACATTGAATGTATATTGCTTAAGCAAAGGCATTCAACATCAATTCAGTGCACCATATGAACCTCAACAAAATGGTGTTGCTGAAAGGAAGAATAGAAATCTAATTGAAGCAGCGAGAACAATGCTTGCAGATTCAAGGCTTCCGGTCATATTTTGGGCAGAAGCAGTGAATACAGCATGTCATGTTCTCAATCGGGTTCTTACGGTTAAAAAGCAGAACAAGACATGTTATGAGCTTTTGAACAAAAAGAAACCGAACTTAAAAGGGTTTGAACCCTTTGGAGTTTCATGTACGTTGTTGAAAACAAGTCACCAACCTAAATTTGGTGAGAAGGCTGACGAAGGATACTTCCTAGGTTACATGCCTAACTCACCAAACAAAAGGGCCTTCAATAAAAATTCGGGACGTGTTGAAATAGTTTATAACATCGAAGTTACGAGCTATACACATGACTCACATAAGGGATTGGATTGGCAATTTGACTATTCAGATCTTTTCAAGTCATTTAAAGTCCCTATCAGTGACTATGTCAGTAACTCAGACATTTCTGAGCATTTATTGTCGGGAGATGAGGATCCCACTCCTTCTCCAACATCGAGTGCTCAAACGTCTGATGCTAGGAATATTGTCGATACTGATGTTGTCCCCCCTATCGAGTCACAACTACCTCAAGATGATATACCTCAAGAGAGTGAAGATCCTGAAATTGCTTCTCAAAGGATTATGGATGATGTTCTTACTCCTCTAAGACAATTAAGGATATCAACTACTAATGAAGGTATACCACCTTTGGAGGAAATTGGTGCCAACTTACAGGATGATATTCCAGTTGAACCTGTTACTTCAACAATGAAGTGTTTGCGCCTGTGGCTAGGCTTGAAGCAATTAGGTTATTTTTAGCATTTGCAGCCTCAAAGAAAATAAAAGTATTTCAGCTGGATGTTAAAAGTGCCTTCTTGTATGGCAAAGTCAAAGAAACGGTGTATGTTTCTCAACCACCGGGATTTACTGATCCAAAGTATCCAGATAGAGTATATCGTCTCGATAAGGCTCTATATGGATTACATCAAGCTCCGAGAGCGTGGTATGAGACACTGTCCACTTATCTTCTTGAGAATGGATTCACAAGAGGAAGAATTGACAGTACACTCTTTGTGAAATGGAAAAGAAGAGACTTTCTACTTGTTCAAGTATATGTTGACGATATCATCTTTGGGTCATCTGACGAAAGGATGTGTAGTGAATTTGAAAAGGTTATGAAGAACAAGTTTGAGATGTCAGCAATGGGTGAATTGACATTTTTCTTAGGATTGCAAGTCGATCAAAAGAAAGATGGATATTTCATTCATCAGACTAAGTATACTAATGAGCTTCTAGAACGATTCAAGATGGAAGAATCAAGAATTTTTCATACTCCTATTCCGGAAGCCCATGGTATTGGTCCAGATACATCGAGTGATAGAGACGTGGATCCTACTCTTTACAGGGCCATGATTGGATCACTAATGTATCTTACAGCATCAAGGCCTGATATAATGTTTGCGGTATGTGTCTGCGCAAGATATCAAGCTACTCCTAAAGAATCTCACATGCAAGCAGTAAAACGGATTCTTCGTTACCTCAAAGGGAAACCGAAGCTGGGACTTTGGTATCCGACTGATGGAGACTTAGATTTTGTGGCCTACACTGATTCTGATTACGGAGGATGCAATCAGAATAGAAAGTCTACAACCGGTGGATGTCAATTCCTAGGAGGTAGACTGGTCTCTTGGCAATGCAAGAAGCAAACCTCAGTAGCCATTTCTACATGTGAAGCTGAGTATGTTGCAGCTGGCAGCTGTTGTTCCCAAGTTCTGTGGATACAACAGCAATTGCTTGATTATGGGTTGAGTATAACAAATACGCCTATGATGATTGATAATGAATCAACGATCTCAATAACCAATAATCCAGTCAAGCACAGTAAAACTAAACATATTGATATTCGACATCACTTTATTAGAGACTGTGCTGAGAAAAACCTGATAAAGTTAGCTAAGGTTCCATCTGTGGATAATTTAGCAGACTTATACACCAAAGCGTTCGACAGAGCTCGATTCGAGAAATTGGTGCAACTAAATGGAATGAGAAATCCAGAGGATTAGTCTTCCATAGAGTTGATTTGTAATAATTAGTAGTTTATATATTATTAGTTTATGCTTATTTTTTTTTTAAAAAAAAAAAAAAAAAAAAGGGGGTTTGGCGTATGGCATTCATTTGCTTGTTACCGTTGGGGAATCGCCTCCGATAAAGGTTAAGTCTTTATCAACTGGGAAATGATAGTAAATTAGAGTTGGCTTAATAAATGTAGGTAAAAGTCTTAAGTTAGATGTGTTAAAAGATTCAAATTTGTTACATGAACTTTACATCTTTAAAACCAGGCCTTCACTTATCTTTATTTTAGTATACTCCTCTCTCCACACGATATAATCTGCTTGAAAAACTTTAGATCTAGACAGCTTCATTATATGATATAATGGTAGGCAATTTCTGCTTTGATTTCTGAGCATATAATAAGCTATAAATCTACAGTGTGTTATCTCGTGTGATTTACTATATGACGTATGACATAAGTCTTAATTGATGAAAGATAGTCTGACCATACACTGTTATCAAGAATCTATGAAAATATGTCAAGACAAATAATAAGAATTATGGCTGTTAGTGAAATTACTGGTGTCTCTATTGTACTAAGTACAGACCTGACTCCTTTAGTTTTGCCAATGGTTTCAAGCTTGGTTTGTCTATACTAAGGGATCTTATGTTGTACTAAGTACAGATCTAGAACCACTAGTATCTACAAAACGGGTTTGATATTTGTCACATTTTATAAATTCACTCAAGGGTATGTCATATGTTTCGAAAAGAACATCATTTAGTGACCTCTATCTTGCAAAGTGAAAGAAACAGTGTTACGTGTTTTACTAAATTTCTCAGTATGTCATTTTTGAATCACATTAGGTAATACACATTCAAACAATAAAAGGTTTGCTTGGAAATCAGTGTAGACTTTGTTTATATGGATTATAATACCGGTAATCATCTTGAACTGTCTATGATATTTAAATCACTTCATTTTGATGTAAATATTATATTCTGTGGAAATAGGTAACCAAGTTATACTCTTATAAATGTAAGTTGATAAATGGTTAAGTTGTGAGTTCTTATGTAACTTATTGTGAATTTCATAAGGTTTGCATACTAACAATCTTCTTAGATTTTTTACTCATCATTTGGTTCAGCTGTTTCCTTCTGATATGATCCCACTGTCGATAAATTTCTTAATGCCCTCGATTAGGATTTATTTTACTTTATTTTATTGTAATTTTATTTTAGCCAAAGTGTTTAATTAATACAAGGGTACTTAATACCAATGTTTATTATGAATCATTGTACTTTTATTTATTTCATTTTATCTTATTTCTCTTTATTTTATTTTACTTATGTTTCTATTGTTCGTATTATTGCATCACAAGTGAAAGATCCTCTGATTTTAGACTTGTGCGCATTTTTCTAAGAACGACAAGTGAAAAATATTTTATTTTAGACTTGTTCGCTATTCCATAAGAAAAACAAGTGAAAGATCCTCTGATTTTAGACTTGTGCGCATTTTTCTAAGCACGACAAGTGAAAAATATTTTATTTTAGACTTGTTCGCTATTCCATAAGAAAAACAAGTGAAAGATCCTCAGATTTTAGACTTGTTTATTTTTAGGAACTTAAAAAATTACGTTTTTATAATTAAAATGTATTTTTAGACCTTTTTTGCGAATCGAGAACAGTGCTGCGAGCTGAACTCAACTCTGCGAGTTGAGTTCTGCGAGCTGAGTTAAAAGGTATAAAAGGGAACCTGCGAGTTCACTTGTTCCTGCACTGCGAATCCACTTGATTTTGCGAACCCAGACACATTGCGAGCCGAAACACTATTTCCATCTCATTTTCGAAATTTCGGTTGGATATCGAATCTTTGACCTCATACACTTTATTCACTTTTAGCTTGCGAATCTATTGAGGTATAAATCATCTAATTCCACCGCGTATTTAATCCACAATCGACATTTTTATTAAAATGAGGGTTTTTGATTTTTAAATTACTAAAATCCTTAACAGTGCTTAAATGGACAAGAAACCTTAGGGTTTATGTTAATCGAAGCATATTAAACAGGATGCAATCGGCTGATCATGCTAAAATTTGCTAAAATTGAAAAATTAAATGATGTCATCTTGACAGTTCTTGCTGCGAGTTGAGATCCAGACTCAACTCGCAGCCCGCTCCTGCGAGTCCACTCTGCAAGTTGACCAGCGAGTTGAAACTTGCGAGTTGACTTGACCAGCGAGTTGAAACTTGCGAGTTGAAACTTGCGAGTTGACTTGTTGACCAGCGAGTTGACTTGACCAGCGAGTTGAAACCAGCGAGTTGAAACTTGCGAGTTGACTTGTTGACCAGCGAGTTGACTTGTTGACCAGCGAGTTGACTTGTTGACCAGCGAGTTGAAACTTGCGAGTTGACTTGTTGACCAGCGAGTTGAAACTTGCGAGTTGACTTGTTGACCAGCGAGTTGAACTTGCGAGTTGAACCTGCGAGTTGAACTTGCGAGTTGACTTGTTGACTGCGAGTTGAACTTGCGAGTTGACTTTTTGAAACTTTTGATTTCTAATTTTAATTTACGATCTCTCGATTAGTTAACTAATTGAGCGTTTATAAGTTAAAATAGTCTACGGATAGACGTGCCGACTTAAATGTAAACACGTAAAACCGTATACTCTATATATAAGACTTATGACTTTCCGTAATAAGTAATATATTTGTAAGTTAGACTTATTGATTCTGTATATGTTGAACAACTATAATTGATAATTAAGTTTCACAACTTTTTAGTTCAATTATGAGTTGTAGATCATATAAGTTTATCAATATTTGTTAAACTGTTTGTCTAACATTAGTGTGATATGTTGTTGTTATTACAGAAATGGTTCGACAATTTGCTGCTCAGCACAATGTGCTCGTCGATCTGGATATCAATGCACGAGGTGCATCCAGGATAGCTCGGATTCTTACTTTTCTAAGTCGATCAAGGATTCAATTTGCAATCACCGATTCACCTGCCTTGTCTCATGATATACTTACCCAATTTTGGGCAAATATTGTATATGATACATCGGTGAATCCTCCGGTCATCCAGACAAGGATAAATGATCGTCCGGTTATCTTTTCTGCTTCAGATCTTAGGAACATTTTACAGTTGGGAACTGTGGAGCAGGAAGATGGACCAACTGAGTTTCCGTTGGACTTTATCGAGGGAGCTTTAGGACGTATGGGGTATGTTGGACCCAAGAGAGGCCGTCAGTTTCTGAAAGCTCTCGTGTTCGGAGAATGGAGATTTTTACTCCATGTCTTGGTCACGATCTTTGGGCCAAAGAAAGGAGGATATGATGAGCTTAGCTCTTCTCTATTATCGGCTGCACTGTCACTGGTTTACAATAAACCATACAGTTTTTCAGACTATGTTTTTGGAGAATTTGTTAGACAAATCTTGGGAGGTGTCAGGTCTCCGTTTATGCTATATCCCAGATTTTGTATGCTTATCATTCGGGCTTCGATTCCTGACTTGCCAGACTTTCAAGCTGATTTAAAAGTTGATACCATCGGGCTGAGGGCTTACAATGCCATGTTTATGCACACCTCAAGAAGGTTTGAGATGCAACCACAGCCAACAGAGCTGTTTGGGTTCTTGATCCATCCCGATTATGTGACGCCACCAAATCATGGTTGGCTAGATGTTGATGTGGACGAGGGTGCTCCTGAGCCACAAGAACAGATCGAGGAGGTTTTGATTCAGGTGCATCAATCTGGGCAAGAGATTAATGCTGATGTTGCAGCCGAAGTGGTGCAACAAGTACTGGCTGATACTGATGATGCCAATGATCCCATCATGCAAGATGTGGATCAGTATGTTGCTGAAGCACCAAGGGTTGCAGAACCCACCACTGAGGCACCAGAGGCTGCCGGTCCATCGGGCAGAGATGGAGAAGCTGCTTCGGCTTCTGAATCTGAGTCTGATGATGATGATGAGACTGGACCACCAGGGTTTGTCTCCGGTATCCCTGAAGGGATGATTCGTCAAGGATCAAAATTGATTATGGATCCGGCATTGAAGTTAAAGAGGAAAGCTGTGGACCAAGATCCCGATTTTGTTTTGGTTGATGAAGATGAGGATGAAGAAGAAGATGAGGAGGTGCTCATTACTCGACCTCGCAAACTGCTCAGACAAACAGCTTCAACCTCTGCAGCTCATCTACAATCCAGTTCTACGCCCTTAGAGGCTGAAATGATTGCTGCTTTGGTTCGCCCGTCTTCGCACCCAACCACCAAATCTAGCAGGGTCGCAGCGCGTCTATTAACCGATGTCGCTACCGAGATAGCGAAGAAAATGCAACCGCCCGCTCCCACGCCACCAACCACCACTACTGCTGCTCCATCCACCTCCTCTGCGGCTGATTCTGATCATATTAATAGCTTAGAGTCCAGAGTTCGAGAGTTGGAAGAAACCGTCAAATTCTTGATTTCTCAAATGCTGTCTATGTCTGATAACATGACTAATCAGAATGATGCCTATTCACTGCTCATCAAGACGAATAACAATCTGATAGATGATGTAGCTGACAAGCAGAGGCAAATTGATAGACTTGATCGCCTGGTCATCAGCCTTCTGAAGGACAAGCCATCTCAAGGGGAGGTATTGATATATCAAGAGTCCTGCAAGGAAGATGAGTTGGCGAAGAAGAATAAGAATGATGAAGACGATGATCCCGCAGCTGGAAAAGATAGTGAGCTGGCCGGTCCTTCAACGACTGGTCAGCAGACTACATTTCAGGGGGAGTCTGCTGAAGCAAGTGGTAGTGGAGCTGGTGCTGCGAAGGGTGGAGCTGAAGAAGGTGACACTTGTATTAATATAGATTGAGTGTAATTATTAATACATTGTAACTTTGAATCATTTTGTAATTAAGATGTTTGAACTTGAATGTTTAAAATGTTATAATTATGAATGTTCGTATATTATAAGTCTTTTGTAATTCTAGATTGACTATGATCGATAAAAGAGTTATAGGAACATATAATATATGATGTTCGCATATTATAAGACTTATTCAAATTTTAGATCGATTATCATAATCGATGAAAGATTTGAATAAGTATATATAATATATTTCAAATACACAAAGGGATTAATAAGAAAAATCTTAGATTGATTCAGGGAAATCAATGAAAGAACTTATGATATTAATCTATTTGTGTATGTATTTCTACAGGTCATGAAATGTTGAACTTATCAGATTCTGAAGGCGACATGCCAGATGAATTAGATGAGGACATTGACTTTGACCTTGAAGAAGGAGAGTTTGTACCTCCTGAAGATTGGACTTTCATTGTTAATGATGGGGCAGACGAATGTGTAGATCTTGACGCTGATGTTGTTGAACACATTGTAAGCCCATCTAAAACTAAAGTGGTCATCAAGGAAGAAGATGGAGAAAGGGTTGTTGAGTTAGATGAAAGTCTAGATGACTCAACCAGTTCTGAATCAGAAGATGACCTTCCAGAGAAACTCAGAAATAATCCCATGTTTAGACCTCTGAAAAGGAGAAAGCAAAAGGTTGGGATGTCTGAAGTAGATATAACTGGAAAGAAAGCTCCAAGGAAGGGGATCATCGGCTGGTATTTTGATTCTGACTTGAAACTTTTCGCTATCAAAAGATTTGACGGAGTTCAATATTTCGATAAGAAGCTTAAAGTATTCAGTTCGCTTCCTCGATTTGAAGTTCGAGACTTGGCACGCTTAGAACTGATAAATCCCAGTAATGATCCCTACGCAACGTATGTTGAGAGAATCATTCGGACTGAGGGTAGATCAATGAAGTTTGAGAAGATTAAGCCAAGAGTCGGAAAGACGATCAAATTAAAGGAACGAAGTCAGAGAACTGGCCGAAGATTAAGGAAGAAAACTTATCCAGCTGTCAAGTGCATATAGCAGATACCACTAAAACCTATGCCACAGAATATTCTGGGAAATCTTCTGAATTGGCACGTGGATTCTGAGACTGGTGAAGCTGTCATGATTGAAGCTGATGATGAAGTTGAAGGAGGAGAAAGAGTAATTCTGACAGTCTATGACCATCGACACCTGATGAATCTGTCGAAGAAGGACCTATTGAAGTTAAACGAAAATAGGATACTGACAACTGAAGCATGGGGTGATCTTGCAAGAGATTATCAATTAATGGTGAAGACTTGTGTTAGAATGAAGATTCATATGGGCAGTAGAATTTACAAGTGAAGACCAAGGACAAAGTTAAAGATAACGACGCTAGAGCTATTGTCAAGGGGGAGTCTGTTGGGACATATTATTGTGACAACAGATCTAGCTTGTAATAGGACTAGTGTATTTATTGTCAAACTTGTATAAATTGGTTTAGACTCGTAAATATATGATATTAACTTGTTATTATTATTTGTTTAAATGTTATTAAACAAGTATCGATTTCAAGTTAAAGTCAAAATTCGCGAATTGAGAAGTCAACTCGCAGGTTTGACCTGCGAGTTGAGATCTCATCTCGCAACCATCTGGACTCGCAGCTCTCAGCTGCGAGTTGAGATCTGGGCTCGCTGATATCTGGACTCGCAGGTCTTACCTGCGAGTTGAGATCTGGGCTCGCAATCATCTGGACTCGCAGGCCCATGGGCTGCGAGTTGAGTCAACTCGCAAAGCCCATGGCCTGCGAGTTGAACCAGATATAAATATTTTAATGCTGCTCATTATTGAGTAGATCCAGAAATCCGTGCCAAAAATACACACACACCATATATATTTTAAGTATTTTCTCTCCTCGAAATCTGTGCAGATATAAAAGCATTTATTGAATAGGCTCGGTTTTGATTGTTTAACACTAGTTAATATCAAAACGAAGCTTGTTAATTAATTGCAAAGTTATATAAGCAATAAACCTTAAGTATTGAGGGATTCCGCACCTCAATACCTAAAAGATAATCCGTTATCGCTAACCAAGATCTAGAGACTTACAATGCCGCCAGAGATAAAGGTGTTCGACAGAATTACTGGAACACCTGCAACACACCAGTTGTGTCGCAGGTTATGTCGCAAAGATGAACACATCAGAAACCCAGATTTTCTGATGAACAAAATTTAGGGTTTTTGCGTTTAATCGGTTCGCAAAGCTTCACACACTTGTCAGGAACATTAATCAATAATTATAACACGTATTTGAACACATTAAGATATTTAATTTTGCAATTATAGAAAACCCTAAATAACCGCAACTCAAAATGCCAATGTAATCAAAAATATGGAATAAGAATTGTTAAAAGTTATACCTATAGATGCGTCAGGATAAGGAGAACACAATACAAGCTTTGAATCGAGCAAATAATCACAGAAAAAACACAAGAAAATCGAAGATTGCGTCAGAGAGGTTGTGTCGCAGGATTTCAAATTTTGTGTCGCTGATAATTAGAAACTAATTACAGCGACACGAGATTATTTATACCCGGGACACAATGAGCGACACAAGGTTGCGACACAAGTCTTGTGTCGCTGTGTTGGCAACACAATTATGCGACACAAGGATTTTGTCGCTGTGTTAGCAACACAAAGATGCGACACAAGTGTTGTGTCGCTGTGTTAGCAACACAAAGGTGCGACACAAGTCTTGTGTCGCTGAAGTCAATCAAGGGTTAAATTTTAATTGTTATTTGTGACGCTTAGAAAAGAGATTTAACAGGAACATATATATATTCTTATAAAATAACATAAAAGAACGTTTTGAGAGTAGTCTATTTAGGGATCATATTAGAAAGACAGACTCGCAAGACAATGTCAAATTTTAATTCGATTATCAGTATACTTGTCCAAATTTAAATTTATCAAGCATAGTTAACAAGCCTGAGAAGCAATCTGTAACAAGACGATTATCAGTATTGTTTGTCCACTTAAACATGTAACACACTCAACTTCAAGCTTAGCATTTATTGTGAGAGTGAGTATGTCTTCGTGAATCCCACACAGATATACTCCTAGTATCAAGACATGCCCAAGACTTCGATTGTTTAGAGAAAGTATTTGAATTCAACATTTTTAAGAATCAAGCCAGCGGTGACAGGTCTGTACTGATGTACAACAAAGCGACTTAACTTGATTCAGGTTTAAGCAAAACCAGACTTGGTCAAACCATTTGGCGACCTTGTGAGGTATCTTTGATTTTATAAGACTTTAAAGTGATTTGACTTTTGTTTGCTTGGTTTTTGAAAGTATACTGACTGAGACCAGGTCTGTACGAGCGTACAACAAAGGAAACAGACAGCATAAATCCCCAAATGTTGTCAGATACAAGCTCAGGTTAATGAAAGTATGGCAAGTTGATACATAGGAATTAAGACACATTGTCATACATCATATGTTGGTCATCACAAAAGAATAAACACAGATTAAAGGATTTCTTAGTTGCTCAAAGAAGAGTACGAAAATGCCTACCAATACATCGTGCGATGATACAGTTGTTTGTAAGGACATGTATAACATATACTAGATAAATCTACTGATACATCAAGGATAAAACTTAAGATTGACGTGTGAGGGGTGTCTCCTAATGAACTATCATCTCCCTAGTTGTTTACAGACACAATAGAACGTCTTTTGCACATGTTGCAACGTTGCTTTTCTTCAATGCTAGTCAGCACAAAGAATGGCTATTGCATATGTTGCAACGTTGCTTTTCTTCAATGCTAGTCAGCACAAAGAATGGCTATTGCATTACCTTTTTTTTTTTTAATAATAATAATAAGAACATAACAGACTAAGGTCACAAATATTACTTTTGAATGGGAAAGAAACGTAACCCTATCATGTTGACTAGCTCATCGAAACGAGCACGGGAAAAGGCTTTGGTGAATAGGTCGGCATTCTGCTTAAGGGTATCTATTTGGACCAGATCAATTAGGTGTTTTTCATAGCAATCACGAATGAAATGAAACCTAATTTCTATGTGTTTGGTCTTAGAATGGTGGACAGGATTACGTGTAATACATATAGCAGCAGTATTATCTATATGAATAGGAGTCATAGTTAAGAGTAAACCGTAATCGCGCAACTGGTGTTGTATCCAAAGAACCTGGGAGCAGCAATTGGCAGCAGCAATGTATTCAGCCTCTGCGGTTGAGGTAGAAACAGTCGTTTGCTTTTTGCACTGCCATGATACAAGCCGAGGTCCAAGAAACTGACATCCACCAGAAGTGGACTTCTTATCCATATTGCATCCCCCATAATCCGAGTCCGAGTAAGCAGTGAACGCGAAGGTTTTCTCATTAGAATACCAGAGACCAAGAGTTGGTCTACATTTGAGATAACCGAAGATTCGCGTAACTGCCTTCATGTGAGACACCTTCGGTTTAGCCTGATACCTGGAACAGAGAGAGACTGCAAAGACAATGTCCGGACGCGATGCAGTGAGATACATCAGAGAACCAATCATAGATCGGTAATCTTTTTCCGGACAGTCCTCTTCATCTTCCGCTGGACCAAGGTGATGATTCAGCTCTAAAGGCGTCCCATAGGATTTACAGTCAGTCAAGTGATACCGCGTAAGCATATCATTGACGTACTTGGACTGATGAATGTAAATCCCTTTAGCAGATTGTTCGACTTGTACGCCTAAGAAAAAGTTCAGCTCCCCCATTGCACTTATTTCAAATTCTGACTTCATGATCCGCTCGAAGTCGCGACACAGTTCATCCTTGGTGGAACCAAAGATGATGTCATCCACATAAACCTGTACTAATAACAAGTCCTCCCTTGCATGCTTAATAAAAAGAGTACTGTCGATCGTTCCTCGTACAAAACCATTCTTCAGAAGATGAGTCGCAAGCCGCTCATACCAAGCTCTAGGAGCTTGATGAAGACCATACAATGCCTTGTCCAGCTTGCAGACGTAGTTCGAATGAACAGAGTCTTCAAAACCAGGCGGCTGTTTGACATAGACCTCATCAACCACTTGACCATACAGAAATGCACTCTTAACGTCAAGCTGGTAAACCCAAAATCCTTTGAATGAAGCGTACGCCAGGAAAATGCGGATGGATTCCAAACGAGTAACCGGGGCAAATACTTCATCGTAGTCCAAACCTTCAATTTGAGTGAAGCCCTGGACCACTAGACGTGCTTTGTTGCGAATTACCACGCTCCGATCATCCTTCATCACACGATATACCCAACGAGTGCCAATAGGATGAACACCCTTGGGTAAAGGCACCAAAGTCCATACTTGCAGCTTGTTGAATTGTTGAAGCTCTTCCTGCATAGCCTCAACCCAGTATGGATCCTTTAACGCATCAGCTGTCTTCTTCGGTTCTACTTGTGAGAGAAAGCATTCTTCAATTTCCGAAGCAAGACAAACAGGATCAGTGACGGTAACAGGAGACGGTGTCAACACAGATTGTTCAGCAGCAGCAATCTGTCTTCTCGTTAAAACACCTTTGTTTAAATCACCAAGAATGGCATCAACTGGATGTGACACATTGATCCGAGAACTCGGAATTGCAGTCGGAACGATGATAGAATCAAGGTTTGTAGAGTCAGCTTCACGTTCGAGTTGAAGTGCAGGTAAATCTTCAAGGTCAGATGCAGGTGATTGAACAGAATCCTCAAACATTTGTTCCTCATTATTTGTAGGATCAGGAACATTCTTAGTAACGAGTGGAGGTGGAGTCTCACAAGTAGCAGCAGGAGCAGTTGCTGGTGTTCCTGTAGGTGGTGGAGGAACAGAGATGGGTGGTGTTTCAGAAGCGATGTCCAGCCCATGAAGTAGTGTCACTATATCCTATTCTTCATTTTCCTCAGGAATATTGAAAGCATCAAACAGTGTTTGATAGTCAAACAAATATTCGGGTCCCTTCCCTTGAGGGTTGTCAGTGTAATGGAAAAAGGTGACTTCAAAATGTTCTTCCACACGCTTGGTCACTAAGTTATACACACGTTTGTTTGGTGAGTTATTAGAGAATCCTAGAAAAACACCTTCACAAGATTTCTCACCAAACTTAGCAATTCGTTCCTTGGTGTGCATAATAGTGCATAGGCAGCCAAATGGTTCAAGAAACTGTAGATTAGGCTTTCTGTTGTTGAACAATTCATAGGATGTCTTGTTCTTCTTCTTAACCATTAACACCCGATTCAGAACATAGCACGCCGTATTCACAGCTTCGGCCCAAAATGTGATTGGAAGCTTAGAGTCAGATAGCATTGTACGTGCAGCCTCAATCAAAGTCCTATTCTTACGTTCTGCAACCCCATTTTGCTGTGGGGTCCTTGCGGCACTGAATTGGTGTTCAATACCATTGCTCAAACAGTACAGCTCTATAATCGAGTTCTTAAACTCTGTACCGTTATCACTCCTTATCTTCTTGATTCTCAACTCACAAAGATTTTGCAGTTTGTCGAATAGATAGATGAGAATCTCAGGCACTTCATCCTTGGTTTTCAGAAAATAAACCCAAGAAAACCGCGAATAATCATCCGTCACAACTAGGCAATACGAAGCTCCTCCCAAACTCTTCTTTCTGACTGGCCCGAATAGATCCATGTGAAACAGCTCCAAGGGCTTCTCAGTTGAATTGGCCAGCTTCAGTCTGTGAGACTTCTTGTGTTGCTTTCCTTTCTGACAAGGGACGCAATGATCATTCAGTCCAAAGGATTGCTTAGGGACACCTCGCACTAGATCATTCTTGATCAGGTAGTTCATCTTGCGAAAGTGCAAGTGTCCCATACGCCTGTGCCATAATAACGATTCCTTCTCAGGAGCTTTAGATAGAAGACATGTGAGCTGTGTAGTTTCCACAGTACTCATGTCAAGAATATACGTGTCTCGCTCCCGAGGTGCCCTCAAAAGCACCCATTCTTCAGGGATAACAAATCCCGGCTTCAAAATGTAACACTCAGTGTCTGTGAAAGTAGTAGTGTACTTTTTATCGCACACTTGAGAGACACTGAGAAGATTGTGTTGCAATTGTTCTACAAAATTCACCTTCTCAAAGCTTACCATTCCATTAGTAAGCGTACCCTGACCAGAAATAACTCCCCCTTTGTCACCAGCGAAGGCCACATATCCTTCATTGTAAGCATGAACCTCAGATAAAAGGGAAACATCACCGGTCATGTGCCGAGAACAACCGTTGTCGATATACCATTTACTATTCCTTACAGATTCAGGTTGCTACGGCACCACAAACAAGGTAAATTAGTTAGAAATGGAGACCCAAGCCTTTATAGTCTTGGGTACTCCAGTAACATCATCAACAATGACCACATCAGTCAAAACTTTATTTTCAAACAGTTTAGAATGTTTGACTGATGAGGTATTGTCGGATGTAGAATCTTTGCAAGATTCTTTAATCTTCCAAACCTGCTTTGGTTTGGATGCTTGCGAGTCAACAACTTTGAGCTTTAAGTTTTGCAAAGTATTTTGCTCAACTTTGTTGACTTTGACAACTGGGACAGGAGTCTTTGAGCCTTTCATTGAAATAGACTTCTTTGAAGGATTCTTAAATTTTGAGACTCGCGAAACCTGTTTCCCATACTGTTTCTTCGCAAGCACCGGACAATCATTTATCAAATGACCTTGCTTCTTGCAGTAGAAGCAAGATCGATGCTCAACACTTGATTGAGATTGAGGAATAAACCGATGAGCTTGACCAAAAGAAGCATGTGTTGAACAATCACATTTACGTGAGCATTCAACAAGAGATGCTTAAGAAGAATTTTTAGAAGTTTTATTTAATATAGTTGTTTTAGAAACAATCTTCTTTTGAGGTTCAGCCATAGCTTTACCTTTTCCTTTTGTTATAGCCTGTTCATTTTGTTCGATAGTAATTATATGATTTTCAGGCTTACTTATTTTGATGCCAACAGCAGGTTTGACAGGTTTAACATCTATCTTTGTAAAGATAGGCATTAAGTCATTAACATTATCCCTAACAGGCATGGGAAGATAATCCTTAGGAGGTGGGACTTGATGAAAACCAAGTCCTGCCTTACTTTTGGTATCGGTCCTCTGTGCCTGTAGGATTTCATCAAAGACTAGAGAGGAGACCGAAAAGTTTGAAAGTTTTTTCTTTAAATTTAGAACCTCAGTTTGAGACTCAACAAGTTCTTTTTTAACAGATGATAGTACATCAACATAGCTACCAATTTCATCTTGTTGTTCAAAAATTTTAGCTTTCAATTCCCTTTTCTCTTCTAAAATAGCTTTTAACTTTAAACCACTTGCCTTATCACTGTTTCTAAACATGTCATTTGTTTCATTTAAATATTCAATAACAGTGGTAAGGCGTTTGGTATCCTCTCTATACCTGTTTAGTTGGTTAGTCAATTTAATGCACGAAATACAAGATAAAGGTTCGTCATCTACCTCATGCACCTCAGCCATCAGTGCCTTTTCTGCATCATCCTCATCTGGATCAGACCATTCCCAAGCATTGTTAGAAAGCAGCAGTGCAGCGGAAACCATTGCCTTCTCATCATTTTTGGTCTTATCAGTTGAGTTGTACTGAGAAGGTTTAGATAGGCCAGAAGGTGGGTTCTTCTTGCGGTCACATTCACGAGCAAAGTGTCCATAGTTATGACACTGGTAGCATTTCACCTTGCTCTTGTTAAAACCAAGACCCTTCTCTTCCGAATCAGTGATATTCTTCCTTCCAGTTTTCTTCAAGAAGTTCTTGACTCTTCTTGTGAGCATAGCCATTCTCCACTTCAAGTCCATACGCTCAAGCTCTTCTTGATCAATTTGACTGAAATCTTCTTCAGTCAGATCCACAGTGCTGTTCTTGTTGGATAGGAAGTCATCATAAGCCGACAAGAAAGCTGTAAAGACAGCTGCATGTTCTTCAGTAACTGCAGGAGATGCACATTTGAAGTTTGAATAAGCACCACTCCCACTTGAAGAGTTGATGGAAGAATATCCAAATCTACCAGATGTACTTGGAGCACCAGAACTACCAGAACCTCCAGAGAAAAATGCAGAGCTAGCAACTTGAGTCACTGCAGCAGGAACATCCACACCATATAACTTCGGGTTCTGAAGGTGTGCAGTAGCTTTGGTTTCCTTTTTCTGCATATCTAAGAGATCAGCAGCAATCTGTCCAACCAAATCATCTAGCTCCATGTCCATAATGTCTTCATCTTTTTCCATCAGCAGCACTCGTGTATTCCACTTTTTGGGTAAGGAACCCAAAAGCTTCTTGTTAACATCAGTTTTGTCGAGATTTACACCTCCCTCGACTAATTCACTAACAAGCTGTGAATATCTACTGCACATATCTTCAAGAGATTCAGTAGGTAGCATGTCAAAGACTTCAAACTGTTTCTTGACTAGATCCAGTTTGTTCCGTTTGTACTGATCACTGCCACCACATTACTTTTCAAAAGCAATCCATAAATCATACGCAGTTTTGTGGTGGCGAAGTTGTCAGAGAATCTGTTGAGGTAAAGCCATGGTAATAGCAGAGTAAGTCTTCTTTTCAGTGTCAAAAGCCTTACGTTCCTCAGGAGTCATAGACTTAATGGATTTTTCAGGAATAGGTCCATCAAAGATACCGGTCCTCCCGGGGCGTTCATATCTTTCTTCCATATAAATTAGCATTTCAGGATCGTTGAAAGATACAAATGCTTCAAATCTCTGACGCCAATCCGAGTAATTCATTCCATTTGTATACATATGTGGTTTATTTGTTGAACCCACCTCACTATCATGTTTTAACAAAGCCCCAACTTGTTGAATAGATGCTGATGCAGAGGACGTCATCGTAGCGGGCTCGAAAGACTTTTCAAAAAGTTTCTAAAACTGGAGTCAACGACACAACAGTTGTGTCACAGATTGTGTCGCAGAAGATCTTACAGCGACACAATATATTGTGTCGCAAGATATCTGTGGCGCAGACCTTGTGTCGCAAAACAAGTATGTCGCAACTTTATGTCGCAAATATTAAGGTCGCTAAAACCCTATTAGCGACACAACTTTAGGTCGCAGGCTTGTGTCGCAAAACGGCGCTGTCAGACCCCAGAAAACTCAAAAACGAAATATTTTGAAAACTAATGATTTTTTAATGAAAAACTTCGTAAAAGCTTAGTTTTTAGGCTTAAAAACTTCAAGTTTCAGCTTCAAAACACTTTACAATGAAGATCAAACACCAAAAAAAAATTAAATGATCAAAATAAGTATTAAAAACTTACCAAAACGATTTGATACCACCAAAATCAATGATTATGGCTCTGATACCAATTGTTGATCCCACTTGATGTGGATCTTTTAATCAAATCGTATGGAGGAGACAATCACAAGAATATAAAGCAAAAACAAAGTGGAACAAATACAATAAATAATACTTTATATTCTCAAATACCCAAATATTCTCTCTCAATCAATGTAGCAGCCAAAATACAGAGAATAAAGTGTGTGTGAAAGTCTTGCCCTAAATATCTCTAACTTTGATATTTATACTAAACAAACTGGCAGACTTATGCGACACAGGCCTTGTGTCGCAGAGATCACTATTGCGACACAAACACTATGTCGCAACTACAACTCATGCGACACAAGCCTTGTGTCGCAGAACACAGAAAATGTAAACTTAACAAGTCTATTACATTTACAAAACACATTACAGACTCGACCAACTGACAGACACACTAAGATGTATCAACAAGAACAACAGCTGCCAGCTGCAACATACTCAGCTTCACATGTAGAAATGGCGACTGAGGTTTGCTTCTTGCACTGCCAAGAAACCAGTCTACCTCCTAGGAATTGACATCCACCGGTTGTAGACTTTCTATTCTGATTGCATCCTCCGTAACCAGAATCAGTGTAAGCCACAAAATCTAAGTCTCCATCAGTCGGATACCAAAGTCCCAGCTTCGGTTTCCCTTTGAGATAACAAAGAATTCGTTTTACAGCTTGCATGTGAGACTCTTTAGGAGTGGCTTGATATCTTGCGCAGACACATACTGCAAACATTATATCAGGCCTTGATGTTGTTAGATACATTAGTGATCCAATCATGGCCCTATAAAGAGTAGGATCCACGTCTCTATCACTCGATGTATCTGGACCAATACCATGAGCTTCCGGAATATAAGTATGAAAAATTCTAGATTCTTCCATCTTAAATCGTTCTAGAAGCTCATTAGTATACTTAGTCTGATGAATGAAATATCCATCTTTCTTTTGATCGACTTGCAATCCTAAGAAAAATGTCAATTCACCCATTGCTGATATCTCAAACTTGTTCAAATTCACTACACATCTTTTCGTCAGATGACCCAAAGATGATATCGTCAACATATACTTGAACAAGTAGAAAGTCTCTCTTTTTCCATTTTACAAAGAGTGTACTGTCAATTCTTCCTCTTGTAAATCCATTCTCAAGAAGATAAGTAGACAGTGTTTCATACCACGCTCTCGGAGCTTGATGTAATCCATATAGAGCCTTATCAAGACGATATACTCTATCTGGATACTTTGGATCAGTAAATCCCGGTGGTTGAGAAACATACTCCGTTTCTTTGACTTTGCCATACAAGAAGGAACTCTTAACATCCAGCTGAAATACTTTCATTTTCTTTGAGGCTGCAAATGCTAAGAATAACCGAATTGCTTCAAGCCTAGCCACAGGTGCAAACACTTCATTGTAATCAATCCCCTCTTATTGATTGAAACCTTGGACAACTAGACGAGCTTTATTGCGAATCACGATTCCCCGATCGTCTTTCTTGCACTTAAATACCCATCTAGTTCCAATTGGATATTCTCCAACGGGTAAGTCAACCAACTCCCAAACTTGCAATTTTGTGAACTGAGACAGTTCTTCCTGCATTGCCTCGACCCACGAATTTTCCTTCAAAGCTATTTGAACATTCTTAGGTTCAATTTGTGAGATAAAACATGAATATAGACATAGATTTGAAATCCCTGTCTCGTTCATTTCAGCATACAAGCTTGAGTGAGTGGATGTGCTGGCTTTAGATTGATTTCGAGTTAAAATAGAAGAATTAGGATCACCGATGATATTATCAATCGGATGATTCCTATTAATTCTTGTTGAAGTAACAGGTTCAACTGGAATATCATCCTGTAAGTTGGCACCAATTTCCTCCAAAGGTGGTATACCATCATTAGTAGTTGATATCCTTAATTGTCTCAGAGGAGTGAGAATATCATCCACAATCCTTTGAGAAGCAATTTCAGGATCTTCACACTCTTGAGGTATATCATCTTGAGGTTGTGACTCAATAGGAGAGACCACATCAGTATCGACAATAGTCCTAACATCAGACGTTTGAGCATTCGATGTTGGAGAAGGAGTAGTATCCTCATCTCCCGACAATAAATGCTCAGGAATATCTGAATTACTGACATAGTCACTGATAGGGACTTTAAATGACTTGAAGAGATCTGAGTAGTCAAATTGCCAATCCAATCCCTTATGCGAGTCATGTGTATAGCTCGTAACTTCAATGTTATAAACTATATCAACACGTCCCGAAGTTTTATTGAAGACCCATTTGTTTGGTGAGTTAGGCACATAACCTAGGAAGTATCCTTCGTCAGTCTTCTCACCAAATTTAGGTTGATGCCTTGTCGTCAACAACGTACATGAAACTCCAAAGGGTTCAAACCCTTTTAAGTTAGGTTTCTTATTGTTCAAAAGCTCATAACATGTCTTGTTCTGCCTTTTAACCGTAAGAACCCGATTGAGAACATGACATGCTGTATTCACTGCTTCTGCCCAGAATATGACCGGAAGCCTTGAATCTGCAAGCATTGTTCTCGCTGCTTCAATTAGAGTTCTATTCTTCCTTTCAGCAACACCATTTTGTTGAGGTTCATATGGTGCACTGAATTGATGTTGAATGCCTTTGCTCAAGCAATATACATTCAATGTAGAATTCTTGAACTCAATCCCATTGTCACTACGAATTCTCTTAACTCTTTTTCTATAGATATTCTCTATTAGATCTAGAAACTCCATAAGAATGCCCGGAGTTTCATCCTTAGATCCCAAAAAGAATACCCAAGAGAATCTAGAAAAATCGTTTGTGACAACCAGACTGTACCATTTGCCACCTATGCTTCTCTTGCTTATTGGGCCAAAGAGATCCATTTGTAGCAACTCAAAAGGCGAGGAAATAGAGTTCACAGTTTTAGACTTGTGTGGTTTCTTATGTTGTTTTCCTTTCAAGCAGGATATACACTTGTCTTCAAATGCAAAACTCTTCGGTGGTACACCCAGAACTAACTCATGTTTTGTTATGTAGTTCATTTTACGAAATTCAGGTGTGCCATTTTCCTATGCCATAGTAGAGAGTATGATTCTGAAGCCTTGGATAACAGACAAGTAGACTCCATCGAAGTAATAGGAGCATTTATGTGGATAGCATAAATGTCCTTCTTCCTTGGAGCTTTCATCAGTATCCATTTTTCGGGAACGATAAAACCCGGCTTCAGGATCAAGGCCTCTTTCTCAGTGAAGAGAACAGGATGACCTTTATCATAGACTTGGGAAACACTCACTAGGTTGTGCGTCAGTTCTTCAACATAATTCACATCCTCTAGAGTCAAAGTTCCATTCGAAACTTTTCCTTTCCCAGTAATGACTCCTCCTTTATCACCAGCGAAGTGCACTCCTTGTCTCAGTCCACCTCTGAAGTCTGTCAGTAGACTTCTGGTTCCTGTCATGTGCCTAGAGCATCCACTGTCAACATACCACCAATTATCGTTGTTCCCAGTCTGCTCTGTACACAATTAGTTCTCAAGAGGGACCCAAGCCATTACGGTCTTGGTTTGTCCCTTATCATCTACAAACTGTAGCTCTTTAAAGTAACCATCCTTTCCATTAGGAGCTTTGGTCACCTTTGAAGGAGCATCAACTTGCTAATGATTAGTGGTCCTGGGTCTATGAGTTGACTAATTTCCAACCTTCCCCGATACATAACCTTGGGATTTTTGCCCTTAGTTACGACTATTGTAGGACCCTTGGTTAACTCCTTGTGTGCGTGACGTAGAACCATTCTCATTAGGACTTTGGTTCCTTGAAGTAGAACCAATTTCATAACGACTATGGTTCCTAATGGGAGTCATAAACCTTGACGGCACTTGTTCTTTAAAATCTTCAGGTCGTTTAGGTTTGGGTGGCGAGACACTGTGAGAAGCATCTCTTTTAAGAGCATTTACAGGTTTAATACCAATTCCCGGTCTAGTACCTAACCTGTCTGTGCTCGAACTAGAGATTTTTTGAGGATTATCACTGTTCTCGCGCTTAGGAGTAGCTTCCGTCTTCTTATTGGGACAACAAGAAGATACGTGTCCTTTTTGATGACACTTGAAGCATGACATCTGCTTTCGTGACTTAACAGTCTTAGCAGTCTCCTTCTTTGTCTGATTATAAGACACTGAAGGTATATCCTTCTGTTAATTACCTCATCATTTACATTAGTACTACCAATCATTCCACTTGACACAAACTGTACTTTAGTGAATGATTTGACTGTACTTCTGTCTAATGATGGGTCATTAATAGGATCCTTCTGAGTCTCAGATGCGTCAGACTGTTGAATTTCCAAATCCTCAATCTCAGGATTCGCATCTGTCATCTCTAAGTCAATTTGAGTAGTAGTATAATTTGCATTAAAAGGCGGAGGAACATCAGAGTAACCTAGGCCAGTTACATCCTTCACACTACGTTGTGAGCTAATGATTCTATCTAAGGTCAAAGAAGATGTCCTATAACCTTCAAGTTTTCTATTTAGCTCTACTAACTTCAAGTTTGACTCTGAGAGTTCTTTATCCTTAATAGCAATATTTCAATTTAGCTCATTAAGGTTTAGATATAACCCGTCTATCTTAATACATTGTTCATTAATTATGTCAGTTAGACTAGTCTTATGTAAGGCATCACTCTTAATCTTTTCTGTTAATGCTACCTTATCATCACCTAACCTAAGAACATCAGACTTAGCTATATCTAATTCGGATGTTAAGGTTTTGTTAGATTCTGCAAAAACACTAACCTGAGTTTGTAAATCAGTAACTAAATAGCAAACATCAGTAAGAGTAAGAAGATCCAGACATACCTTTTTCTTATCTGTCTGAACGTCAGCCATGTATGCAACGAAGTCATCGGGACTCATCTCTTCAGTCGAATTGATGTAGAGCACATCTTCATCGCTCCCCTTGACTTCTATGTGTGGCACATTAGCTTGAGTTTCCTCAGCAGTTGGCATGTATGATGTTGATTCAGTTGGTTTCTCTTGATCGTCTATCTCAGCCATGAGGGCTTGCTCAGGCTGAGTGGACCAATCATAGGAACCATCTACTTGCTGAACTACTAAGACTTTGGAAGTCAAAGTACTTCCCGAGTCTTGTTTTGCAGCGCCAGTATCAACCTTCGGTCGTTGACATTCCCTAGCAAAGTGTCCGTAACCTTGACAGTTATAACACTTTACCTTGGATTTGTCGAATCCAGGTCGATTTCCAACAACTCTTCTACCTGTTCGATTCAGGAAATTCTTAACCCTCCTTGACACCATTGCAAGCTGCCACAGAAGGTCCATCTCCTCTAAGTCATCGGGATCTACTTGATTGTAGTCCTCATCAAATTGTGCAGGATCATTGATCTTCCCTTGAATGTAGTTTTCATAGGAAGCAATGAACGATGCCAGCACTGAGAGTTGCTGTTTAGCTGACTTCACACTCATCGGCATCTTATGATGCCCTTGAGTGGACTTATCAGAGGTAGTGTTCCTGATTCATTTTTCACCGCCATCCGAAGTTATGAAGCACATATCCTCGGTCAACATTTCTCCGAGTTCATCAATTTCACCAGCAAACAATGCAGGATTAGAGATACTGGTCTTTCCATGGTATAGACCAGGATTCTGTAGATGATCAGAATCTGTATCTCTAGTTTTTTTAGAGAAATCATAACCCCTTAGCTTATCAATTGCCTGCTCTAGGGTCATGGTAGCATATCTCTCATCATTATCCTTAAGCATGATACCCTACATTTCCCACTTACAAGGCAAACCTGTTGATGCATCTTAGAGTGTCTGTCAGTTGGTCAAGTCTGTATTGTGTCTGTAAATGTAATAGAGTAAATAAAGTTACATTTTCTGTGTACTGCGACACAAGGCTTGTGTCGCATAAGTGATAGGTGCGACACAGTGCTTGTGTCGCAATAGTGAATCCTGCGACACAAGGCTTGTGTCGCATAAGTCGACCAGATTAGTATAAATAGCCTAATTACTGATTTAATTGGGTTAGACTTTTTGATATTAGTTCTCTCTGTGTTTTTGCTGTGTAATCTGATCAGAGAATTGTTCAAGGAAATATAAAGTTCATATTTGATTATTGTTCTTATTAATTCAAGCTTTATATTTGTGTGTTTGATAATCTAACGAATTCCGCGCATTAGATTAATTGTAACGATTTGATTCAAGATCAGTATTGGGATCTACAATTGGTATCAGAGCCCTTAAATCTAAGGATTTTGGGTGGTATCAAATCGTTTGTTAATTGTTTACACTTATTTTGATCATTTAACATCTTGTTTTGGTGTTTGATTTTCATTGCAGGTGTTATTGGAGCTGAATTGTGTTGTTTTTGAGCCTTAGAAACTGTGTTTTTACGAAAATTGTTAATAAAATTCGTTTAGGTTTCAAAAATTTCGTTTTTTTGAGGTTTTGGCATCAAACAGCGCCGTTTTGCGACACAACGTTGCGACATAATATTTGTGTCGCTGTAGGGTTTTCTTGCGACATACTGTTGCGACATAACCTCTGTGTCGCCAGTATCTTTTGCGACATAATCTCTGTGTCGCTAGTACCTCTTTTGCGACATAACCTTTGTGTCGCCGTAGCTTCTTTTGCGACACACTGTTGCGACACAACCCTTGTGTCGCACTTTTCAGTTTCCAACTTTTTTTGAAAAGTCTCTTTCATTCAGTATCATGTCTGCTTCGACTTCTACTTCACTTCAGCAAGTTGGAGCTATGTTAAGACATAATAGTGAGGTGGGCTCCACGAACAAACCGCCTATGTATACCGCTGGGATGAACTACCTCGACTGGCGTCAACGTTTTGAGGCATTCATATCATTTAATGATGCAGAGATGCTCATCTATCTAGAAGAGAGATATGAACGTCCTGGTAGAACAGGTATATTTAATGGACCAATACCGGAGAAGTCCATTAAATCCATGACTCCTGAAGAGCGTAAGGCCTTCGACACCGAGCGGAAAACGTACTCCGCTATTACCATGGCCTTACCCCAACCACTACTTAGACAACTCCGACATCACAAGACTGCATACGATCTTTGGAAGGGGTTCGAGAAGAAGTGTGGAGGCAGTGATCAATACAAAAGGAACAAACTGGACTTAGTGAAAAAGCAGTTTGAAGTTTTTGATATGCTGCCTACTGAGTCATTAGAGGATATGTGCAGCAGATACTCACAACTGGTGAGTGAATTAGTCGAAGGTGGAGTAAATCTTGACAAAACCGATGTTAATAAGAAACTTCTGGGTTCCTTACCCAAGAAGTGGAATACTAGAGTGCTGCTCATGGAGAAAGATGAGGACATTATGGACATGGAGCTTGACGATCTCATCGGCCAGATTGCTGTTGATCTCCTAGATATGCAAAAGAAGGAGACTAAAGCTACTGCTCATCTACAAAATCCAAAGCTCTATGGCGTAGATGCTCCTGCTGCAGCAACTCATGCTGCCGGAACTGCTTTTCTATCTGGGGGCTCCGGTGCTCCTAGTACATCTGGTGGCTTTGGATACAACACTACCAATTCTTCCAGTGGAGGTGCTGCTTATCAAAATTTCAAAGGCGCATCTCCTGTAGTTGCCGAAGAACACGCTGCTGTGTTTACTGCTTTCTTGTCCGCTTACGATGATTTCTTATCAAACAAGAATAGCACCATGTCCTTGACTGAAGAAGACTTCAGTCAGATAGATAATGAGGAACTTGAACGCATGGACTTAAAGTGGAGCATGGCGATGCTCACTAGGCGTGTCAAGAACTTTCTTAAGAAGACTGGGAGGAAGAATGTCACAGACCCTGAAGAGAAGGGTTTAGGATTTAATAAGAGCAAAGTTAAGTGCTACCAGTGTCAACAATATGGACACTTTGCTCGGGAATGTGACAGAACGAAGAACCCACCCTCTGGGTTATCCAAACCTTCCCAACACCATTCATCGGACAAGACTAGAACTGAAGAGAAGGCTATGGTTTCCGCTGCGCTCCTTCTCTCAAATAATGCTTGGGAATGGTCTGATCCTGATGAAGAAGACACTGAACGTGCACTGATGGCTGAAGTGCATGAGGTATATGATGAACCATTATCTTGTGTGTCATGCATTAAACTAACAAATCAATTAAACAGGTATAGAGAGGATACCACACGCCTTAACACTGCCATTGAACAGTTAAATGAAACAAATGATATGTTACGTGACAGTGATAAGGCAAGTGGTCAAAAATTAAAAGCTATTTTAGAAGAAAAGAAAGAACTTAAAGCTAAAGCTTTCTAACTTCTCAACATGAAGGAACTTGTTGAATCACAAAATGAAGTTTTAAATTTAAAGAAAAAGCTTTCTAACTTCTCAACATCCTCTCTAGTCTTTGACGAGATCCTACAGGCTCAAAGAACTGACACAAAGAGCAAGGCAGGACTTGGTTTTCATCAAGTCCCACCTCCTAAAAATTATCTTCCGATGCCTGTTCGGGAAACTGTCAATGACCTGACGTCTGTCTTGACTAAGATAGACGTCAAACCTATTAAATCTTCTGTGAGCATCAAGATAAGTAAGCCTGAGTTTATTAAGGCTGAAAAGGTTGTCATTGCATCATCTCGACCTAACACTAGTAAGCCCGTGCTTGTTAGGGATAATTCTAGTAAGTCTGAATCAAGTAAGACTCAAAAGGTTGAGATCATTAAGCCTATTAAGGCTGAAAACCATCAGACTGAGCCTATTAAGTCTGATTCTATTGTTGAGCCTAAGTTAGGAAAGGCTCTTTCTGTGCTTCCTCCAATCATTGAAGAGGAAATTGAAATTGAGGATATAACTGATCTAGAGTATAGACCAGTTAAGAAACATGCTAAGCCTGAGAATTATATAATAACTATTGAAAAGAATAAACAGGCTATTACAAAAGAAAAGGGTAAAGCTATGGCTGGACCTCAAAAGAAGATTATTAATAAAACGAATATTTTAAATAAATCTTCTCAAATGTTTTCTAAACCATCTCTTGTTGAATGCTCACGTAAAAGTAACTGTTCAACACATGTTTCTTTTGGTAAAGCTCATCGTTTTATTCCTCAATCTCAATTGAATGTTGAGCTAAGATCTTGCTTCTATTGCAAGAAGCAAGGTCACTTGATTAATGATTGTCCCGTGCTTGCTAAAAAGCAGTCAGGGAAACAGGGGTTTAAAGTTACTAAAATTCAAAATTCTTTTAAGAAGCCCATCTCAAAGAAAGGCTCAACCACACCTGTTCCTGCTGTAAAGTTCAACAACATTGAGCAAACCACTTTGCAAAATACAAAGCTCAAAGTTGTTGCCAAGCAAGCAACCAAACCAAAACAGATTTGGAAGATAAAAGAATCTTCTCAAGATTCTGCATCCGACAATAATTCATCAGTCAAACATTCCAAAATATTTGAAAATAAAATTTTGACTGATGTGGTTGCTGTTGATAATGTCACTGGAGAACCCAAGACTATCAAGGCTTGGGTCTCCATTACTAACTAGTTCCCTTTGTTTTTGGTGCCGCAGCAATCCGACTGTGTAAAGAACAGCAAATAGTACATCGACAGCGGTTGCTCCCGGCACATGACCGGAGATGTCTCTCTCCTATCTGAAGTCCATGCCTATAATGGAGGGTATGTGGCTTTCGCTGGTGATAAGGGAGGTGTTATTTCTGGCCAAGGAACGCTTACCAATGGAATGGTAAGCTTTGAGAAGGTGAACTTCGTAGAACAGCTGCAACATAATCTTCTCAGTGTCTCACAAGTGTGCGATAAAAAGTACACTACTGCTTTCACAGACACTGAGTGTTACATCTTGAAGCCGGGATTTGTTATCCCTGAGGAATGGGTGCTACTGAGGGCACCCCGGGAGCGTGATACTTACATTCTGGACATGAGTACTGTGGAAACAACACAACTCACGTGTCTCTTATCCAAAGCTCCCGAGAAGGAATCACTGCTATGGCATCGTCGTATGGGACACCTGCACTTTCGCAAAATGAATTATTTGGTTAAGAATGATCTTGTGCGAGGTGTTCCCCGACAATCTTTTGGTTTAAACGATCACTGCGTCCCATGCGAGAAGGGAAAACAACATAAGAAATCTCACAACCCAAAGTTGGCCAATTCCACTGAAAAGCCCTTGGAGCTTTTTTATATGGATCTTTTCGGGCCAGTTCGAAAGAAGAGTTTGGGAGGAGCTTCTTACTGTCTGGTTGTGACGGACGATTACTCGCGATTTTCGTGGGTATACTTTCTAATGACCAAGGATGAGGTGCCGGAAATTCTCATTTATTTGTTTGATAAATTGCAAAATCTATGTGAGTTGAGGATTAAGAAGATTCGCAGTGATAATGGTACGGAGTTTAAGAACTCCATTATAGAGCTTTACTGCTTGAGTAACGGGATTGAACATCAATTCAGTGCCGCGAGGACTCCACAACAGAACGGAGTCGCAGAACGAAAGAACCGAACCTTGATTGAAGCTGCTCGCACAATGTTATCTGATTCCAAGCTTCCAATCACTTTTTGGGCTGAGGCTGTTAACACGGCCTGTTATGTTCTAAATCGGGTTCTAACGGTCAAGAAGATGAACAAAACTTCTTATGAATTGTTCAACAACCGCAAGCCGAATCTTCAGTTCCTTGAACCGTTTGGGTGTCTCTGCACGATTTTGCACACCAAGGAACGTATTGCCAAGTTCGGTGAGAAATCATGTGAGGGTGTCTTTTTGGGATTCTTAAACAACTCACCGAATAAACGTGTGTATAATCTCGTGACCATGCGAGTGGAGGAGCACTTTGAGGTTACTTTCTTTCACTATACCGATAACCCTCAGGGAAAGGGACCCGAATACTTGTTTGATTATCAAACTTTGTTCGATTCCTTCAATCTTCCTGAGGAACACGAAGAACAAGAAATTGTAACGTTACTTCATGGGTTGGATCTCGTATCTAACAATTCTACTGCTCCTGTGTCTCCTCCATCTCCAACCACACCCGCCAATGATCCTGATGTCTCTACCGACTCTCCACCTACGCCTGCTCCTGCGAGTGTTCCTGATGAGGAACCCATGTTTGAAGCTTCCGACCTATCTCCCATCTCTGAACCAGAACCATCACCAGCATCCGATCTTCCTGATACATCTGATCTTGAGCTCGAACTGGAGGCTGACTCTACGAATCTTGACTCTGTCATTATTCCAGCCCACATTCCGAGTTCTCGTATCAATGTGTCACATCCGGTTGATGCTATCATTGGTAATTTAAATCAGGGAGTACTGACCAGACGTCAACTTGCTGATGCTGAGTCTGCTTCAACATCTACACTTGCTGAAGATTCCGAACTTGTTTGTCTGGCTTCGCACATTGAAGAATGCCTTCTTTCACAAGTGGAGCCGAAGAAGACTGTTGATGCATTGAAGGACCCTCACTGGGTTGAAGCGATGCAAGAAGAACTTCAACAGTTTAAGAAGTTGCAAGTGTGGACTCTGGTGCCGCTTCCCAAGGGTGTTCATCCCATTGGCACCCGTTGGGTCTATGGAGTCAAGAAGGATGACCGGGGTGTTGTTATTCGCAACAAAGCACGACTAGTGGTCCAAGGCTTCACTCAAATTGAAAGATTGGACTATGATGAAGTGTTTGCCCCGGTTGCCCGTCTGGAATCGATACGTATATTTTTGGCGTTTGCCTCATTCAAGGGATTTCGGGTATATCAACTTGACGTGAAGAGTGCTTTTCTTTACGGTCAAGTTGTGGAGGAGGTTTACGTGAAGCAGCCGCCAGGTTTCGAGGACTCTGTCAATCCGTCCTACGTATGCAAGCTGGACAAGGCGTTGTATGGTCTTCATCAAGCTCCTAGAGCTTGGTATGAGAGACTTGCAACGCATTTGTTGAAAAATGGTTTTGTACGGGGTACGATTGACAGTACTTTATTTATTAAACATGCAGATAACCATCTTTTGTTAGTGCAGGTTTATGTAGATGATATCATCTTTGGTGCTACCAAGGATGATATGTGTAGAGATTTCGAACGAATCATGAAATCGGAGTTCGAGATGAGTGCTATGGGGGAGCTCAAATTTTTCTTGGGTGTGCAAGTTGAGCAGTCTGCTAAAGGGATTTACATCCATCAGTCTAAGTATGTTAACGACATGTTAACTCGCTATAACTTGACTGATTGTAAATCCTATGGGACGCCTTTGGAACTGAACCATCATCTTGGTCCAGCAGAGGACGAAGAGGACTGTCCGGAAAAAGAGTACCGATCTATGATTGGTTCTCTGATGTATCTCACTGCATCACGTCCGGACATTGTCTTTGCCGTTTCTCTCTGTTCTAGATATCAGTCCCAACCGAAGGTGTCTCATATGCGGGCGGTAACGCGAATCTTTGGATACCTCAAATATAGACCAACTCTTGGTCTATGGTATTCAAATGAGAAAACCTTCGCGCTCACTGCCTATTCAGACTCGGATTATGGCGGCTGCAGCATGGATAAGAAGTCAACTTCAGGAGGATGTCAATTTCTAGGACCGCGGCTCGTCTCCTGGCAGTGCAAAAAGCAAACCACAGTCTCTACCTCAACCGCAGAGGCTGAGTATACTGCTGCTGCCAGCTGCTGTTCCCAGGTTTTGTGGATACAACATCAGTTGAGAGATTACGGTTTACTCTTAACTATGACTCCTATACATATTGATAATACTGCTGCAATTTCTATTACTAAAAACCCTGTCCAGCATTCTAAGACCAAACATATAGAAATTAGGTATCATTTCATTCGTGACTGTTATGAAAAACACCTAATTGATCTGGTCCAGATAGATACACTTAAGCAGAATGCCGACCTATTCACCAAAGCATTTTCCCGTGCTCGTTTCGATGAGCTAGTCAACATGATAGGGTTACGTTTCTTTCAACTTAAAAAATAAATATTTGTGACCTTAGTCTGTTGTGTTTTGCTTATTAGAAATGTTAAAAAAAAAAAAAAAAAAAAAAAAAAAAAAGGTGGAAGTGAAGCAATAGCCATTCTTGATGTTTATTTAACATTTAAGAAAAGCAACGTTGCAACATTTGTTAAAAGACGTTCAGTTGTGTCTCAAAACAACTAGGAATATGATAGTACATTAGGAGACACTCCTCAAACGACAATCTCAAATTTTATCCTCGATATATCAGTAGGTTTATCTTGTATGCGTTATTTTTGCTCTTATAAACACCTGACTACTTGCACGATATATTGGTAGACATGTTTCCACACCTCTTTGAGCAATTAAGAAATACTTAACTCTGTGTTTACTCTTTTATGATGACCATCATATGATGTATGACAATGTGTCTTAAATTCTTATGTATTAGCTTGCCCTGCTTCAATTGAATTGAGTTTGTATCTGACAACATTTGGGGATTTATACTGTCTGTCTCCTTTGTTGTACGTTTGTACAGACCTGGTCTCAGTCAGTATACTTTCAAACTTTAAGCAAACAAAAGTCAAAGCACTTTTAAATCTTATAAAATCAAAGATTACTTACAAGGTCGCCAAATGGTTTGACCAAGTCTGCTTTTGCTTAAACCTGAATCAAGAGTATGTCGCTCTGTTGTACGTAAGTACAGACCTGTCACCGCTAGCTTGATTCTTAAAAATGTTGAATTCAAACACTTTCTCTAACTAATCGAGGTTTTGAGCATGACTAAATACTAAGAGTATATCTATGGGGGAGTCACAAGAGATCTATTCACTTTCACAATAACTGCTAAGCTTGATTGTGTGTGTTACATGTTTAAGTGGATAAACAATACTGATAATCGTCTTGTTTCAGACTGCGTCTAAGGCTTGATAACTTTCTTGGTAAACTTAACGTTGGACAATTATACTGGTAATCGAATTAAAGTTTGATATTGTCTTGCGAGTCTATCTTTCTAATATGATTTCTACTATGACACATCTAAATCTGTTCTTTTTTTTTGTTTTTATTTATTATTTATTTATTTGCTTCTTAGTCTATTTAAATTCGTTCACTAAGTGTCACAAATACAAAAATCTTAAAAACGTGAACTCTTGATTGACTTCTGCGACACAAGGCTTGTGTCCCTTATTTTGTGTTGACTATCTGCGACACAAGACTTGTGTCGCATACTTTGTGGCCCAGCGACACAGACATTGTGTCGCTGATTGTGCTGATATTTCCAGCGACACAAGGCTTGTGTCGCACGTTGTGTCGCTGCCTTGTGTCAGGGGTATAAATACCCTCGTGTCGCTGTAATTAGTTATTAATTACCAGCGACACAAGCATTCAAATTCAGCGACACAACCAAAACCAGCGACACAACCAATCCGCTCCATTTTTCGATCGATTCTGCTTGTTCTGTGGATTTCCTGTGTTTTTCTCACTTGAATCGTGTTCTCCTAGTACTTACGCGTCTATAGGTACCGATATTGCCTCTTATTACTGCCTATTTTTGTTATCATTTGAATTTGAAGTTTCGGTTTTTAGGTTTTGTTAAGTTTGGACAAATTGCATGACTTAAACTGTTTTAATGCGTCCTATTTTAGTTGTATAATTTTCCTGTTATGACCCTTAAACGTTTTAAACCAATTATATCATGAAAACCCCAATTTGTGTTCATCGGATTAAATCTGGGTTTCTTGCTGTTCATCTTTGCGACACAAGTGTTGTGTCGCTTCTTTATGACGCTGGTCATATAGCGACACAAGACTTGTGTCGCTGCCTTATGACGCTGATCATATGGCGACATAATTGTTATGTCGCTGCCTTATGTCGCTGAAATACCAGTGTCACAACTGCTATGTCGCTGATCTAATTGTGCGACACAACCTTTATGTCGCTAGTAAATCATTAATTTGATTAAATTGCAAAACAGTGACATAACTCGTTATGTCGCTGTCTATCCTGCGACACAAGGCTTGTGTCGCAGGACCTTTTTAATTCACAAATGTCAAATGTTATTTTTGAAACTAACGGTTTCCAAGTTTCTCGTGCTCTTACAGATATGGCAGGTGTGAATGTTAATGCTCTGTTTTGGGAACCCCGTCACAATGTGACTGCATTTTTAGACGATGATAAGGAATCGGCCGCGCCTTATCGACCAATGATCGCATTCCTTCGCCGCTCTAGGATTTATACTGCCATCACGGCCACTACTGTTATCTATCGTGATCACATCACGGAATTCTGGACAAACGCGGCTATAAATTCAGATCTTCCATACACAAGGATCATTTCTCGCGTTCACGATCGTGAGATCATTCTATCTGAACAGACGATCAGGGAATTCTTTGCCTTTCCGGACGATTCAGAGATGCCGGTTACGTTTTCCAATGCATTCATCTCTGGTGGAATGATTCGTTTGGGCTATCCTACTATCCCCAGAGATCAATACCGTAAGGCCTTTCTTACCAAGGTCTGGAGGTATTTGATGCACATTATGATTGTGTGCATGTCTGCTCGAAAGGCTGGTTTCGATGGCATTAGCCATTCCACTGCATTAGCCATGCTTGCCTTAGTCTACAACAAGCCCTACAGCTTTTCGGGCTATCTCTTTCGGGCCATGGTTGACCACTTACAGGCAGGTGAAAGCCAGTGGGCTCTGTACGCACGGTTCATCCAACTTCTCATAAATCACCTGCTTCCAGGCCTACCGGTGACCCCAGCATATCAAGTTCGCCCAACGCCGATGAACACCCGAATTTTCGTGGTTTCCGGCCAATACGCTAAGGGTGCACCGGTACCACCCGATGTGCCGTTGTTTGGCCATAATGTGGACGAGGCCTATGTGCCTCCGGAGGGTGACGAGTTTGCT
>OY992768.1:20997378-21238050 GCA_963921325.1 Logfia minima
GATATTATGCGGGATATTGATGAGATCTGTCCCTCTCCTCCCAGGTCAACAGGCAAAAGGCCACGTGAGGATGTCACTTACATTGTCTCAGACGACATTCCTACATCCAGTCGACCGCGCACTTCCTCAACTGTTGGGCCTTCGGAGATTCAGACTCCTGTGCATCCTCATCCTGACATTATAAAGCATCTAGATCGGATGGAGGAGATGCAAAAGACTGTGCACGATCAAGCAAATCTCATTCAGTCACAAGCCGCCCTAATTGACGCTCAGACTTGTAGAATCAATCAATTAGAGGATAGGTTTAGGGAGTTAGAGAACCGGTCTGTTGGTCCGGGGGAGTCTGTTCCCACCGGTGGTCCATCAAGAGAACCAATAGGACCGGGTTCTGAATCTGTAACAGATGATGTACTTATTGAACCATCTAATGAAACACCTACTTTAGAGTACTTCCCTGTTCACAGAGTTCCAGGTCAACCGAGACCTCTTGCGGTTGATTATTCGTGTGCTGACCTCTCGTTTATTCAACAAATGATAAACGAAGTCAATTCTGAAAATGAAAGTGAAAACTTTGAGGATTTCGATGATGTTGATATTGAGGAGGAAGGACTTGATGATGATGAATTCTATGATGATGCACCGACCATTGAGACTGATTCTTCTGAGGATGAAAGTGAAGAAGAGACTGATTCTTCTGAGGATAACTGATAATGCATCTGATGCTCAGGCTCCTGAAAATGAAACTACTGAAACAAGAGCTGAGAAAATTGCTAAATGGTGGCCTCATGGTAAGGCTGGAATTCAGATACCCGTCACCTGCAAATCATACAAGGTTAGTGGGGTGTATACGGGGTTGATAAAGAGTTGGAAGGTATCCAATGGTGTTTTTATGATCAAGAGACTTGATGGTATCCAATATTTCAAAAAATCATTCACCAAGTTGAGCACTTTACCAAAAGGAGAAGTAAATCGTCTTGCTCAACTCTCTTTGATAAATCCGTCCAAAGATGATCGTGCAAATTATATCCAAACCACTCTACAGCGAGAGATACGCACAAAGAAATATAACTTCATCAAACCGACTTTGGGAATTAGGTATATCTATAAGAAAAGGATAGACCCGGTGACCAAACAGCCAATATGCAGAATGCGTTATCCTCCGGCTGATTGTTTGAAGAATATTCCTCTGGAAATAATTCCCCTAGACTTTCTGAGAAGATTTCATTACTGGGAACTGGATGCTCATACCGGTGAAGCGGTTTTAGTTTTTGTTCCTGACACAGAGCAACCAGAGAGGAACTCGCTGTCTGGTTTGAAGAAAGCTCAGTTTAGAGTGTTTGATCCTATGAGCTTGATAAACATGTCATCAAAGGACTTGAGAAAATTGTTCGACAATCCGATTCGCTTTAACGAGAAGAATGCTGTGAACAAGAAGATCGCACTTCAATATCAGAGGATTGTAAATGTTTGTGTGACACATGGGATACACGCTGGCGGTGTATTCCCAGCAGGCTGGGTTTGAACGAAGATCTTGAAGACCAAGCTGAAGACACGGGGGAGTTTGTTGATGCATCTTAGAGTGTCTGTCAGTTGGTCAAGTCTGTACTGTGTCTGTAAATGTAATAGAGTAAATAAAGTTACATTTTCTGTGTACTGCGCCACAAGGCTTGTGTCGCATAAGTGATAGGTGCGACACAGTGCTTGTGTCGCAATAGTGAATCCTGCGACACAAGGCTTGTGTCGCATAAGTCGGCCAGATTAGTATAAATAGCCTAATTACTGATTTAATTGGGTTAGACTTTTTGATATTAGTTCTCTCTGTGTTTTTGCTGTGTAATCTGATCATAGAATTGTTCAAGGAAATATAAAGTTCATATTTGATTATTGTTCTTATTAATTCAAGCTTTATATTTGTGTGTTTGATAATCTAACGAATTCCGCGCATTAGAATAATTGTAACGATTTGATTCAAGATCAGTATTGGGATCTACAAAACCCTCAATGAATTTGTCGGTTTTCTCCTTGTCATTGTAGAAAATCTCGTGGGCGTCAAGTTCACTTAATAAATGATAAAACCGAGTAGTGTAGGCTTCAAGGTCCTCTTCTCTAAAAGCTTTAAATACCATAAACTGCTTTTTCAGAAGATTACACTTGCCTGCCTTCACCTGAGGGCTTCCCTCACACCTTTTCTCTAGAGCATTCCAGAGCTCTTTAGCTGTGTGAAAGGACTTCAATTGGTGATTGATTTCCTTGGGAAGGCTCATTTTTATCGATGAATGTGCCTTATTATCAATAGTGAATTCCTTCTTTTGATTGTCATTCATTCTGTCGTAAGGCACAATCACAGTTTCATTCCCTACCTCAACTGTAGGTGCAACATATCCGTTCTTAATACACAGCCAGATGGTGATGTCGTGGAATCTACAGTAACTTTCAGATCTGTCTTTCCACCCATAATAGATTTGCCAACCTCGTGTTCCATCTCGATCATTCGACTCAAATCAGACATTTTAAAGTCAAAAATCAAGTTATCTTGTGAATTCAGTAATCTCAACTCGCAACTAAACTCAGTTCGCAAGTAAAGTCAGCTCACAGAGAATCTCAGTTCGCAAGTCAATCTCAACTCGCAGAAATCTCAGTTCGCAAGTCTATCTCAACTCGCAGCTAAAACTGAACTCGCAGATAATTCTCAACTCGCAAATAACAGTAACCCTAATCTCAACTCGCAAAACGGCGCCTCGAAATCTGGGAACTGAACTTTATGGTATTTTTACGATTAAATCAGTAGATTTCGGTCGTAAAACAACCCTAAAGATGTTATATAACCAAAAACCTTGTAACCACAACGTTTCTAAGCCCGAAAGCTCTGATACCAATTGTAAGGTCGCTAGATCTTGGTTCGATAACGGATTATCTTTTAGGTATTAAGGTGCGGAATCCCTCAATACTTAAGGTTTTAGGCTTATATAACTAATCTATCAATTAACAAGCTTTGTTTTGATATTAACTAGTGTTAAACAATCAAAACCGAGCCTATTAATAGTAGCTTTTATATCAGCACGAAATACGAGGAGAATATTATAATATTTGGTGTGTGTAATAATGGCACGGATATCTAGGAATGTCTCTACCCATTTGAGCAGCATTTAAATATATATATATATATATATATATATCTGGTTCAACTCGCAGGCCATGGGCTTTGCGAGTTGACTCAACTCGCAGCCCATGGGCCTGCGAGTCCAGATGGCTGCGAACCCAGATCTCAACTCGCAGTGGAAAGCTACGAGTCCAGATTGGTCTGCGAACTGAGATCTCATCTCGCAGGTTATTAGACCTGCGAGTTGACTTCTCATTTCGCAATTTTGACTTTAACTTGAAATCGATACTTGTCTACTAACATGTAACAAATAATAATAACAAATTTATATCATATATTTACGAGTCTAAACCAATTATACAAGTTTGACAATAAATACACTAGTCCTATTACAAGCTAGATCTGTTGTCACAATAACATGTCCCAACATCAACTAATTTCAAGTTGGGTTAATTCATCAAAAGTGCAACGTACTGCCACCAAATGTTCCATGTATACAATCTACCCATTTTATGTTCTAGGCATGCAATAAACCGGAAGATATTGTATCAATATATGTAACATGGTAACCTGCTACCGGAACAACAGGTAACATTGATTATGTGGCTTTTTCTTTAAGGGTTGATTCATCAAAAGTGCAACGTATCGGCCACCAAATGTTCCATATATACAAGCTACCCATTTTATGTTCTGGGTATGCAACAAACTGGAAGAAACCGTTTCTATATCTTGACATACTTTTAATAACTTTTAATAACCTTTAATAACAAGATTTTCATGTTCTTCTTCCTCTCCTTACCATTGATCATTTATTTCGGACCGGAATTGAGATTGTGGGTGAAAGTAATTGATCAATTCATACATAATATATATCACTCAAACTATAAAAACCCACAATGAATTTTCTAGCACCAGCAAATTCCGGTCAAAAATTGCAGGTTTTTTCCGGTAATGGTAGAGGTAGACCGGCGGTGATGTTGTTGAACACAAATATCGTCGAGATCCGTCGTTTTATTTCGTTTTTATCATCCCCACCGTCCTGCTAATTTCTTCCCACACCAACTTCACCTTCGGTGAACCTAAGCAAACTCCGGCAAACCCAATCACACTTCGGCGATGATTCTTGGTCGAGAAAAAAGACAAGAAGGTAGAAGTGGGTTTTTATAGATTTGATGAAATAACCTCATTTTACATACATCAATACAAAATCTTCCAGTTTGTTGCATACCCAGAACATAAAATGGGTAGCTTGTATACATAGAACATTTTGTGACAGTACGTTGCACTTTTGATGAATTAACCATACACACATGGCAACAAATTGTCTAGCTGGCGAGTGACGTGGTCGCCTAATCACCAAATTGCATATTTGAGTAGGTAAAAATCAAGTTTGTCAAGATATGAAAACGATTTCTTCCGGTTTGTTGCATACCCAGAACATAAAATGTGTAGCTTGTATACGTGGAACATTTGGTGGCAGTACGTTGCACTTTTGATGAATTAACCCTTTCAAGTTCACTAAAATTTCCCTCCAAAATTTTTGAAAATTTTCCGAGTAAAATTTTGAATTTTCTTAAATCAAAATTAGTCGGTGGTAAGCCTAAATTCAAATTTTGGTAATCGGTAAATTTTCTCTCCAAATAACTCTTTTTTGGTAAGTTCGAAGGAGGTCAACGAACTTGAGATGACTAAGTTCAAATACAATTAAGTTCGTACGACCTTAAAAATGTACGAACACTAAGTCAACAAAAGTCAAACTAACTTGAGCTAAGTTCGAAGAAGGTCAACGAACTTGGTCAAACAAACTTGAGGTAAGTTCGAAGAAGGTAAGTTCGTACGAACTTACAAAATACAAGTTCGTAGGATACTGCACAAGTTCATAAGATACTTCACAAGTTTGTACGATTATCCGATCAACCCTAATTCGTAAAACTTCGAATCTGCCTATTCTAATATCAGTGAACTTTAACACCTTGAACGTAAAAATTTCTGTTTTAACGTCAAAGTCCTTTGTAATCTCTTGTTCTTTATCAAGTAATACTCCGAACCTTAAATGAATCAACGTTTATCGCTCTGATACCACTTGTAGGTTCCCCTGGTGTTAAATCAGGAGGTAATCTGTATACTTGAGTGCAAAATCCTCAAAGATATACAACTACAATCAACAAGTAAATACGAATATGTAAAAAACACAAATTAAGCTTTATTGAATGTAAACTTTGATTACATTCAACCTAAGACAAAACACTAGCAAAATATTTGAACTTGCTCTTCTCTGACTTACAAATGAATTACAAAACTTATTAGCTTCGAACGTACGAAGCTATACATATATAATACCTAAGTTCGTACAGGCTGGAGCCTACAAACTTGTCCAATCTGAGGCCCATACAAACTTGGCTAAGTTCGTATGTCCCGAAGTTCGTACCTACATCTAAGTTCGTACGAACTTACATACTTGTAACACAAAAGTTAACAATTACAATGATCAACAAAGTGACTAATTACAAACTAGACGTTGTTGTCACACAAGATGTACCAACACAAGCAATACGGTAAATATGAGGCTCCTGAGAATATTGATATGCTTGGCCATATTGTTGATGCTGATTACCAAGCACCAGCTGAGGATCATTGGCTAGATCCCATTCCTCAGCAACAACCCCAACATGAAGATCAGGCGGTTCCTGAACTAGATGATGTTCATGCAGAAGCCGCTCTTTCTGGAAATTGATCTGACGAAATTGCTTCTACATACTCAACTGAAGTATTGGATGAGAATTCCTTAAATGTCATGGGTCGGATTGTTCATCCTCAACGATTTCAACAACTTGAACAAGCGGCTTTACGTGCATCACAATCGGATCAACTGGGTACATCCAGATCTAGTAAAGAACAAGAACTGAAGGTCCAGATTTCGTTTCTGATGAACCAAGACCACGTGTGAATCGTCCACGCATGTCTCAGCCAACTCAAGCATCGACTTAACAGGCACCTGTTTCGAATATTGAGCAAAATCATCAGTAGAGCTTGACTTTAATGATCAATACAGTTCAAACACAAATGCATGACATGCAGGATACTATTATTGTTCAACAAGCTCAACTTACAACTCAACAAGCACGCATTGATGATCAGCAAGTTCAAATTCAATCGCAAGTTCAGCGTATTGAGAATCTTGAAGCTGATAATCATGATAATAATCAATCAGGAGATGATGATGATGTTGATAACGATGATGGTCCTTCTGCAAATCATGAAAATGAACAGTTAGATTTGTCACAACCTGAAAAACAAAATGAAAGTGATTCTCAAGGGTATTTAAATATGATAAACTTTGATGTTGACCCGACTATACAACAAAATATGGATATGTATGGATTTGAAAATGTTGAAGTTGAAGCAGAATAAGGAAATGATGATGTTGAGGTGGTATATGAAGGATTAAATGATAAGGGTTTAGAAGCAGATGGGGTGATCATAGAAAAGGATGAGAGTGCCTAACTAAATTACATTTTGAAAACAGGAGAAACGATCGTTGATGAGCTAATGCAAGAGAATGATGAAGAAGGAGAGAAAGAGTCTGAAGCAGCTAAAAGCTCAGAAAGAACAGCTGAAAGATCAACAATTCATGCTGAATGGTTCATAACATTTAAAAAGTCTCCTAAAATCAAAACACACTACAACTTTAAGGATAACTATAAAGGCGTTATACTAAGCTGGAATTATGATGCAGTTTAACAAAATATTTGTCGCTAAAAGAATTGATGGATTGCAGTACTTTAGGAAAAGCTTCAAGGATCTGAGCTCGCTCCCAAAATGTGAAATTGGAAGACTAACCAAGTTAAACTTGGTTAATCGAACAAACAATGATTGGGGAAGTAACACGGAGTGAGTATTAAGAAAAGAAGTAAAGGATGAATTTAATCTATTTAAGCCAATGCTGGGAAAGAAAATAATTTTTAAGAAACAAATAATCCAACTACAAACAGTGCATGGATCAAGTTGGTTTACCTTCCAGCTTTGTCACTCACGAAAATTCCTTTAAACAAATTGTCACACCCCGATTTCTGGTGGAAGCGCGACGTGCGCGGATCACGAACAAAGATTACAATGAACGACTTCTAAGAGAGTCGCTAAACAACACCCTGAAATTACATAGTCTTAGCAACACCATTACAAACTTTAACGAATAACTAGCTTGATTCAAATTGACAAAGTTCATGCTAAGTCCTTCCAAGTGAATGCAACTCCTACGTCAAAAGTGCGACACAACGGCACAACTACATAGCGCCTTAGTTACCTGAGAATACATGTTAAAATACGTCAACATAAAGTTGGTGAGTTCATAGGTGTAAGCATTTGTAAAGTAGACCCGTGGTTACGAGATTTCAAGTTATTTTGTCTTACCACAATATCAAAGTGTATTACTATTGCCATAAGCTCATGAATTGAAACCTTAACAATTTAGTTGCCTCGCAAGTGTTCTATTCACAACACTCGTAGTGGGTCAAATGATTATGCGTCCGTTTTTCGAGTTGGCGCGACCAACCCGGACGGGGGTGTCAACCCAATAGATTTATTCACAGTATTTGCGTTTAAGTCCATAACTAACAATTCATGATAGAGGCCCATATAATTTGAATAGTGGAAACTTATGCAATACGTAACAGTTTATATGTACTTGTAACCACAAAAGAAAAAGCATGTACTCTCACCCCAAAACATATCAAAGCGTTTAAAAATAGGGGCTATGAAACTCACAGTTCGAGCGTGAGCGTATAGATGGATATAATGCGCGTACCGACCGGGTTTGACTCTTATTCAATTCCTAAGAACACAAGATTTCTAATTAGTTTCTTGACTAATACAGTTTGTTAGGATTACTTAGCTAGCTAATTAAATTACAAAGTGCCGCTAAAGTTCGAATTTCCATTTAATTTACGTTATCGGTAATTGTTCGAGTTGCGAACAAAATAACGGAAATATATGTATACAACATCTAAAAATTACCAAACTTGGTATGAAACATGAAATATAGTTCAAAAATTTTCTGTGAAAATTTGGGGATTTTTAGACATACAGATTATTTTTAATCAATTAATGTCTATAAAGTGTGATAAATATAAGAAAAATAGTAAATTAAATTTTCAGTTTTAACTCATTTTTAGGTTTGTGTAAAATTTTCATGTTATTTTGAGCACTGGAACTTTGGTTCCTAACTTTATGTGTTTAATCAAGACGTAAATCGGAAAACGTATCAATTCACTTCCAATGTGTGTCAAATTTTTAGGATAGTGTCATTTTCTGTGGAAAATGACACAGGAATTTTTCCATATTTTTTTGATGTAAAAAAGTATTTTTCATGAATATTTTTCCTCTTTATAGACTTTATTTGTATTAAACTAGGAAAAATACTTATGTTTTTCCAAAAATTCACATTTTTATTTTCAAAGTTCTTTTCATGATATAGTTACTGAAAAAAATCATCCCCAAATTTTTAACACGTTTTATCTAGTATTTTTGTATTTTTGATTCATCACAACACAATTATTTACATTCCACAAGGCTAAAATAATGCATGATGTTCATGCATTTTCTAAAAATACTTAATCATCAAGATAAATTCTTATATTTTTATTCTACTGAGATATGCATGTTAGGAGTCTAAAATATTTTTTCTTAGATTTATTGAATACTTTAAGACCTATGAACAAGTATCACATCAAGGTGCTAACAGAAGAGTTACTGTTTGCGCATCAGATTCGTGTGATACATTTGGAGGTCGTAAACTCAATGGATTTGAGTGAGATCAGTGGGGTTTGAAAGGTAAGATATTAAGCTAAATTCTAGAAGAAAAATAACGATTTTTGGACCATTATTGACTGAGTTATGGTCGATCAAAGTAGGGTCAAAATCTGGACAGATTACATGCATGACAAAATGATCTTTTTGGAGTGATTTCACTACCAAACGATTTTTAGACCTCATCCAAAGATTGAAGTCTTGTCTTTTATGAATTAACATGTGTTTTACATAAACATATTTTAACATTTTAAATCATTTATTCTAGCAAGAACAAGTAAATAAGCATTCAAACACTAAAAATATGATTTTTTCGGTTTGATTTCGGTTTGATCATAGGTTGCCCTTTTGTTTTAACACTTAAACAAGTGTAAGGGAACCTACAAATATCAACTCATGTATTTGGATTATAACCATGAATAAAGTGTATAATCCAAACATTTTATTAATTTAAAAGTAAGTAAATGCAAGAATGGAAGTAAGGAATGGTATGTTTTACCTTAGAGATGTTGTTCTTATGTAAGAACACCTTTGCATGTGTGATTTTTAATTGAAAGTTTTCTGGAAATTAGTGTGGGAAATGAGAGAATTGTGTGTGTTTCTTGAAAGAGAAATGAAAGAATGATTTAGACAAAGTGTGTGAAAGTGGTAGAAGTGATTTTGCATGTAAAGTGAGTGGAGTTTTGTAAGAAAAGGAAGAGTTTTGAGTGGGGGAATGGGAGGTCCGGTTTTTGGTCAATAAAATGCGGTATTTAACTTATTTTTTTATCAAAATAAAATGTATATTAATTATAGTATTTATTTGTATTAAAATCTCACAAGTCTTGTACATTTCAAGGCTTTAAATTGTGTTGTTTTTATGCTTAATATAAGGGTTATAAACATTGAGGTTCTAAATTTCTAAAATACTTTAAATTGTATTTTAGATTGTTTATAATGGATATTCAAGTATTAGTTTGTCGGATTCGAGTCTCGTTTATTTGATTCGGGTCGCGTTTGCCGAGTTACGACATTTCGGTTAATTTCTGATTTTTGTGATGTTTTTGTTGGTTAAAGTGTGAGTCATGAAACTTTATTTTATAAGTTTATAACATTCATCAAAATGTATTTGATTCGATCACGATTGACATTTGCGAGTTAATAAACCGATTTCCAGTTGTGTTACCGAGTTACGGAATTCCAATTAAATTCCGATTTTTGGTGATATGATAAATATTTTGTGTTGATGAATGAAATGAAATTTCATTTTTTTTCTTTAGCACTTTGTAACCTAATTTAAAGTTGTTCACGGTCTTAAAGTCCGCTAAGCAATCTCCTAAAACGTTACGCGATTTCTGTAACTTACGGTTTCAGTACTTAAGGAGTCGTAACCTAGACTTTTCACTAGGATTTTTGAGTGTTGTAATCATAAATAGATAGACTAGGAATCTAAGTGCGTTATTGACCTGAGATTTTTGACGATTGTCACACAAATATGCACTAAATTTCTTAAAAAACTTCAAGTGGTGGTGGTTTGATGGAGTGACAACTGAGAATGTTATTGAAAATAAAGATTAGGGGGAGCCAGTATACGTGTTTGATCCTATTAACTTGATCAACTTTTCAGAATCAGACTTGAAGACTCTACGCCAAAACAAGATAATGTTTCATGAAGACTGCAGATCTGAAGCGTTGAAATTCCAGAGAGTTGTAATTGTGTGTGTGAAGAAGGGAATTCATGCTGGAAGTCAACTTCCTCTGAAATGGAAATGAAAATGAAGGATGTCAACCAGAGTTGTTGTCAAGGGGGAGTTTGTTGATACATCTTATGTGACAAGCAGCTCAAGATTGAAGAAGTTGAATTTTGACTAAGTGTTAAGCGACACTTAGCGTGTCGCGATATAGCGACACTTATGGTGTCGCCTAGGCGACACTCGCAATGTCGCCTGGTCTCTATATATATGAAGTCTATATATAGTCACGTGTTGATTAGTTATGAAAGGAAGTGAAATCACTATGTGTATTTGTGAGCAACAATGAGCTTTAAGCATTATAATCAGAGTGACCTTTTGTATTTGTTCTTATTGAATATCAATAAAAAAAAAAAGTTTATTTAAATTTGTTGTAAACAAAATGATTCAATCGGATTCAGCACGTTGATTCATTTGATTCGTATTACGATCAGTAGGGAACCTACAGTTTATGTCGTTGCTCGAACCCGTAGAACCAAAGGTGTGCCAAAACCACATATCGTAAGAGGTTGCCAATTCGAGCATGATCATTGGAAAGCCCTGATCACCTCGGGTGTATTGACCTTGCCATGCCACTGGCAATTTTTCAAAGGCAAGTGCATACAATCCCGAGCATACCCAAAAGTGTGACACCCGACACTTTAGGGTAATGATTACCTTAAACTAGAACTCTAATTACGTGTATTTAGTTCTTTATTAGGCTAAGTACTTGTGATTACTTGCAACTATTTGTATATATGTGTATGAACACTTACGTAACTGTTTGAAGTACACCTTCGAAATTATTCGTAATTACGCGAAACAACCGGACGTGGTCCGACTATTTATACGACGTTGGTGAAAACTTTTCATAGATAACGTAATCATATTTTATAGTTAAAGTAGTGGTTATATACCTTATATTATTGTTTCATATATTAATACACGAAAAACTTTGACGTTTTGTTTAAAACGTAACAAACGCGACGAAAACGCGCAAACCGAGCCCGACACCCGAGCAACACCCGAAATATACTTTTGTAACTTAATTTAGTATTTTAAGAATACTTACTTATCCCGAATATTATTCACAAATTTAAAAGTATATACAAAAGCTTAACGTAAATTATCTACTTTTTAAAACCACAAATTAACGTTTAAACGAACGGGGAACGAAACACGAAGTCGAGAAAACGAATCACGAGCCCGAAACACCTTTGGGCCAGGCCTAACTCGGCCTAGGCTGGTCCAAGAGGCCCACCCCAAATAGGCCCAAGCACACCCCACAAAAACACCTCACTACACTCCATTTCTCACACACACAATCCCACACTTCTCTCCTCCTTCTCTCTACTCTCTCTACTCTCCCTCTCTCTCTAAAAATCTGCCACCATCAACCACCTCCTCACCACCATCAACCACCACTCCACCACCACAAGCCGCCATCACACTTTCAAGGAGAAGTCAAGAAATCAAGCCCTTTCCTCACCTTCCTCTCCTTTTTTGATCGGTCTTTCAAAGATATGTCCAAAAGATTGTACAAAAATCGTTTTCATAGCTTAAAACATGCAAGAACCTTACATGAAATCCGGCCAGGAAACTTTGTCCGACTTTGGGAGGTGATATCTCCCTCAAAACTTAACCAAAATGAACGATTCAAAAGGCTAAAACTAAGTTTAAGAAGTTATCTTTCATTTGCCACTAATCTCATAATTTTTGAAGCTCGTTTGATACCCGAAATAATTTTTACAAAAACATGTAGACGGGCTGGGTAAAAGGCAGAAAAATTGTCCCTCATTGTTTTACTCATAACTCGAGATTTACATATCCAAAAGACTTGAAACCAGCGCCAAAACTTCATAAATTTTGTTGAGAAAAATAGTCGTTTAGATGACCTCGTCCAAATACGCACGCATTCTGCCCAGAAACTTGTTGGGACATGTTATTGTGACAATAGATCTAGCTTGTGTTAGCACTAGTGTATTTATTATCAATCTTGTATATATTGGTTTAGACTTGTAAATATATGATATTAACTTGTTATTATTATTTGTTAAATGTTATTAGACAAATATCGATTTTAAGTTAAAGTCTGAATCGCGAATTGAGAAGTCAACTCGCAGGTCAACAGACTTGCGAGTTGAGATCTCAACTCGCAGTCCAATCTGGACTCGCAGCTCTCAGCTGCGAGTTGAGATCTGGGCTCGCTGTAAACTGGACTCGCAGGTCTTACCTGCGAGTTGAGTTTTTGGCTCGCAGCTATCTCGGTTCGCAGGACCTACCTGCGAGCTGAGATGTGGGCTCGCAGTCCATCTGGACTCGCAGGCCCATGGGCTGCGAGTTGAGTCAACTCGCAAGGCCCATGGCCTGCGAGTTGAACCAGATATAAATATTTTAAATGCTGCTCATTATTGGGGGACCTAGAAATCCGTGCCATAATTACACACACCAAATATTTTAAGTATTCTCTCCTCGAAATCTGTGCAGATATAAAAGCATTTATTGAATAAGCTCGGATTTGATTGTTTAACACTAGTTAATATCAAAACGAAGCTTGTTAATTAATTGCAAAGTTATATAAGCAATAAACCTTAAGTATTGAGGGATTCCGCACCTCAATACCTAAAAGATAATCCGTTATCGCTAACCAAGATCTAGAGACTTACAAAACTCGATCTCCTTGCATGTCTCCCGATTGGCTACTTTTTGACCTCTGTGGGAAACTACAATTTTTATAAATACTTAGACTTGTCTAAAAATTCTGTAAAAATTATTTTAAGTACCTAACATAATAAGAAACAACATATATTTTTCTTGAATTTTATCTCGAACATTTGGATTACAAAATAAAATTGGCAAAACGGGTCTGTTTCTGATCCATGTGTCGCAGAAGCCCAGTAGCCATTAGCGACACTAACCCTTGTGTCGCTATAGCATTTGAACCGTCACCTTAGCGACACTAGCATTGTGTCGCCAAAATCACATTAGCGACACTAACCTTTGTGTCGCTGTAGCATTTGAACCGTCACCTTAGCGACACTAGCCTTGTGTCGCCAAATCACATTAGTGACACTAGCCTTGTGTTGCTAACAACCCAAAAATCAAAGCATTTGCGACACTAGCCCTAGTGTCGCTAAAAACCCAGAATCGAAGCATTTTTACTAAAGCAACCGGGGGAGTCAACCCTAGCCAGGGGCCCTGCCCCTTGGACCCCACCAGGGGTTGCCACCCCTTGGACCTCGCCACTAGGGGCGCTGCCCCCGGACCCCCGTCATTCGTGGGCTTCGCCCACTTATGACACTAATCAACATTATGTTTTCACAAACTTTCACCAACGGGTCGTACACATTTTCGATAAAGCAAACAAGAATGGACATATTAGTTAAGTGAACTACTAGCGAATAGGTGGGCATTAACCCTCCACCTACATGGTTGGCTTAAGTGGACATTAACCCTCCACTTATACAATCACTATAGATGGTCTTTTGAGACATCTACTTACACAATCTTATACGTCTAGGGCGCTAGAAGATTACTCTTGGGAACACCAGTTGCTTGCTATTTGTTATTTGCTAAATAACATACTAATCTCAGGTGAGTTTCATAGCCCCTTTTTCTACTATTTCCACTCAGGGGTGAGAATACATACAACTGCTTTTAACAACTGCTATTTTTATGTGAACGCAAGTACAAAACACGATATATTGGTTGCATGAGTTATTTAACTAATCCTGAAAGTCCCCCACACATAGTTTTTTAGTATCGTTATAGCGTGAATGTTAATGAATAGTACTATTTGGGATTGACTCCCCCCGTCCGGGTTAGTCGCGCTAACTAGTCAAACGGACGCATTATCATTTGTTCTTACGAGTGTTGGATTAGGCACTCGCGAGGAGGCACCACGATCGTGGCACTTGATTGTGACCCGACACAACAGTTAAGCTCAAAATATGGGCTCATGGCAACAATATACACCTCTTTTACATTTTTGTAATACATTACTATCATTGTTGGATGATACAAACAGGAAATCTTGTGTTCCACACGTTCCATACGATGTGATATCAACTGTTTTCAAACCTATGAACTCACCAACTTTATGTTGACTCTTTTAGTATGTATTCTCAGGTGACCAGCCGCAGTAGGATGCTTTGGAAGCAATAGCTCGAGTCGCATATTTTGAAACAACCAAGGAATTAGATTGCATTTACTATATTTTGTAATAATTATGTAATTCTACGTATCGGATGCGAACTCCTAGTTTTATGTGAACACTTTTAAGTTTGTAATGTAATGATTTTTGAAAACGTCTCATATAGAGGGCGTTTGTTGTAACTCTTGTGTTGTGATATTTGATTTGGTCGGCGCCCCCTTCACACCTCATACCTTCCGCTGCCATGCGTCTTGGGGGTTGCGACAAAAAGACCATGAAACTCGGCATGACGTTGACATAAACGTTGCACATCTTGGATTGTTGGTTTTCTTAAGTACTCAGTTGAATATAGATGAAAAGTACATTTACAACAGTTATCCAAACACAAGTATGATGCTTGTTAACCCATATGTAAGTATTCATCAAAGACATCGGCGGCACAACCGTATGCCAATTGGCATACGGCAGAAGTGCACTTTTGGTAAACGTTAAAACCAAGTGCACCGGTAGCGTCTCGACTTTGATGAAAATATGCAAAATATGGAGGTAGTGGAAGTTGGGAGTACGATAGTATACCTTGACATATACGGATAAATAAAGTCAGGCTCATTCGATAACGTCGTCGAAAGTAATCCGTCGGGAATGTTAGGTGCTCGACAAAGTAGTCTAAAAATAAACGTTCGCCTACCGCGTCATGATTTCTACATAAATATCATCTTGGTGCTCTTGGTGGATGGAATGAGCTTGGCCGGATCGAAAATACTCGTATGCTCTTGCAATTCTTCAATATCGGAATCGAAATTAGCCATAGCGTGTAGTTTTTGTGGATAAAATGGAATTTTTTTCAAAAGTATGCTTTTTTCACGTCATTTATCAGAACTATAGTCTTTTTGAACCTATTTTCAAAACTATTGAAAACGGGTTTGCCAAACCCGGCTTCTAGCATGACAAAATTAGAAATCGTGCTTGCTAAACCCGGCTTCTAAAATGTAGAGTGAGAAACCGGATTTGGCACACCCGGTTTCTAGTTTTCTTTGACCACCGACCCAGGGAAACGATGAAATGCAACGAGAAACGAGGAAAATAATTGAAAGTGTGGGTGCTAGACCCGGTTTCTATAATATCAGTATGGGCTCTCAAAAGTGATAAACTCGGTTTCTAAATGCTAGTTTGACACTCACGGCTTTACCTATATAAAATCCGCATCATTGGCTAGTATTCAAACAGAATATTACATTCTATCCATTGACATCAACTAGATTGGTCGGATATATTGAAAGTTTCATGTATATAATAATTCTTCGAAGTGTTCATCCAGTATTCAATTTATAATTTTTTCACACTTAAAACCTTCATATTTCATATATTCATATTTTTATACAGTAATTCTCTCACTAAAAACCTTCAAATATTTGCTTTATAGTTTCACACATACTCTTTTGGCACTCATCATGAATTTAAATCGACCGTTTATAGTAAATTTATTTTGGGGTGGTGACATTGAATATCACGGTGGTTTTATTCAAGGTGATAATTCAACAAAACGGGCGTCAATTGTGCTTAGGCACAAGATGCAATTTGTTGAATTCGTTGATTTGGTTTACGATTATGTTGGCGTTAAAAAGGAAGAATTTAAGTTGAATTTGTTATTATGCTTTTAATTTCAGGGCATTGGTAACGTGGTTGAAGTATTTGGTGATAATAGTTTAGAGACAATGTATTATCAAGCTGCACATGATGAAAATTATTGGGGTCAAATTCATGTAAAAATGGAGCCAATAATGCCACCCCAACAAACTGGTTTTCTAGAGCTCATGCGTGGTATAGTGTTATCACAACCTATAATCTCACCCGAACAATCTAGCTATTTAGTGCAAACTCAACATGAATCCCAAGATTTTATGCAATCTCAAAATTTTGGTCCATCAACATCTACCAACCCCTCAAATATCATCTTTCATCAGTCTAGTAATCATGGAGATCATTTTAATAATGACTCCGATGGAGGCTTTGATAACTCTGATAAAGCTAGCTCGGAACATAGCGAGGAAACACGAGATGCTTTTAGCGATGATGGGGATGGATCGGATTATGATGAGGATGATGGGGTTGAAACTCAAGTTCAACAAAGTCCTAAAGTTAGTCAACCGTATACTCAAGATGATGATGATGATAAAGACCTACCTTTTGATGATGAAGAAATAAACATTTGGTGTCAAGCATCTAATGAAATTCGAGTAGGTATGTTCTTCAAATCTAAAGATGAACTCATTTATGCTATTAGACTTTGGAATATTGCACAAAATAGGGAGCTTATTGTAGTTTCTAGCTCTCCTAAATTTTGGAAAGCAAGATGCTACACTAGAAATAAAAATTTTGTGCACGTTTCCAACACACCTCGTTGTGAATGGGGTGTTGTGGCTTCAAAGAGGAAAAATCAACATATGTGGCGAATTTCTAAATGGTCTAATGCACACAATTGCTATGGCTCAGTCATTAGCAACAACAACAAAAGTTTAAAGTCCAAGATGATTGCAAGTCATATCATCCACTTAATTCGTGAAGATATTGCCTTCCCAGTAAAACACATTCGAGCTCATATAAAACAGACTCTGAATGTTGACATTTCTTACCAGAAGGCATGGCATGGTAGACGGATAGCTATAGAGCGTATTTATGGTACTTGGGAGAGTAATTTCGCAGACCTGCCCAAGTATATTGTAGCATTGCAAAGTTCAAACCCCAATACCGTCGTGGAGTTGTTACATCATCCACAAAGTTCATCTCATAGTTCCACATTCAAGTATATCTTTTGGGCATTTGGACCAGCTATTAAAGCATTTAACTTTTGTCAACCTATTATTTGTGTCGATGGTACACATTTAAAGGGTTCATACAAAGGTAAATTGCTAACGGCTGTTACAAAAGATGCCAACAATTACGTATTGCCGATTGCTTATGCACTAGTGGATGAGGAAACAGTGGAAAGTTGGTGTTGGTTTTTTAATCAGTTTAGGTTGTTCGTTGCAAACACAAACGAAAGGTCTTTGTGTGTTATTTCTGACAGACATAAAGCAATAACTCATGCAATGAACAATTTAGAAGATTGGAAGGAGCCATATGCATATCATCGGTTTTGTTTGCGACACGTTAGAAGTAATTTCATGACTAGGTTCAAGGATAATAGCATGAAAAAACTTTGTTGGGCTATTGGCAGCACAACGCAGAAAAGGAAGTATGTATGGGGTATAAGACAAATGAAGAGCATAAACCCTGATGCTTGGCAGTATCTTAAAGATATTGATAAAAGTAAGTGGAGTCTAGTACATGACAACAATCACCGGCGTTGGGGTAATCTAACGACAAACATAGCAGAGAGTTTAAACAATGCATTACGTGGTGCTAGAATGTTGCCGATTAAGGCTTGCATTGACTATACATTCAATTATGCAGTGAAACACTTCAAAAAGCACAGTGAGATTGCAAGCAATTGCAATACACCGTTGCCACCGCGTATGTGGAAGGTCTTCAATATTCGTGATAGGCATGCACAAGAGCACACCATAAGTGAGTTCAATTATAATTCTGGAGTTTACAGAGTTGTTTCAAGGTTCCAAACTAATGAAACTGGTGGAAATGACTATACGGTCAAATTTTTCAATAATGAGTGCACATGTGGTAAGTGGCAAATGCAAAGATTTCCTTGTTCACATGCTCTTTCTGTTTGTAGACGTAGAGGCGAAAACCCCAAAAGCCTTGTGCATAAAGTGTATACTACTATGACGTATAAACGTCAATATCGTTGTTATTTTTCACCGTTACCCCATGTTGATTATTGGAGTGAACCAGGTTGGAGTATTCAGGCCGATTCCTCAAGACTTTATACACATAGAGGTAGAAGGCGTGCAAGAAGAATACGTAACGAGATGGACATTCACGATGCTAACGAATCTATAATTCGAAGATGTGGTATATGCAATCAAACAGGTCATAATAGGACTACATGTCAAGGTTCCAGGCCATTTGGATCTAGTAATTGTTATTAGTATTTGCATTGTAATTGTGTACTTGTAATTGTTATTACTAAAATGTCATTTGTAACACCCAAATCCTTTAAATGCAATTTTAAACTACGGTTTACATAAATTTGTACGAGTCTGGAGCCAACTTTAAACCACCATAACTTCTTCATACGACATCTGTTTTGGACGAATTTTATATCCCGGAAAACCTTGGAGCATGTACTACAACTTTCATGTTTTACTTTTGATCTGAATCTCAATGTATCATGAGTTATAGGGCTGCAAACAGAGGGGGTTGGACACAATTTTTCTTATGAAATCGTAGAAATCGAGTTTATGTTTGAATTGTATGAATTTGTAATTGAACAATAACTACGAGTTTATTCATGTTCGGCTTATTCATTACAATAACATAAAAGATACATTGACTTAATAAAATAAAACTTCAACGTCAACCATTAGTCCCACAAGTTGGTCTTTTAATGAGTCTTCTTGTTCAATTTGTTGCACCATTTTAATGTTCGTCTTCAACCCCATGTGTCTCCTCTTCTTCAGGCGCATCATCTCCTACATTTTGTTGCGTCACATCTTCTCCAATATTTTGTGGTATCATATTTATATCAAAAAAAGGAATAGGACTAAAAGATAATCTCCTATGTGGACTTTCAAAAGGTTCAAAATTTTGAAACATTTGTGGAGAGTTGAACATATCACTTTGTGTGTTGAAAAGATCGAGGCCATGTGGTTCAACTGGTGGGGTGTAACAATCTTGAGATTGTGTATCATTAAACATATTTTCTTCCCTATTATGGACATTTGAAGAACCTGCTTCAGCACGCCTTCGAAATAGACCTCGTCTACGCAACCTTTGAACTCGTGCAGGAACATTTGATGGGCCTTCTGTATCAGGCTCATTTGTCATAAACGAAGACGGGACATGCATACGCTCATCCGCCTGTGCAATATGCATATACTGACTTGTCATATTCTCGAAAGTCTGATAATGTTGGGAATTCATTGGATTAATTGTCATCATATTCCTGGATGTGTGGTACACTTGCGCCATTCCATCCCTCTGTAAATAAGAATTATATATTAGAAGTAAAAACATATAAGTTACCTAAAAACCAATAATATACTACGTACCAAAATTTGTAACTCGCTACCATGATCTGGAAATCCACCTAGATTCTCTTGTGCGTGAATAAAATTCCTTACAAAAAGCAAAGTATGAGCATAAAACCATTGCAAGTATTCTGGAGTAGCAATAGGGTTAGCACTTGGAACTCCATTTGCAACACGTCCACGCCGAGTTATCCAAACATTAATGTATTCACTATGTTTGCTCGTCCAGTTAAAGCTTCGCCTGCCTTGTCGTGTCATCGTATGAATTGCATTATGTTCATCTTGACTTAAGAGTGGGACAGTGGGAATTTCTTGAATGAAACCAAATTGTCTCATTACCCTATTGGGTAAATGTGGTTCGACAATCTCCCAAAAAATAACATATGTATCACTTCTCCAACAATATCTACCATTTTTACACCATTCAGGTAATAAATCAATGATAGCATCATATGGTCTCCAATTAAACTGCATGTCAGTAAAAAATATAATTATAACAACATGATAAAATATATATATATATATAAGGCTATTACAATTTACCTCGTGATTCTTTAGACCAGTAAGGACCGAACGACAAGTAGATAACACATGTGATGGTGTGTCATCATAACGAAGTCTTGAATGCCACCTTATATAAAATGATAAATATATGTTAAACATAATACCCCATCTCCATCTATCTTTTAGTTAATGTATGTATAAATTTATTTTTTTAATCACTTTATGTTGACAGTCTTTTTAATCACTAAAAAAAAATATATACTTTTAGCATACCTTGCAGCATAAGCGGTTTGAAAATGATATTGATTTCCAACAATAGCCGGGGCAAAAGCTCCAATTCTTTCCCATGCCCATATTTGTAACAACAACATTGGTCCTGGAGTATATGTGGCACTGGGTTCTACCGCCTTACATAAGTTTCTATACAAAGAAGCAATAACGGCACTTCCCCAACTAAATTGACCTTCCTCACTTAAATCCTTCAAATTTTGTAAATACAATAAGAAAACTGAGTTATAAGATGAATCTGGAAATATTGTTCCACCCACTAAACACATTATATATAACCTAGCTCTTTTTCTATACGCCTCTTCATTTTCATCTAGCGGGTCATCCAACCTTTCAATTAAATACGACAACTTTATTTTTGCCCCCTTAACTTTTGAAGGATCGGGGGTAAACCCCATCATTTCTTCACACAACCTAGACACTGAATTAGTTGCAACAAAATCAGTATCTATACCACAAACTACATGACCATCAATGGGTAAACCCCAGATAACTTGTACATCTTGTAAGGTTACAGTTACTTCACCAATGGGAAGGTGAAATGTATGTGTTTCTGGCCTCCATCTCTCTATTAGCGCGGTTAAAAGAGCATGATCCACCTTTCGGTAACCACCATCAATTACACCGCCAAAACCGGCTGCTCGTATGTGTGCCATAACTGGTTGCGGTATCCCATTCCTTAAAATATGCTTGAAAAATTTTCTATCGCATCTTCGAACATCTATGCATTTATTCGATTCGGGCTCACGAAACACATAATATGCTCTATGATTAGTATGTAAATACAATAAATCTGTATTTACTGGACCATCAATAATTCTTGAATTCATTTTGATGGAGTGATTGATAATGTGTTTGTATAATTGATAACAAGAGACTAGTAAAGACTTCTACAAGTATGGAAATTCTAAATACAATGAATATGTATCTGTAACTTATAATACGGGTAAAGATTCTTTCTATACTAAATTCCAAACTATTTCACATGAAGGTTAAACAATTTCACATGAAAATTTGATTTGACAATACGCATGCAGCTTTCTTTTTTTGGACTTAAACACCCATACATGCAGCCTTTCTTTTTTGTTTGGACTTTCACCCATGCATTTTACAGAAACCGGGTGTAGCACTACAATTTCAATTCTTTTCCTCGATTCCCGTTGTATTTCATCGTTTCCTGTTGGTGGTCAAAGAAAACTAGAAACCGGGTGTGCCAAACCCGGTTTCTCACTCTACATTTTAGAAGTCGGGTTTAGGAAGCACGTTTTCTAATTTTGTCATGCTAGAAGCCGGGTTTGGCAAACCCGTTTTCAATAGTTTTAAAAATAGGTTAAAAAAGACTATAGTTCTGATAAATGATGTGAAAAAAAGCATACTTTTGAAAAAAATTCGATAAAATGGATGTGTAATTGTATGAATTATAAAGTTGTGTAATTGTTTTTTGTGTGAATTATAGTTTTTGAATGGGTATATATATAGGAGTAATTGTGTATAAAGTAAAATAATAAATTAAAAAAATTAAATTTTTTTTGAATGTTTGTGATTTTTAGCCGTTGCCCTCCTCGTTGAAAACTTTGGCCGTTAAACATGCACAAGAAACATGCGGACAAAGAAAATAAAGTGAAAAACCATCGGTTAACCGAAGGTTTCAAACCGACGGACCGACCAACGGCCCCATGCCATCGGCATTGGTTTCGTCGGTTGAAACTGACGGCAAACCGACGGTACCACTGTGACTGCCCTTATAGTTGTGGGTTATATTTCAAGTTGAAAGTGAAAACATACTATTTTATGTGTTTGACAAGTTGGAGCTTATAGATATGAATTGACAAAAAATGACATGATAAATAAATGTATAAATGGTATTTATGTAATTTCTCATTTTATAAGATTGAAATTTATTTTTAAAAGCTACTTCTAGTAACTTTTTCTAGAGCTTTTTTGTTTTCAATAAACAATTAAATTTTTGAATACCAAAAAATACTATTATGTTGAGCTTATAGAAAAAATAAGTTTAATTTCTTATAAACTTTAATAAACTCATTTGCTAAACACGCCCATAATTTATTAATATTCTCAATTTGGCAATTAAACAAACATGTTTGTGAATAATCACTTATGTTTGCTTTAACATGTTAAACTACTTTTTTTTAACTATAAACCAACTTGAATATAATTAAGTTTTATCATAGTTATGTAAATGTGAATTAGATATTTGTGGTTGTGACTGTCCTGGCACAGCCCATGTGTAACCAAGTAACCTGATATGAAATTTCTTGAATCAATATCTCCTGCCAAATGTGAATATGAGAAACCTTTTGGAATTGGCTTATCATAACCTTAAGAAATACATCTTGGAGACGACTATTAGATAGGTCATAAACTATATAGCCGCTTTGGAATGTTTTGGTCATGGATTACAATGCCAACTGTAAGAGCTAATAAGTCTAACTTCATACAAAACACCAAATATATAAGACCACCAATAACGGAAACATGTGAAACTCGTCTCATCTCCTATATCTCCTTTACACCAGAGGACATACACTGTTTCGACCTTAGCTTGAAAGACATTTGAGAGGTCCTATAATTATTAATGAGATTCCAAAAATCTCCAGTCTTTAATTGACACGGGCAAAAGTATGTGCATCATTTAGTAATGTAGTAGAGTTAAAAGATAAAAACTTATGTCACATAGTGAACATGGAATGACAAATCTAGCTAAAAGGAAACTTCAGCCGGATTCAAAGGTGTGCAATGGAAGAGATGTTATCATTACTTTGTTGGAAAACATAATCGAGATTATATTCAGAGTTCATTTCCTTTTAGAAATTTACTTGATTTTTGTATAATTTGTATATGTGGTATAATGAAGTTTAAAACTATTGGAGGTTCTCTATACTTTGTGACTTGTATTAATCATCGGGGAAAGTTATAGGTCTACACTTTAAGGGCTATAGATCCAAGAGTTGGATGTTTTCAGAGAGTTTCATGCATTTGTTGAAAGCGAGACCGAAAAAAAAAGTTGAAGCGCATTCGATCATATAAAGGAGTTGAAGGTTGTGGCACGTTTGATAAATATTGCGAAGAGAAGGGTATTCGATAACAAAAAAACTCCACCACAAACACCTCAACTTAATAGTTGAGCGAAAAGGATGAATATGACATTGGTAAAGAGAGCTCAATGTTTGTTTTCTCATACAAAGCTTTCAACTTCTTTATGGGATGAGACATAAGATACCATATGCATACACCAATTAGTGTTCCTTTGAAGTTTGAAGCAAGAAGATCTTACCGGCGAGGATGTATCTTATAATCATTTGCATTTGTCCGGTTGTTCATCAACATTTACACCATTTTTATTTGGTATTGCAGGTCCTATTTGTTGGGTTTATTAGTTAAAAACAATGTTTAAAACAAAGTTAATTGCAACAGAAGCTTAATTAAGTTGATCATTTCACAAAACAATTTTAAAAACCCACCAAGATCCAATTACATGTTAATTAAGATTTACAACCATAGGGTATTTAGCATTGCAACCTTTGTAGTTCTTTGGACCCTTTTGGCAATTAGGGTGTTGATGAAGATTGCAAGAACTCAAGCTTAGAGCTCCTGTGTAGATAGTTCACCAATAGCACTTGATCAACACTAGATGCTAGTCTTACTACCATTGTAGTAACTAACTCTTGAGCTCTTAAGAAAAAATCACAATTTGTCTAACAAAGAGCTTGAATTCTATACTCTTTCAATAACTAACTACTAGAGAGAATATGCAGAAGAGAGTAATAGAAAAGAATGCACTCACTAGAAGTAATAATCAGTGCTTGCGTCTAATACATACATACTTGCACAGAGTCAAACAAGCTCCATGCTAGGCGATGTAGCAAGCATGGATGCACAAGCATGCCACACCCACAATCAAGTAAGCAACACTCCACCAAAGGGAGGAACCCTTTTGGTGGTTGGCCCAAGCAAGAGAGGAGGGGGGAGGGGGCCATTTTTTATGTCAAACATGCAACTAGTTGTGTACAAGATTTAATTACCAAACTCTTTGGGTCCAAAATCTTGTACGTAACATTTATTAATCTTACAAGACTTCTAATATATGTTTATGTCATTGGAATATTAATATTTGATCTAGATATTAATTTCAATTAATACAAGGGTTATTGATAATTACCAAGAATCAAACTCTTATAATTGATCAATAAGTGTTTAATGCTATTAGTGTGACCCTATAGGATCATTTGACATTAGTAATATTAATCATATAATTATCCTTGAGCATTCAGATCCAACAATCTCCCACTTGCTCAAGATATAATTAAGATTGATATAAACAGTGCTAAACGTCTAGCAACATTTCATTGCCCCCAGTAACACATGAAGAGGTGCCATTCATCAATATCCAATTTCCAAAAGCTCCAAGTTTAAATAGATGTTACTAGGTTAGTTATCAGTTATCCCTTTGTAATAGACATCCTGTTAAACATGAGACATGGATAGCAATCATTCTCATTTGTTATTCAACTTTAAGTAAGGCGCCTTAGATGTCAACTCTTAATGAATAAGAGGAATAAATCCCTTCTTGACTACATACGCCTCTTATACATGTTGTACCCAATAATGGCTTTTATAACTGCCTGGCTAAAGAATAGCTGTTAAACATCAAAGCACAACACTCCCTACACTCAAGTCCCTAATATGCATCTCAGGTCTAAGGATACAAAGATACTACCTTTATTCAAGAGTCACTTATGACTACGATCCATGAAGTGATCTTGAAACGGGTCATGTCCAATACTTGTTCTCTAACAAATACCTATGAAACTTGGTTGCAACTCATTGCCATTTTCATCTCATGAAAATCATCCAATCCTATTTCATATTAGTCTTATCACATAGTTGTTCCCACAAATATGACTGACTATGGAGAATTAGAATAATTTATTTATTCAAGGATTTAAACATGTTAATATGGATCAATACAAGTATTAATGAAAAGATCATATCCCATATATCAAAACATTACATATTTGTTGTTTTATAAAGTTCCTAATTTCAATACTAAACATGTGTAAGATCAAATCCAATCACTGGAATAACGAAGTCCCAAGCCTCAAGCATGACTCTCATGCTTAGCTTGTGGAAGGAGCTTCGTGAATGGGTCCGCCAAATTTTGATATGTGTGAACTTTGCGAATACTGATTTCTCCAGCATTAACTACATCTCGAATATAGTTAAATCTTCTGAGAATGTGTCTGGTCTTCTGATGTGACCTAGGTTCCTTTGCTTGTGCAATGGCACCTTCATTGTCACAAAAGATCTCTATGGGGTCCTTAATGGAAGGAACAGCCCCTAGATCCCTAATGAATTTTTTCATCCAGGCAGCCTCTTGTACAGCTTCCGAAGCTGCGATGTACTCTGATTCTGTAGTGGATTGAGCAACCACTATCTACTTGGAACTCTTCCAAGATACTGCGCCTCCATTCAAAATGTAGACGTATCTCAACTGTGATCGAGAATCATCTCAATCGGTTTGGAAACTAGCATCAGTGTAACATTTTAGATTGAGCTCTTCTTCCGTTCCCCCAAAGGAACAATCTTTAGTCCTTCGTAAGTACTTAAGAATTCCTTTTGTTGGTATCTGCTCGTCAGGCTCAAAGCACACGATACATCTGGTCTAGTGCATAGCATGGCATACATGATGGATCATACTGTTGAAGCATATGGAATTCCATTCATCCCTTCTAGCTCAACCTTTGTGTTAGAACTTTGAGACGAGCTCAAAATTGTACCATCTGGTATCGGAAGAAAACCTCTCTTAGAGTTTTTATCTTGAACCTTTTCAAGACTTTGTCAATATATGCGCTTTGACTTAGACCTATAAGTCTCTTTGATCTATCTCTATAGATCTTTATACCAAGTATATAAGCCACTTCTCCCTTGTCTTTCATTTCGAAACACTTTCCGAGCCAGGCCTTGACGCCTTGTAGGGTCGGAATGTTGTTCCCAAATAGTAGTATGTCATCTACATACAAAACTAGAAAGACAACTACGCTCCCACTAACCTTCTTCTAAAGACAAGACTCATCCTCATTTTGAATAAAACCAAACTCTTTGATTTTCTCATCAAATCGAAGATTCCATCTTCTAGATACTTGCTTAAGACCATAAATGCATCTCTTAAGCTTACATACCTTATTAAGATGTTTTGGATCGACAAAACCTTCTGGATGAACCATATAGACGTCTTCACGTAAGACTCCATTAAGGAAAGAGGTTTTGACATCCATTTGCCATATCTCATAGTCATAATATGCAGCTATGACAAATAATATCCTGATACACTTGATCATTGCAACTGGTGAAAACGTCTCATCATAGTCAATACCATGAGTTTGAGTATAACCCTTTGCTACAAGCCTAGCTTCGTATGTATGTACGTTTCCATCCATGTCAGTTTTCTTCTTGAAAACCCACTTGCTCCCTACAGTCTTACTATTGGGAGGAAGATTAACCAAGTCCCGTACTTGATTATCTCGCATGGATTGCATCTGAGCGTTCATGGCTTCCAGCCATTTATTAGATTCAGAATCTATTACACCACCTTAGTAGTTGAACGGTTCATTTAACTTTATCATCAAGCATAGATCTTTAGTCACGACATAACTAAGTTTCTTGGGCTCATGACGAGTTCTACAAGATCTGCGAACGCTTTGTGTTTCGGTAAGTTCCTGATCAACCATTGATTCAGTTTCAACAATTTCTTGTTGAGCACTAGTACCAATCTCTGGTGCATCTTGTGGCTCTCGAACTCCTTCAAGTTCCACACGCCTCCCACTAGCTTCATCACTTAGAAACTTATTTTCTAAGAATTCAGCTTTTCTGGAAACAAAAATATTGTTTTATGTGGGATTGTAGAAGTAGTATCCTAAACAATCTATCGGATATCCTACAAAAATGCACTTAGTAGATCTAGGGTCCAACTTGCTAGCAGCTTCTTGTCTTACATAAGCCACACAACAAAGTAAGATAAGGATGGAACCTTTCCATGCCAAATCTCGTAAGGTGTTTTATCTACTTTCTTTGTTGGCACCATGTTTACTATGCGAGCGGCAGTTAGTAAAGCATAACTCCAAAAGGATAAAGGAAGAGTGCTCTTGCTCATCATAGATCGGACCATATCCAATAAAGTCTGATTCCTCCTTTTAGATACACCATTGTGTTGTGGTGTTCTGGGTGGAGTAAGTTGTGAGACAATTCCACAACTTCAAAGATTTGTCAAGAACTTTTGGCTAAGGTATTCGCCTCCTCAATCAAAACGAAGGATTTTAATGGTCTTGTTGAGTTGATTCTCAACTTCACTTTGAAACAGTTTGAACATTTCAAATGCTTCGTGTTTATGTTTCATTAAGAACACATAACCGTAACGACTATAGTCATCAGTAAAGGTGATGAAGTATCTTTCACCATATCTATTTGTAGGTTTGAAATGACCACATACATCAGTATGTATTACTCCTAACAAATCTTTTGCCCTTTCACTACTACTAGTAAAGGGTGACTTAGTCATCTTGCCAAGTAAACAACATTCGCAATATCAAATGAGTCTTTATCATTTGCCTTCAAAATACCACTCTTTTGAAGTTGTGATATGCATTTCTTGTTTATATGTCCAAGACAACAATGCCATAGATTTTCACACCCCAATAAAATCGTGTCACGTTTAGTAAATTGCGGAAGCACGGGGCATGACGGGGATCAATTCGACAAGTAAATCGAGAGCATATGATTATCGCAAACATATACTTAGAATGCCATAAATAGTTTAAATAACACGGTTACATGTTCATCGTGTTTACAAAACAATAGATGTTTAGCAAAACAATATGATTAACATTTTAATCACAGATCATAGTTTCAATATTTATCAAAAGGATGGCATCCTATTCATCGTGGTGAGCAAGGGTCCCAAAAGTATGCATGCATGATCTTACATCGCTGCTAATTCCCTGAAAAACATAATTAAAAGGATCAACAAAATTGTTGAGTGAAATTCACAGGTTTAAAACATCATCATTTAAACCAAGAGTATAGTAAACGTTTCACAAATCATTTCGTGCCATCCATGGCGTTTAGTACGATGATACATAGTTTGAAACAATAAGTAGCTGACGGTGATCCCCCGAAGGTTTGCAAGACCTTGCGAGTTAAAGTGACAACACCTAGGCCTATAACCAAACCACGACTTTTAGTTGTTTTTGCCTGGGACCATTAAAATATACGCTCCTCGTCTCGACATATAGTCAGCAGTTAGCATGACTAACAAAAGTGGGAGGGATGTCATCCCAATAGTACTATTCGCATATTCGGTGGCTAGCGTCATCTAGCTAATGGTTACAGTTTGTAGTCATGAGGACTTCTATGCACTACAACTAGTTTAACATAGGTTCGCACAAGGATTCGTTGTCAGGTTTTCAATCATCGCATGAAATCGTTTGTATGTAAACAGTACATATGTTTTTCACCCCAAATTTAGAATGCAGTAAAATAGGGGCTGTGAACTCACCTGGTGAGATGTGCGAGTGCTAGCGTTTAATGAAATAGTTTGCCCGAAATAGCCTCCTCGCGCCCTATACGCATGAGGTCGTTTGTATAAGTAGATAGCTAACCGCATATCTAGGTTTGTAAAAGTAGATAGCTACCCGCACATCTAAGTTTGTACAGATAGCTACCCGCATATCTATGTTTATTCGAGTAGATGGCTATCCGCACATCTAGGCTAGTTGTTCACTCGACTCGTAAGTTGAAAAAGTATTTCGTTTTCGAAAACTACACGACCCATTGGTTATCCTTATTAGTTTTCAAAAACATTAAAACTCGTTTAAGTCCACGTTTTAACTTCTATTTCAACCTAACCTTTGGTTTTATCGGGTTTTAAATCGTACAAGTCTCGTTTCGCGAGTTTTGGGCGAGTCAAAACTTTGCCACCATTTTTCACAGTTTCTGTCCAGGATTTAGTCCTTCTTTGGCTACGATTTTGACTAGTCAAATGAGCTTAGATTTTTATGAAATTTTTACCACATGTTCCCCTATGTCTTAGCTTTTCAGAAATGTAAGTTTCATAATTTTTGGTTACGTTTAAGGGGTTCAGACATATTTAATACTACACAAGGGTCCAACAGTACCCTTTCTGGACAGTTGGTCGAAGATCTGTTTGTACACGGAGTTATACTTATTTTCACAGAGTGTAATCATACTACTGTGAAAGCTAACACAATATGTGACTTTTAGGAAAAAGAATCACTTCATTTAGATCCGTGGTTTGAAAGTTATGACCTTCTAAAGTTGGGTCAGTTTCTGACTTTTAAGAACAGCTTGTACATCTTGGTTTAAAAATACGTTTTGAAGTACCAATACTTCTCTAAAAATTATGAAACCAGTGGGGTTGGAAAGCTAACACTTTAAAATTAATTTTAGACTCAAGAAAGACTAGATTTGGTTAAGTTTTGACCGAGTTATTTAACTCCAAAGTCGACCAAAGTTTCTGTCCAGAACTATACTTTCTGTTTTGGTGTTTGTGTTGGTTCATTTTAGCAAATCTTTGTTATAATCTCATACAAATACGTGTTTTTAATTTTATATCTAGCAAGAGTGAACATCTAAACATATTCTAACCATCATATATGCATTTTAATAAGAGATCTAAAGAGTTTATAGTGGAAGCTTCCTTACAATGCACTAAGATGAAATGGTAAGAAGAGAACTTGAAATCTTCAACCCAAATCCCTTTTTAAATACCCAATGATGATCAAGAGCTTGAAAGGAGGTGAAAAATGAGGTATAAAAGGTGGTGGTTCATGGTGGTTTGTGGTGGTTGTGTGGTGGTTGTTCTCTTAAAGAAGGAGATGAAATGAGAGGGAAGTTGAGAGAAAAGTGTGCAGATTTTGAAAAGAAGAGTGAAGTGTGTCTTGTACGTATGCTTGTGTTACTCTTTTCCTTACTAAGAAGCAAGGCAAGTGGAGGGGTGATGGGAGGTGCCTAGTCACCTCAAGCAAGTTGCAAGGAGGAGAATGTGTGGTGAGAAAGGGTGTTACGTAGACAATAAGGGAGAAAGAAATCTGCATTTCCAATTTAAGTGACATGCTAGCTAGGAAGCTTGGATTTAATTTAAGCTAGTTACCTAGTTGCTTAGATTAAAATTTGAGCTATGTGTTAGCTAGCTTGGATTTAATTTAAGCTATGAGCTAGCTTGGTTGATTATATTAGAGCTAGGTGCTAGCTTGCTTGGAATTATTTTGACATGCTTGAGCTACTTAGATCCAAACTTAGTGTTTAGGTGCTAGCAAGGATTATTAGAGAACTTAAAGTGAGTTGCAACATGGTTAGTAAATTCCAATTCATTCGTAAGTGATTGGCATTTTGTTTAGTGAATCACGCGTTGCCTTTTCTTCGTTGCGTTTCACTTAAATCGTATAAGCTTGATCTAAATCTTTTGAAAGGTTTTGCTTTAAGCCTTATTGTAATAGTATAGGTAAATAACTACTATTAAATAGCTTTACGTTATTTAGGAAATGCTTATCACCAACGTTCGTGTTTTGTCGAAATCATCCGATTTATATCGTGAAATTATCAATAATTATGTAAACGTAATGCATCATGCATTAAAATAGTGTGCACCAAAATGTACAACGTGGGCGTGTGCTAGACTTATCTCAATTTAAAACACGTTTGATTTCATTAAAGGGAATTAGCGTAAGAATACATGATTTTACAGTGTACGGAAAGTACCGATTTTTGAGGGTTGTCACATAGATAGGTTTCATTTAGATCTGATCTAAGTACTTTGGTGTTTGCATTATATATAGAACTATTATTTATTGAACAATCGAGATTTACTTCATAAATTTTATTAAGAGGTCGGACCTCAAAATAAAACATTTCATTGTTATATATATGAAATACTTCGCCCATATCGCGAATTGTAAAACCGCATTGTTTAATACAAGCAACTGAAATAATATTCCTAGTCAAACTAGGTACATAACATACATTATCTAAATGTAAAATAAGGTCGGTCGGTAGTATGAGTTCAAAATGTCCAAGTGAGAGGACCGCAACTTTTGCTCCATTTCCCACATGGAGTACCAACTCGCCTTTCTTCAGCTGTCTACTCTTTACGAACCCATGTAATGAATTACAAATATGAGTTCCACATCCAGTATCAAATACCCATGTGTTTGGAGGTAAAGAGAATGTATAAAGTTCCATATAAAAGATACCTGAAGTGTTGGTCTCACCAGCCTTCTTCTTTCTCAACTCTGCCAGATAAGAGGACAATTCCTCTTCTAGTGACCAACGGCACCACATTGGAAGCATATGCCTTCCTTAGCAATTTTCAACTTTGGTTGAGGGAGAGGTGTAAACTTTTTACCCTTTCCTTTGCCTTTGGCGACATTCACCTTGGCCTTGGAGTATTGATGTTTGGGCTTTTGGATTTTGCCCTCTCTGATTATGAGCACTTGAGGAGTTTTCTTGGGAAGACTATTCTCGGTAGTCTTAAGCATTGCATGCAGCTTCGAGATGGATTTGTTCAACCTGTTCATATTGTAGTTCATCACGAATGGATCGAACAACTTTGGCAAAGAGTTAAGGATCAAATCCACAGCTAACTCCTTGGAGACTGGACATTCCAATCTCTCCAAGTGATCAATATGGCTCTTCATTTTAAGCACATGTGTGCTTACACTTTGTCCCTCTTCCATGTGACATGCATGAAACGCTCGAACAGTTTCGAAGCGCTCAATACTTGCTTGTTGTTGGAACATTTCCTTCAATGAAGCAAGCATGTCATAAGGAGGAAAGTTTTCCAGATCCTTCATAAGTTCTGGAATCATAGTGGCAAGCATTAGGCACGACACCTCGATTGAATCATCGATATATTTTATCCATGTGTCGTGTGCTGCCTTGGGGACGTATGGTGGCTCATCATAAGGGGCATTTTCGAGAACATAGAATTTCTTTTCTTGCTTGAAAACAATTCTCAAGTTTCGAAACTAGTCAACGAAATTCGTATGGTTCAGTTTTTGCTTCTCAAGGATGGAACGGAGGGATATTGAGTGAGTGTTTGAAGTGGTTCCATTTGGGGCCATCTACAAAATTTTGAACAAGAGTTCGTTTTAGTATTTAATTCTTTTATAATTAATACCCTTTGTGTTATATAAACATTAATTATTAAAGTCTAGGATCCAACGTCGCCAATAAACAAATGGTCTGGTGTCATTTATCCCATCCATCTATTTCGACAAGGTAAATAACATTTATCAATTACATCATATGTAATTCCTAGTAATATGGGATCCTTAACAATGATTGTTAATATTGACGTGTTTGATCCCATCTATGCCTCGGATTTCTAATGTTTAGGTGACTTTTATCACAAAAGATGTCCGATCCAATCGTCCTTATGAAAAACGTGTGGTATCGGCCCATAACTAGTTATTGGAATCGCAAAAACCACATTGCTTAAGGAAGATAACCTAAGTGGTTAGGTATCCTTTATCCCACAAGGATCATAGAAACTTAAAACAAGTGTTTTGCAAAAGGATGGCATGGACTTGATTTTCAGAAGGGGTTTTATATGTTTTAACAATTCTAGACTTTTTAAAAAAAAACATGTATCATGAACATTTGATGTATCCAATGTATCACGATATATTTATTTATATAATTTACATTTATATAATTGGTTCCTTTTAGTTTGATAAAATCTCATTTTATTAAACTACTACGCTCAATTTATAAACTATACATATATATATATATATATTCTATATTTGTGGTTAGTCACTTTGAACGCTTGAGAACCGATTTTAAGTCTTTTAATAAAACTTCATTTTATTTATAAGACTAGGAGTTTCGTCAAGTTTTAAACTCATTTTAAACCATTTCAAGTATTCCATAAATTTGGCGTTTTAAGAGTTTTGAATAAACACTTTTATTTATAAAACTCAATTTTCAACATCTTATGTTAAAATTTATATATATATATATATATATATTGAAATTCCAAACTCCATGTAATGTATCCATATATTTAAAATGTGTTCTAGCATCCAAATCCTATTTCATACATACAACATTATCATATAAACATAAACATCACAATCATGCAAGTTAGTGTATAAACCAAGCCATGAAACTATTAATGATACTTATGAGCTAACACAAGATCATTAAGGGCTTCCTAAGGGACAAACAAATTACATAACAAAGTCTTGAAGCTCCCACTTTCCAAAACAACCCTTGCTAGCAAAAAGAACATCCAAGCCTTCATTTTCCTTTTTGATGCTCCATTCTTCAATCTTGTTACATTCAAATAAAATAAACTAGTCTAATACTAATCTATTACAAAATTTAAAAGAATAACTAATTACTATTACATTCCAAATGAATAAATAATTACAACACCATGTCATAAAATTAAAGCATCACAAGGTCTTTGGCTTGCTTATACACTTATATCATCATATGAACATAAAAACAACCTTAGTTTTTCTAAGGCAACTTCTATAACCAAAATGCATGTAAACTTTGATTATAATAAATAACAATTATTAACTTACTAGTTGCCATAGAAAATACATATGATCATAATTTGCTAAAAGGATAATCATACATATTTTCCAAAAACCAAGATTATCACATAATCATAATATGATCTTAATTACATGTAAAAGTAGATCTGATACCAATTGTTGGGTTTATTAGCTCAAAACAATGTTTAAAACAAAGTTAATTGCAACGGAAGCTTAATTAAGTTGATCATTTCATAAAACAATTTTAAAAACCCACCAAGATCCAATTACATGTTAATTAAGATTTACAACCATAGGGTATTTAGCATTGCAACCTTTGTAGTTCTTTGGACCCTTTTGGCAATTAGGGTGTTGATGAAGATTGCAAGAACTCAAGCTTAGAGCTCCTCTGTAGATAGTTCACCAATAGCACTTGATCAACACTAGATGCTAGTCTTAATACCCTTGTAGTAACTAATTCTTGAGCTCTTAAGAACAAATCACAATTTGTCTAAGAGAGAGCTTGAATTCTATACTCTTTCAATAAGTAACTACTAGAGAGAATATGGAGAAGAGAGTAATAGAAAAGAATGCACTTACTAGAAGTAATGAATAATGCTTATGTCTTATACGCACATACTTGCACAAAGTCAAACAAGCTCCATGCTAGGAGATGTAGCAAGTATGGATGCACAAGCATGACACACCCACAATCAAGCAAGCAACACTCCACCAAAGGGAGAACCCCTTTGGTGGTTGGCCCAAGCAAGAAAGGAGGGGGGAGGGGGCCATTTTTTATGTCAAACATGCAACTAGTTGTGTACAAGATTTAATTACCATACTCTTTGGGTCCAAAATCTTGTACGTAACATTTATTCATCTAACAAGACTTCTAATATATGTTTATGCCATTGGAACATTAATATTTCAACTAGATATTAATTTCCAATTAATACAAGGGTGATTGATAATTACTAAGAAACAAACTCTTATAATTGATCAATAGGTGTTTAATGCTATTAGTGTGACCCTATAGAATCATGTATCATTAATAATATTAATCATATAATTATCCTTGAACATTAAGATCCAACACTATTGACACTTATAGCAACTTTCTCATTCTCTTTTATTATCTCCTTTTTAAATGCAGTATGTTATGCTCATAAACCCTCCAAACTAAGTATCCTAGATATTAGCACCTGCCCACAGGTTTATGATTTTAGAATTTTGATTTAAACTTTTGTCCCTATTATATGTTGGAAAGTTACGAGTATGGTATAAAAAAATACCAACAATCTTGATATACACTATGAAAAATAAACACATTTAGATTGAAGTATTCCCCTCTATACAACCTTGTTTACACAAAATCCCCAATCGGATCATTTAAAGTATCAATCAAGTTCCTAGATGCTATTACTAGAGCTATTACTAGAGCTAGATAACGTAGAGATTGTTATGAATATGTTTAAAACCAAATGGTAGTTAAATACACAGAAAGTTGGTGGGGAATGAAAGGGTGGTGCCATCCCTTTACAATAGCGTGAAAACCTATCGGTTAGGAGGGAAGTACCTTTTTCCAGTTGGTGGATAAACATTCTTTCGAAACCGTTAACTGGGTTGTGGGACCCTTACTAGAGACTCACACCTAGACCCCGCAAAGAGATACCTCCGCTGTTTGTCTGCTTCAGATTCATATTAGTTTATATGAGTGTGTACATCACACCTCGTGGTGTACACACTTGTATCCTGTAATAGAACTTAACATGAATTCCAACATTGGCTCTCATGTAAATCTCTATTGTCTCAAACAATAAAACACTTCATGACTCTAAAACAACCAACATTATAAACGCTTTGATCATCCTGTGTCTCTTCTGCTCATCCACTTTAGCCCTCCAATTATGTCAAAATTTTCAACCTTAAATAATAATTATTAAACTATATCATTTTAGTAGGTCTCAGCTAATCTGATCCAACATCATGCATGACTTTCAGTACAGGAGATGCATACGGCATGCATGATCGGGCTAAACATTCTTTTTTATTGTGAAGTTCAAGACAATCTACATAACAACACTTTCTCATCACTTGTCGTAGATTCTCAAAGAATCTGTAACAAAACTCATCTAGGCATTATCCATTGTTTCATAGTTGATAAGCCGGATTAATATCACACATTCTCTACATAATTTTTACTTTAGTTATCCTTGTCATCATCTTCTTCATAGTAACTAAATGGAAGTGGGACTGATTTAAATGCTCGATACTTCCCAACATTGTTCAAGTGCTCGTTCTCCAACCTGCCAACGCACAATAACCTTCTTATTAGCACTCTCTGGATTGATACCAACTCTTATGTCAAGAGTGTTTATCATTGCCTCTTATTTTATATACGTGGTGTATGAAGTACAACTATGGTTTCTTTATTTTATAAGTTCGATTCAAGACAAATATTTTTATATATGGGTTTATATAACAACCACATGATTGATGCTCATATACTAATATCTAATTGTCACAAAATCCTAATATCCAGGTATTACACACCCATATCTATGAATATCCTTGTTGCAGAGGAGTTGTATATGCGGAGAGATCATAGGTCAGCGTAGGTCTAACATAAGTTTGGCCAAATGAAATCATGTAGGCAGTAGTGCAGTACTTGATCTACTAAGGAAATGACATGGGTCCATCCATTGTTAGTGTTAAAAGATATTTCCCAACTATAATTCTGTCAAGATATATGTTTTGGTAAAAAAAAACTCTTGTACCTGAAAAACATCCATACCCCACGTCTGAAAATTTCCAGGCAGGAAAATACACTTGATATGGCAGTTCCTTTCAGGACTTGTATGTTAAATTTCAACACTAATTGCAGCCAAGCAAGTCTTAGTATAACATCCAGTACCTACAAATCATTGTAAGCAAAACTTAGAGTGAAAACATAAAAGCAAGAAAACCAATAAGAGGATTGTGAGTTTCATACCATCACGACGAAGTACACACTTTTGCGTGATACTGCAAGTTTGTCTCTAAGAAACCTGTTCTTTGAATTCCTTTGTAGAAGTCCCCAATCCACAACTATATCCCAGTATGTGTTAAACAAAATTGCAGCAATCGAGCACAAAAGAGCTACAACTTTCCAGATTTTTTCCATATTCAATTCAAACGCTGTTCTTATTACTACTGCAACAATTGTAAGTAAGTATCTTGAGCCATTGTATAAATGTACCCATTCTTTTTCTTCAAACAATCGGCGAACACACTACAAGGACATACAACTTGTCACTTCATAGTTTTCTATGAGAAAGCTAATACCCTACATAGAACTTGAGCCGTTGGAGTCTATTACTTTATTATTCTAGTAAAAAAATAGTAATATTCACTTGGAAACAAGTTCCAACTAGCAAAAGCCTGTAAATACCAGAATTATTAATTACTCCCCCGGGATGATTGTTCAATTAATTCAGGGGGACAAGATAGTCATTTTGATAGATGCATCCTACAGAAAAGATGTTCAGTAAACAAAAAGGGTAATGAAGGGACCTGGAGGAATCGAATCCAATATGGTATAACGGCTACAATAATATAGAAGACATTGTAGAGAGCGAGATTATGGCACTTTTGTTCCTTCTCATACCATCTCATACCGTAGTAGCAGATGTAAAACTCTAAGCACCGTATGGCTTGGATCTGCAGACAAACATAAATGTAAATAAAATTAATAATAAGGTTATGTGCATGACTGGACAATAGAATTACAACCATGTTAAACCTGACTAGTGAGCTGATCTGCCAAGAAAAAGTCAGCAAGTGAAACCTGCGGAGAAATATAAAACAAAAGTGCATATTTGAATAAGAGGTAATGATTTAAGACATGAAAGACATCAGTAATCAATTATAGACTCCAAAAAACGCATTTCCTATTACATAAAGTTAAAGAAGTTCCAATCCTATCAGAGGTGGGAAAATGGATGGGTCGGCCAAGTTGGGTAACAAGTGCTTTTTGGCAGCGTGAGGTGGATGGGTTTGGTTATCTCAAAAGACTTGCATAAAATGTTTTAGAATGTTATATGCATTGTCAATAAACCTTTGGCGACTTTTGACTTTCTACTTGTTCAATATAAAACAGAACTCAAATGGACTCATTCATAAATTAATGAGTCAAAATTGCAACCTCTAGTATCCAGAGTTAACATATAACTGAATTACTAAAACATCTCACTACCATAAACATGCAACTTTTGAATTACTAAAAGATCTCATTACCAAAAACACACAATTTTGAATTACTAAAACATCTCATTACCAAAAACATGCAATTTTTGATTACTAGAACATCTCACTAGCATAACATGTATATAACTTGGAGTGTTTTATATTAAGAATATTTCTTATTGAACATATATACCGTGTAAAGAGGAGCACAGATACAACACAATATACATCGTACAAGAAAGAAACGACTGGATTTGTACAAGATATCGAGAGGACAGAAGAAGATGGCAAGAAAAACCTGCATGGATAAAACTAGTTAAGAGATTAGGTATTACAGCACAAAAAAACGCCGGTAAAGAGAGAGTATCACATCTTACAATGAGCAATCCCAATGGAACTAATTCTATATGCTCAGTATAGACCGAGTTGACAGAATCCAGTTTCATGTGCAAGTGGACCAAAAAGGTGCCAAGTGAGAGTACTGCTAGACCCGTACTGATGAGAAAAACATCCTGGTAGCTTAATTCAGTTCCCTGCTTAAAACCAAATATGAAGGGGTAGTTGATTCTGCAACGCCTCCAGAAGTATATATTTGCAGCATACAGAAGCATATGCAGGATTATATATGCATATAGGCTGCAAGTAAATCAAGATTTCCATAAAACATAAATGAGCCATGGTATCAAATCTACTTCAGAGATATTAATCAGGAGTTACATCACCTGTAAAGAGGGAAAACATTTTCCACATACAAGGTATGCTCCTCTTTACTCATTACTTTCCTCGCTTGTATAATTAAGATGATTGCAATCAGGAGAGCAATTGAGCAACCAGAAAAGAATCCTGAAATTAACAGGACATAGCATTACATTAAATTGTACAAGAGACTATTTTCAGGTCGTATTTCGGTAAAAAACAAAGTTCATTCTATTTTGAAGTTGAATCGAATGACTAGGTCAGCTGATGGTTGCTCATGTACCTGAAAAGAATGTTACCCTGTGCTTTTCTTTCCTTCGTTTTGGCCTCAACAATTTCATACCTTCTCTACGGTTGGACCTCGCAAAGTACTTGATGAAGGTACCCTCCACTCGATCCAGGAGAAGAGTAACCTAAATGTATTTATATTTCTCATGTCAATTCTTATGTTACTTGGTGAGACCTGACATGTTCTAAGATTTGCAGACTTCAAAAGAGCCCAAGGTGTAGTAGAAAAAGTCGGTTGCCAGTATATACTCTTTGTGGATACGTTATATTATATTTTCATTCTGCATGAGAAGAACATGTTCTCTCATGATACCAAACATATCCTGGCAATTATCTAGAAACTAAGATCCTTCTTTTTTGTTAATCTGGAATGGATTTAAATTCTAAACTAATTAAAATGAATATAGATTTAGGGCCTTGGGTCCTTTTGGCCAATATAGTTATCATACATTAACAAATAGCACTCAGAAATCAACATATCAAGAAAACCTCATCAGAGCTCCCAATGTAAGAGTCATCCACAATTTTCATGTATGACCTTGCTGCCCTTCTTAATGCAACCTGCAGATACACGGTAGAAGTTTGAGGCATAAAGCGACTTCTATCGATTCATGGTCATGCCTCTAAAAAGCCTGAATCCAGAAAGAAGACATTTTTTTAACTTAGATAGGTAGACCATAATAGGTTTTGAGTATTTTGGTTTCCTAACCTTTTCATATTTTTTCATTATCTTCGAAAATGCCATGAGATTTACAAAACTGTACCATCCATGAACAAAAAGAAACATTGTCATGGTTCAACTTCAGATTCTACAGAATATTAAACATCGACACATATATACATATAGAAGTTTCATCAACTTATTTACCACCTGTAATGCTTCAGAAGATGAAGCTTGCGGTAGAATTCAATGAAGACAACTTTCAGCCGTCCTTCCGCTTCTTTTAGCTCCTCTTTCTTAAAACGCAAATCCTTGTCTTTTGAATCATTGAGTACACTTCTGATGGTTGACATCGGGCTTTCATGAGTATTGTTAATTCTCACGCGCTCAAGGACATCCACGGGATTTGATTCATATTTATCAGAATTCGTCCTGTTTCTGCACACACCTGAATTTACAGAAGCCTGCGTATTGGCAGTGAAACTGGAATCGCCTTTTCCATAAGTATTGATTCTGTTATTATCAATATTCGAATCCATAGGTCTGTAATCTGCGATATAGAACTCTAGTTTCAGTTTTGAATATGGAAAGATGATGTTGAGTAATACAGGATTATATGATTCAAACAGAACTTTCTCACCACCGGGATAGGCAGATGAATCTATCAACTGATTCAAATTAATCCTCTCAATCTTGTGTTCCTCAGCAGGATGCCTACCTCCTACCATTTATGAACTCATAACATAGAATGGAAGTTAGAATGCAAGACAACAAAAACAAATAATCATGATAAATAATGATAACCAAATCATTTTGTATACAGCTAAAATGGACCTTCAATTACATGTTTTTGTGACTTCTTTTTAATAAATGTTGTCTTAGCATTCACAACTTTGATTCACGCAGATGAAGTTTGATAACCTTATTACTTTGAGATTCTATTTTTCTACTCCAAATAGATTCATATGCAACATACCTAACGTATCGGCTCTGTGTGGATAATCAACTTCCGAGGATTCTGTTGAACTACTATCCATAGAGACATTTCTCTGAACATGACATTCATTTATATCCGGCTGTTCTACTTTGATCCGCAATGCTATCAAAGCATTCATTTGCTTATTTAATGAAGCTGTTTCCTCAATCACTTCCTCCACCTTGTCCCTATAAAAGGTATTAACCTTATTCAGCTCCTCATCAAGCTTCTCGAAGAACATTATCTCACTCTGTCTTCCTTCTTTAGGTGACCCGAGAAAATTGGTACTATACACTTCTCTATGATCATTTTCCTGTATAGTTTCAACAGCTATAACTTGGTCCTCAACATCACTTGAAATTTCTTCGGAGCTAGTTCGTACATCTAAACCACTAAAGGGTTTGTATAATGATACCCGCTGCTGTGAAGCTCTCATTGGTGTTGAAGGTCCCTCACTCTGTTTGAATTTTTGGATTTCATGTAACATTCTTTTGAGTCTGTTATAGTTCATGTAGGCTTCAGTCCATTCTGGCACCTTCTGTTGTTTAAACTCCTTTCCAAACTTCATATTTAGATTTCGATCTCACCTTCAGTCCTTCTCCCTCTTAAAAAACAAAGACCTGCAAATTACAAGTCAACCAACAGGTTGACAAATGAACATCGTTAACTAAATTTGTAGCAGTCAAAATGCAAAGTGCATCGATATATCATCAATGTAAAGAAACAATTGCACATATACAACTAGCCGTTCCCAGATAAAAACCTTAAGAAAGAAAGATAGCGAATCAGACAACTAAAGGATGATACACGTGAACTATTACATTACATCTATGGCTGCCACTATTGTTATCCGGTCAAAGTCCTATCATTCATACACTGTGTAAGGTACCAATTCAGAGTATATTTATCTAAATAAGACTGACAACTGAGTCGTTACTAAATGTTCATTGAAGTACATATAGTTATCCCTCGATTCCATAATACGGTAAAAGAAACAAAATTTTGTGTGTAAGTGTGTGTGTGTTTGGTACCAAATTATAAGACTAAAACGAAATACACAACTACAGGTGATCATGAGTTAATGAAACTCGTGAATTTCAAAACAGATATATATATATATTTATATATATAGGGTGGGATCAAGAGAGAAGCAAAAAAATTAGGAAAGCATGGAAGCAAATTTAAGATTTACTTTCCTACTTTCACAAAATTTGGAGATTATCCTTCTCCTATATATATATATACACATATACATATGTGGGTGTGTGGATAATTATTGTGTAAATGAGCAATTGAACAGCATATAATATGAATATGAATCTGAATCCATCTATAGACCTAAATAGAAACTAAAAATTGAGACGTGACAATCAGTATTTTGTGTAATTTGATGACATTCGAAGTATAGGCATCATTACGCTATATATAAACCCTATTAACTTGAAATGTAAATTAACCTAGTAAAAATAGAAAATCATCTCATTAAAATCATCTATATATGAATGTATACAAAGGAATGCTTGATTACATACATAAGAATATAAGTTTACGTACTGCGATTAGGAATTCACCAAAATCATCAAGACACGAAATTAAGTAAAATGCAGTGAGAGACTCACCTTATTAGAGAGTGAGACGCGTATATGTATAGAGTGAGGTGAATCAGTGTTAAAACGGTGTCGTTATCAAGTTGTATGCTAGTGGCGGTTGAGTCTGATTTCTTCATTTTTACGATACCATTAGCCTCTCAATTTCAGGTTTGCATGTTGAATTAGTGTTGACACGTATTCTGAAATAAATAAAAATTAAAAATGTAGGAATATTTGCTGTGACGTCATTATTTGAAAGGCCATCTCTTTTAGCCGATGCTTTAAAAATCACGATTTTTAGTATGTATCAAACTTTGTAAAAAAATGTCCATTGTATATATCAAACTTTGTAAATATGTCTATTATAATGTATTGAAACTGGTAGTTTCTGGTTATCCGGTCACTAGTTACATACAATATATGAAATGGTAAATTTCGATACATTCAATAGCACTTTTGAAAAATAATTACATACAATAGTAAAAAATGTAAAGTTCAATACATAATTAAATAATAAACCCAATTAAATAATTCACCTTTTTGTCAATGAATTTCAGTAATACGTGTGTGTTGTGTTGTTATCCACCTTCTCCTAGTGTGAATTCTATGTTATTGTTGCATGTGATCACGCCTAAAATGTCAAATAATGTAAAATGACACTATGCAAAAACTTTTTGTTATATATGAAAAGAAATGGTTGATGATGTTGGATCATATCAACAAAGATTATAGAAAGGAAAAAAGTAAAGTAGAAACGTGATTGTATACATTCCGTAGGAACTTAAATGAACGTGTGATCTTTAAAAGATTTAAGATACATGTCATTAAAGGCAAACTTTTCTTATGATATCTTTTTCTTTTTCAGAAAGCTTGGTTATGTTCTGGATTAATTTTTTTTTTTATTTTTATATCTTTCTAATTTCTTCTTTTGGTCAAGTTTATCAAACAGAACGGCCCTTTCGAAGTCTTTAAGTGAAGTCGATTTGATTGGAATTTATGCTTGATGTTTGCTATAAATGAACTTTTAAAAAGAAGCCGAACATGATGAAAGCCATGGATCAAATATGGTCGTTGTTTGGCGGGTCACCCGGAATAACCACAACGGTTGGAAACATGTTTCGTTTCGGGTGGTGGTTTTCGGAAGAGTGATGATATATATATCTAAGTAAACAGTGATGATATGTACATCACAAACTTTTAGCATTAGACAATTCCCTATCATGACATGAAAGACTGAAAAATTGGATTGTTAGCTCAGCGCCACATCAGCTAGTTCTTAAAAAGACTGAATAAAAACTAAACACCATTTAATGTCTACAATGAAATGAAAGATTGAACTTTTATGGACCTCACATATTTCAATAATATTCTCATTGTATACCCAAAACAAACAAAAAGATAAAGTAAATAATAAGTTGGTTTGCACCCCCTTCTCTCTCACTCTGTCTCTCACACGACGGTTGAATCAAATATGCAGTCCAAGACTAGGTGGTGCCTATAATGTCGTCCGTGGATGGTGGTAAAATGAACCAAAGATGGTCCCGTAAGCATTGGTTTTCTAAAGTTAGGCATAATTTACTTATTGCTTGATATACTTTTTATCTCTTTAACTTGCCTATCGATTGTGTCATGTGTTACACTTTTACTATTCGGCCTATTTAATATATCTACCATTTTTTTGTTTCGTAGTCTGAACCAGAGTGTAAACAACTTCTTTTTTTTTTAAACTTTGAAAAAGCTTTTAAAAGCAAATGGGTCTTAATTTTCGATGTGATTATAAGGATAAATGTAGGTTTACCTGTGAGTTTTTAGATGTTGATGTCACGGGATTTTCGACGAGATCCGCGTGACCACACAAGTAAGGAAAAAAGAAGTTCAAAGAACAACAAATTCTCTAACAAAAACTTATTGACACTATAAGCTGTAGTAACGACAAATGACAGATATTGGGATTATAAAAGTGCAATAAGCAAAACGTGTAAGTGAATGGATACTTTAAAGATTAAATTTGTACGTAATTCCTCTAATAGATGAAATACAGATACAGATGTAGGAACAACCATGACTTCGGTACTTGTTCTTTTTTGGAGTCAAGCCTTCTTATATACGTACACCTGTCCATTTAGTTCAACATGATCAAAAGCCACGTTTTTAGGAAGATAAAAGGGTACATATGATTATCATTATCATTATAACATTCATATAAGTGTAAATTGTATATTTGGTTCGTGTGGTCTTTTTTAATTTGTGAATTTTATCCTTTTATATTTCTTTTTCGCATCGCTCATCTCTCAAGTTATCAGTTTTCGTATTATTCGTCTTTTTCCATTAAATCTAACAAATAACCCGTCAAGTCATAATAAAAAGACCAAATTACCTTTTTCTTCCTTAAAGATGCCACTTAGCACCTATATCTCAAACCCTATATTCAACAAACCCCAAATTCAACATATTATACCATAATAAAAAAAAATTCACTAACAACTTATAACTGTAATTTCATTTTTTCTTCAAAATCACTAAATAAAACCATACCATATTACATTGTTAAAACCATAAAATCATTACACTAAATTGCTAGACACCGTCAATTTCTAAAACCTTACTTCTAGGTCGTCGGCCGACCACGTAACTCCGGCGAAGGCAGCAGTAGAAACTGGTGGATTATTTTTGTTGTGATTAAATTTGGATATTATTTCGCCAATATTTTGTTCCAGATACAGAGGATATGGAAAGAGGATAAAAATATGGGTGAGATTTCCCAATTTTTTTGTTTTAATTTGAAATTTGATTGATTAAGGTTTGAAGAGGGGAGTTAAAAGAGGAAATTTATCACGAGATTGTTTAGGTTTCTAATCTTTTCTGTATTGTTGTTTGATTATTAATAATATGTGAGGGTAAAATTGGGATGCTTGGAGGAAGAATAATTATGGTTAAAAGAGATTGGGGTTGTATGTTGGGTGAAAGAGATGATGGTATTTTGGTATAATGGATAAAACTAATTGAATATATTAAATTTTTGTTGGTGTATTTTGTGTGATAACAGTTTGTAATTTGTAATAGTTAGTTTTATATGTGATTTTGTTAATCATTGTAATTGTTAATTTTATGTTTGTATGTATATTTTGTAAGTTCGTACGAACTTAGAATATATACGAACTTGGTAAGTAAGTTCGTATGAACTTACAAACTATCTAAGTTCGTACGAACTTAAGTGCCTATATATACACAAGTTCGAAAATAGGATTTAAGAGTTGAGGAACTGAGTTTGTTTTCAGGAGACTAGTTCGAATACTTTGTGTTTGTAAGTCTTAGTTCGAATGTAATACATATTTACATTCAATAAAGGTTAAATTGTGATCTTTACATATTTGTTATTACTCGTTTGTTATCGTTAGTGTTTATTTAAGGATTCCGCACTCATATAAACAAGATTACCTCGTAGATTCGTACGGGAACCTACAAATGGTATCAGAGCCTTTCGAATCATAAGATTTGGTTCGAGGAAAAGAAACGTTAAGGAAACAAGAGATTACAAAAGATATGGAAGTTAGAATCTTTGTTTTTAACTTCCAAAGGTGTTAGAGATCACCCCTTGCAAAAAGTATTCGAAGTTGCAGGTTGAAAGAAACCCTTCAGATCTGTTTGAACAGCAGATCGTACTGTGACACCCCGTTTCCGCGGGTATCATCTTTGCCTTTTAGTACAAATGAATAAACGAAACCTCATATTTTATTTCTTTTAACTTGATACATACTTAATACAGAGTTTTACATAAGCGGAAAAAGCGTAAAATAAAAAGTGTAGTTTATTAAAAACAATAACACTTCACTGGTCCCTACTCCTTGGCTCCTGAGATACATACACGAATAAGTAAGCTTTAAGCTTAGTGAGTAATTATGGTTTTGACATATAACATAAACAGTTAATGCAAAATAATAGTTCTAAAATCTTTCATGCTTTAAATTCTTTGAGATCTCATAGCCACATGTAAGTAGGTTCGTTCTAATCCTCGGGATCCACAAAGGGCTATCCCATAAGATTCGTTTGCAAGACGTTTCTTCATTCTATACCCCGTATGTTGGGTATTTAAATGACCATACTTACATGAGCAAAACTTTCATGATAACATACTATAAACATGATATTTAACATACAAAATAACTTAAACATGGCAAAGTAGTATAACATTTGTTCTTATTGTGGCTGAAAATCTGGACAACAAGGGTACTTCCTTAGCAACTCACTTTTGTTCATGAAAATCTTGTGGTTGTTGAGGTCTACTTGTAAGCTACTTGTGTGCATTACTTGTAAGCTACTTGTCTTATAATTATACTGTTGGTACATGTTTGTGACAATAGCTTCTATGATGTAATAGATTAGTGTTTGTAAAAGTCTTTGATATTAATAAATGAATGTTTTGTTATAATAATTGTTTATTAATTATATGTTTTAGAAATATATTCTAAGTCTTAGGTTCGTACGAACCTACAGGTTCGTACGAACTTAGACAGAGTACGAATTAGTAGGTTCGTACAAACTTAGAAGCTGCTACGTTCGTACGAACCTAGCAGCCTATAAATATAAAGTTCGAAAATATTATTTCTAAGCTTTCTTTACGAACTGAGATCAGTCAATCTAGTTCGAATACATTCGAAGTAAAGGATTGTTGCCAGGATAAACGTGTTTTGAACACTAGTATCGTTTCTTAGAGTATTCCGCACTCTAACAAGCGTTGTTACCCCGTTGGATCCGTTCAAGGGTGACCTACAATTGGTATCAGAGCTTAGAACTTAGCGTTTAGGTTCGGGGTATTGATATTGAGTGTTCCCGAGAGTTTGGACCGTTGAAATCTTTGGTTTTTTGCTCTCAAACGTGTTTATAATCATATTGTACGGTGTAGTTCAATTTTGGTCGGTTGAAAGTTACTCAAAATCACAGATCTGAGATTTTGAGTTTGTTCAACAGCCATTCTTCGAACTTGTACGGTTTTTGCTTTTTATTCAAACTTGTACGAAAGTATCGTACGAAATTACCTAAATTGTAAGTTCGTACGAACCTGCATTCGAACTTGTAAGTTCGAACAGTTTGAATTTCAGTCAGTTGGTTCGTTTGACTTTGGTTGTCTATACGAACTTAGTAGATCTAAGTTCGTACGAACCTGACTTGTTTGACTTTTGTTAACCTGGTTATAAATGGCAAATCTTAATAAAATGTTAGAAATGGATCACGAGTTTGGGAAATTAGCCTCACCACCTAAGCTTCTCAAAGGAGAGGATTACTTCTGGTGGAGAGATCGATTTGAATCATTTGCAAGATTCCACAACATTTGCATGTGGATATGCATTAAAGATGGGTATGACTTACCTACCTATGAGTTAAATGGAAAAACAAAGTTTTGTACGTATTCCATCATGAAAGAGGAAGATAAAAAGATCTACGAGGCTGAGAATAAGGCATTGTCAGCAATTGAAATGTGTCTTCCTCAAGAGATCAAGCATACTTTTAAACGTTACCAATTCGCGAAAGAGCTTTGGGAAGCGTTAGAAAAGAGGTTTGATGGAAACGACAAGATAAAGGGGAGTAGAGCTAACTTGCTAACTAAACAGTTCTATGTCTTCAAGCATATGAAAGGCGAGTCATTGGAGGAGATTATCACAAGATACTACCACCTAATGACTGAATTGGACAACAATGGTCTTTCTTTCACCGAAACTGTCAGAAGTAACAAACTTCTTGAAGCACTTCCATCAAAATGGGATATCTACACTTTGATGATCAAGGAGAGTGCTAATTATAATACTCTGACTCTTGATGAGGTGATAGGAAAGTTGCGTGTTTATGATATGAACATGCAGCGGAAAGAAACAGGATCTGATTAGGTTCAGGATCCTAGTGTTTACCATGGTAAATGATCTGATTCCGTTGCCTCTACTAGTGCTGGTGGAGTTGCAGCTTTCTATACAAGCGAGGATGAGACTGACTCGGCTATCAGGAATTCTGGTAGCAATGTCTGTTATATTGCCTCATCTGAGGATCAAGGGGTTGATAGAAAACCGAAATCTGGGACATCAAGCAGTTTTAATTCAATGCCCATGAGCATGAAGTCTGCTGAAGGGGAAGTTGCCCTACTTGCCTCTTTCATTGCCTCTCATGAAAATTTCATTAAGGGCAAAATCACTAATCCTGAGCTAATCAATGAGGACTATGATCAGATGGATCAAGATGATTTAGAAGAAATTGACTTGCAATGGTAGATGGCTATGATTGCAAGAAGGGCCCAACGGTTTATGAATAGAACCGGGAGAAAATTTGTGAGTAGCAAATTGGGCTTTGACAAGTCCAAAGTGAAGGCTATAACTGTGATGGGTTTGGACACTTTGCTCGGGAATGTCAGAGACCAAAGAGAGATCAAGCTCCTGGTCAAAATGGATCAAGACACTTCAGTCAAGGCTCCTCGAGTAACAATCTTAACTCAGGAAGTAATAATACTTCGAGAGCTCTGGTTGTTCAAGCACAAGAGGGAGCATATGACTGGGGGCTAAAATCTGATGAATCGCAAGCATTTATGGCCTCCATTACTGAAGAAAAGGAGGAAAGCATTGCGGGATCCGACACGGAGAAAGTAGAGATTACAGATGGAAGTTGATGTATCTGCTACTGAAGAAAGAATCAAGAATCTGAAGTCAACTGAGGAAATGAGCTCAAAGGACTTCATTGCCTACATGGCAAATCTAGATGCTGACAGACAGAAGGTATTACTTAATTTAGATCTTGTAGTTAAAGCATGTGTGTTGTGTACTAACTTTCAAGAACAGGCTGAAAAGTTAGTAGAATCATCCGATGTGATTACATCTCAGCTTAAATCCTTGACTGAAGAAAACACAAGATTAAACATCAAAAACTCAGATTTAATAAGTAAGTCAAAATCTGAAAAGGCGGACATGAAATATTTAAAAGATAAGTTAAATGAGCAAAGTGCTTTAAACGACTTAGCTCATGAACACATTTTGGAACTAACAAAACTGTCCGCTGAAAAGGAAAAGGAACTGGCTGACGCCAAGGTTAGGATAGCTGATCTAAATAGAAAATTAGAATTAAGAAAATTTTCTATCGAAACCTTGGATAATATGCTTAGTATAGGTAAAAAACCTGGTGATCACACGGGAATGGGGTATTCTGAAAGCCCTCCTCCGTTTAATCACAATTATTCCTTTGTTTCTGATGATGCTGAGATGTTACCTGTTGATGATCCTGCTACTCAATCAGTAGTTCCAAGTCTAATGCAATTCGTTAGACCTGAGAAAGCTGAAGTAAGAACTGAGACTGAATCAAACCCTACTCACACTTCAAAGCCACCCATAAATGAACTAAAAATAAATTTTGTGAAAGAGGGTGTTGTTCAACATGATATTGGTAAGGAGAGTTCAAAAAGCAAAGTAACTTCTATCTTACCCAAACCTGAAAGTGAAAAATTAATAAATAAGGGTAAAGAGGTAATGAACGTCTCTCTACTCCATGTGTACCTGAGGTGGACAATGAAACGATTCTCAAGGCACAAAAGAAAGCCTGGGAAAAGCGTTCGTGCTTCACATGCCATCAAAAGGGTCATGTGGCAAGTATTTGTCCAACTAAAGGGAAAACTGGAAAGTTACAGGTGAAGAAGGATCAATCTCCTGTAAAAACTGTGTCGCCACCTAAAAAGAAAAATCCAGAGGCGACAAGTATTAAATTGCGATTGTCTGGCGTTTTCATACCTGAGGTAAAAAATAAAGAAAATGAAAATGCTGGAAAATCTGGGAGAAATGGGTTGGGATATAAGAGAACTCAACCCTCTTTAAAATCTGTAAAGTTCTTGACTCATGATAGTTCAAGAAGCACTACCTCTTCAGGAGGAAGCGCTTATGGACAGTCTTCCAGGTCGAAAACTCCAAAGAGATTTCACACTCCCAATAAGCGTTTTAGTAACCCGAATAGCAATAACAGGAATTATAATAATTCAAGTTATAACTATCCATCTAGGGTTAGACCTACCTCAAACCCAAGGCCTGTAAATCCAAGACTCTTTCAAAAGTCTCCGGAAAGAAAGCCTAGCACAAATACTCCCCATACTCAGACAAATGAGATTCCAAAAGTGTTCGGCTCTACTGACAAGAGAAATGGATACTTGAAGGAATTCACATTCGTTGACGAGAATGGGAGACCCAAGACCGTAGTGGCTTGGGTCCCCCTTGATAACTAACTATTTAAATCTATTGTGCAGGAGTTAACTAGAAGAGCTATTAACTGGTGGTATGTTGATAGTGGTTGCTCAAGGCACATGACGGGGGAGAAGCAAAATCTTGTGGATTTCGTGCACAAGAAAGGAGGATACGTAAATTTTGCTGGTGCTAAAGGTGGACAGATCACTGGAGTAGGAAATGTCACAAATGGGAAACTTGTATTAGAGCAAGTCAACTATGTTAGGAGCTAAATCATAATCTCATGAGTGTTTCTCAGATCTGTGATAAAGGACACCCAGTTCATTTCACAGATAGTGAGGCATTAATTCTGAAACCTGGTTTTGTTATACCAGAGAAATGGATAGTTATGAGAGCACCAAGGAGGAATGACACTTATGTCATGGATATGAGTGTTGCTGAATCTTCTCAGGAATCAACCTGTCTGATATCCAAAGCATCTGAGAATGATTCACAGCTTTGGCATAGAAAAATGGCTCACCTGCACTATAGAAAGATGAATTTTATTGTCAAGAATGGTCTAGTGCAAGGTGTTCCAATGCTGAGATTTGAGTTAGAAGACAAATGTCTCCCATGTCTAAAAGGAAAACAACACAAGAAAAAACATATGTCCAAAACTCAAAACTCAATTGCCTCAGCCTTTGACCTGCTTCATATGGATCTGTTTGGTCCTGTGAATGCAAGGAGTGTAGGTGGTAAACATTACTGCCTAGTAGTTACTGATGACTTCTCACGTTTTTCTTGGGTTTTATTTCTAGCATCAAAGGATGAGACAGCAGAATTGCTGATGACATTCTTTACCCAGATTGAACAACAATTCAGTAGAGGAGTCAAGAAAATTCGTAGTGATAATGGACTAGAATTCAAGAACTCTGTTTTGAACGTTTTTTGTCTAAGCAAAGGAATTCAACACCAGTTCAGTGCACCTTATGAACCACAACAGAACGGTGTTGCTGAAAGAAAGAATAGAACACTGATAGAAGCAGCAAGAACCATGCTGGCTGATTCAAAGCTTCCCGTCATGTTTTGGGGGGAAGCAGTGAATACAGCGTGTCATGTGCTTAATAGAGTTTTAACTGTGAAGAAGCATAATAAAACATGTTATGAGCTTCTAAATGGTAGAAAACCAAATCTGACTGGTCTAGAACCATTCGGTGTTCGATGTACCTTATTGAAGACAAAACATCAATCAAAATTTGGTGAAAAGGCGGAAGAAGGATTTTTCCTAGGGTATGAAGCTGGATCTCCAAATAAAAGGGTCTTCAATCAGTCAGCTGGAAAGGTTGAGATTGTGTTTAATATACAAGTCATATCTTATACTCCAGCCATCCAAACTGGACCAGAATGGATGTTTAACTATGACACAGTCTTCAAATCATTCAATCTTCCAAACCTAAGCATCAATGACACTTTGGGGCTAGAACATATCATGATGGATGATGGTGAAAACGATGAGTTTGCACCAAGATCCAGCATTCCGTGTTCAGAAGATGCATATGATAAAGGGAAATAAATTGTTGTCGATCCTATGGTAGATAGTGATTCAAATCTGAATGAGATTTCATCTTCCTCAATGGATACAGATCCTATGCAAGAACCTGCAGAGGTAGTATTATCTCCTCAGGGGGAGATTGGATCAAATCTAGGATCTGACTTATCGGTTGACACTACGGTTTCGACTCGTGTGAACAAGTATCATCCAATTGATAACATAATTGGTGATCCTAGTTAAAGAGTAAAAACTCGAAGAGAGATATCTGAAAGTCACAGTCTATATGTATCGATTCAAGACACTGGAATAATACATAAGTGCCTGTATAACTGCTTTATATCTCAAGTTGAACCGAAAAATGTTCAAATGGCTTTAAAAGAGAACTCCTGGGTAGAAGCTATGCAAGAAGAACTTGCACAATTTGAAAAACTCCAAGTTTGGGAGCTCGTTGATCTACCTAGAGGAGAATTTGCGATAGGCACCAAATGGGTGTTTAAGTGCAAGAGAGATGATAGAGGCATTGTAACACGGAATAAGGCACGGCTTGTAGTTCAAGGTTTTAATCAACATGAAGGAATTGATTATACTGAGGTGTTTGCACTGTAGCACGGCTAGAAGCAATTCGATTGTTTCTGGCATATGCTGCTCATAAACGAATAAAAGTATATCAACTCGATGTCAAGAGTGCCTTTCTTTATCGAAAGGTTCAGGAGCTTGTCTTTGTACAACAAGCCCCGGGGTTCAGTGATCCAGACCATCTCGACCGAGTCTATAAATTAGATAAGACCCTGTATGGACTGCATCAAGCACCTAGAGCTTGGTACGAGACTCTATCTACGTATCTCTTGGAAAATGGATTCAAAAGAGGACAAATAGATAGTACTTTGTTCATCAAATGGAACAAGAATGATTTCCTTCTTGTACAAGTGTACGTCGATGACATTATCTTTGGGTCATCCGACGAGGCCATGTGTAGAGAATTTGAACAAGTTATGAAGCGGCGTTTTGAGATGAGTGCAATGGGTGAATTGAGTTTTTTCTTAGGACTACAAGTGGATCAAAAGAAAGATGGATTTTTCATTCACCAGATAAAATATGTGCATGAAATGCTGACTCGGTTTAATATGAATGATAGTTCGTCTTTCGGCACACCAATTCAACAGAATCACAATCTCGGACCAGATTCAGAGAGCTCTGAAGATGTGGATCCAACTCACTATCGGGCCATTATCGGTTCTCTCATGTATCTGACTGCTTCTCGCCCTGACATAATGTTTGCAGTCTGCTTGTGTGCTCGCTTCCAATCTAATCCAAAGGAATCACATTTGAAGGCAGCAAAGAGAATTTTGCGTTACCTAAAGGGCAAACCAAAGTTAGGTCTTTGGTATCCCTCTGGTGGCAATTTTGACTTTGTGGCCTATACTGACTCAGACTATGGTGGGTGCAACTTAAACAGGAAATCAACCACTGGTGGTTGTCAATTGTTGGGTGGTCGTATTGTCTCATGGCAGTGCAAAAAGCAAACCTCGGTCGCCATCTCAACCTACGAGGCTGAGTATGTTGCAGCAGGTAGTTGTTGTTCACAAGTTTTGTGGATACAGCAACAGCTGCGTGATTACAGTTTAAATTTTACTAATACTCCCATTATGATTGATAATCAATCCACAATGTCCATTACTAATAATCCGGTTAAGCATAGTAAAACGAAACATATTGACATTAGACATCACTTTATTCGTGACTGTGCCGAAAAACACCTGATTAATTTGGTTAAAGTTCCAACTGATGACAATCTAGCTGACCTGTATACCAAGGCGTTCGATAGGTCCCGGTTTGAGCTCTTAATCCCACTAAATGGGATGAAAAATCCTGAGTAATTATTTTTCATAAGAACTTTGTTTTAATTATATCTTTCATCTGTTCTTTATCTCGTATATATTTAAAAAAAAAAAAAAAAAAAAAAGCCTTGAGTGTCACTGTGTTATTGCAAAGAAATGAAGAAAACCTTACCTATGCCTAGAACACTTTTATGTGTGTGGCTTTTAGATGTGGTACATACACAGTAAAAAGATCTTAAATATACATAACTTTTCGTAGCTTCACTTTTCGATGTATTGGTAGGCATGAGACACAAAGGTTCTTCACGTACTGAATCTAAAATAACATATGCGACTCTTTCTGTGAAATCTTTATTTTGATGTACGGCTTCTGTCTTAATTCTTAGAAAATAGACTGTACTTGAATGCTTGTTATCGGATAAACCTTAAAAAATAATTCATCTGGGGGATTTACTGACTGTTTCTTCTGCTATATCTTGAAACATGTAGACCTAGAATCAGTCAGTGAATTCTAAATCTGGAACAAACAAGACCGAGAAAACAAGAATACCGTTTTCAAGGTCTCTAGTCAAACTATGTCGCTCTGTTGTACGGAAGTACAGACCTGTCACCTCTGGTTTGATTTTAGATTCGTTTGTTTCTAACCCTAGTCTTGTCTTATAGCTTAAATATGTACCTATGTACATTGCTAATAAAACAAAAATGACTTGACTTTAAAGATGTCATAAAAATGAAAAATCTCCGATACTTGACATTCTTGACTTTCTAGACTCTAAGGGTATATCAAATGTAAGATACATAGGAGATCGTGAACAATGATCTAATATGTATTTGAGAACTCTGCGTGTCGAATGTTTAAGTGGACAACAAATACTGATAATCGAAGCGATCTATGATTTACAACAATAATAACAAAGGAATACATGAAAAATTCCTAACTGTGTATTGTGCCCATCATGGCTAATTCGATCTTTGTATCAGTGATTCTCTCAAAAAGATTGTATGTTTCAAAATATGAACATAATTCATATTTGTGTTTTTACAATTCTAAGTTATTTTATCCTTTTAATCAAAGTTCTTCGTTTACGGGAAATACTTACATTTTGTTGGATTCGCTGCTCAAACCGTGCTCGATTTAGTGCCTACGTGTATTGGTTGTCGCTAAATGATTTCAAGTTTTGAAAAAGTTTGAATTTTGGAAAAGTGGAAAAGTTTGAAAATTTAAGTTTTTGGCTAAGAGTCTAAGTTCGTACGAACTTAGATGTTCGAATGGCTAAGTTCATACGAACTTAGGTGGGTATATAAGGGGCTGACTGGGTCAAACCCCTTATGCTTTCAAAACCCTTCGAACCTAACATTCGTACGAACCTAGCTGGATCCTTCGAACCTACCTTCGAACTTACTGCTTTCACTATATTTGGACTTAATTTTGAAATCTAATCCGTGTTAATCCATTCCAAACCGATAGAAATCATCACTATATTTGCACGAACTCATGTAAGTAACCATTTCTTGATTTGGACCATTAAAACATGTAAAATTCGAATTAAAGTGGGTTTTCTACAAAAACAACTTTAAACTCAAAAATTAGACGTGTGTTCATGGTTAAAATTGATTGCAACCTGTTGCAAACCATCAATCGGACCTAGATGAATGTATTTCAACTGTCTGATCATGATATTATGGCCAAAAATTTTGAAGTTGCAACAGTGTTCCTGCGTTCGAACTTACAGGTTCGTACGAACCTAGCCAAGTGTAAGTTCGTACGAACTTAAGTTTGACTTAGTCAAACAGTAAGTTCGTACGAACATATACAAGGCTATAAGTTCGTACGAACCTTCAAGGTTTTGTGCAAAAACTCTTAACCTTTATTATTTAACATTATGTTTAGTCTATAAACTGTTTTAAATTGTTGAATCTTTTGTGCAGGATTCTAAATTAATTATCGTTTATTGCTAACACTCTTGTTATCTATTTTGGTTTGGTTTTTGGCTTGTGTGTAGAAATGGCTGATCAACGTGCTTTCTTCAACAAACACAACCTTGCAATCTCTTTTGATCTTGCTGATCAGAACACCGTGCCGTTACGGGGCATGCTGGATTTCATTACCCGGTCGAGAGTGTTCTATGCACTGACTCATTCTCCGAGTTTAAAGCTTCAGTTTTTAAGGGAGTTCTGGGCGACTGCTGAGCACGATCGTCGTCCTAACCCTCCAGTTATCCGTGCAACTGTGGGCGGAAGGGTGATTGAATTCTCTGCACCTTATTTGAGAATGGCACTGCATCTAGGGATTGAGGAACAAGAAGCCGGTCCAACATCATTCCCACTAGAGTTCCGAGCTGGGGCTTTTCAAAGAATGGGTTACGTTGGCGGCGTGACTTATACCGAGTATACAAAGAGTCTACTATACGGACAGTGGAGGTATTTGATGCACATCCTGTTGGTCTCCTTTGGACCGAAAAAGGCAGGTTTTGACACCATGAACCATAAAATGCAATCTGGCATGGTTTCACTGGTATACAACAAGCCGTACTGTTTCTCCCAGTTCTTCTTTGACGAAATGGTACAACAGATTAAGGGGAGCCTTAAAGATCAATTCATTCTATACCCGCGCTTCATTATGATGATCCTAAATGGGTTAATTCCAAACCTTCCGGCAGGTAACCCGGTTGTTCATCTTGTGTTCGTTGACAAGAAGATTTTCGGTCACTGTCTTAGTCACAGCAGCCGTCGTGCTGTTGCTGACCGACCACAGGCAGTACCATTGTTTGGAGCAATTGTTGATGCCTATTATAGACCACCGCCAAATGATGGTTGGTGGGATGTTCCTCAAGCTGCAGAGAATGTGGCCGCAGAGAATATAGTTGAGCCACCCCCTCAAGTTCAAGATGATATTCCAGACCCACCACCGGTGGTGGCTGAAGCTCAACATGAGCTTGTTGAGGACATCATGCATCAGATAGAACACCCAGCTGAAGGAGAGCAAGTCATTGCTGATATTGCTGCTGAAGTCATGCGAGATGTTTTGCAGGGAGGAGCAACCTCCAGTGTTGAGGCCACAGGCTCACTCCAAACTCTCGACGAAGCTCTTCGCGACGTTGACACCTATTTTACTGAGGGTGGAGCAGGGTCTTCACCTGCAGCTGATCCTGGCAAAGGCCAGTCTTCTGACTCTGAAGCAACACAGTCTGATGATGATGCTGATGATGCTGATGATGATGATGATGATGATGACCCTCCTATGATTGGGTTTCAAGGGTCAAAAGGTGTACTTCTGGACCCTAAGGCAGCCCGTGACAAGGAAAAGGGCAAAAGAAAGCTGGTTGAGGAGGATGAGAATTACTTACCAGAGGAAGAGGAAGTTTCTGGATTTGAGGTCCGTGCTCGGAAGCGACAAAGACCCACAGGGGTTGTCATTCGCGAGGGCGGCACACATCCAGTAATTGTGTCTCCTACCGCCCATCTACACGCCGACCCACAGTTCCACCTCCTGTTACACCAACTACAACCACTTCCACCATTCCACCTCCATCTGTCATCACTCCTCCTACAACACAATCGACACCGTCTAACCCCAACCCTGCTGCTAGTCTCTCGGATCCGGACAAATTCACATATCTTGAGGGTCGGATCACAAGCTTGGCTGATATGGTTGCCAGCTTGACTGCGGTTGTAGCAAGTCAAGAAATTTGCGTACAAAACCTAACAGATTTAAATCACCAGCTTGAAAAGAGAAATGACAAACTGGAAGAGATTTTAGGTGAAAATATGATTCTTCTCTTTCGGTTGAAGCGCAAGGTAGCTAAGGGGGAGAAGACGAGCTGTAAAGATGATGAGTTGAAACGTAAGAGAGATCATGATCATGACGATGATCCAAATGCTTCAAAAGATAGTGAGCTGCCTAGCTCTTCAACTGAAAGACTAGTGCAACAGGCTCAGGGGGAGTCAGGTAACAAGGAAGGAGCGAGTGGTTCAGCTCAAACTCCTGTAAATCTGGAAACATCTGACACCATCGAAGCACTGCTGGGATTAGCTGAATTTGACAGCGATGGGTCAGAGCTTGAAGAATGAGAGATCTTCAGTACAGGCATTGCAGACTGGAAGTCAGACGAAGAGTTGGATCAAGATACTGATATTGATGTTGATGAACACGTCGTGACTAAGCAACCTGTCACTGAAGTCACTATTGAGACTGAGACTGGTGAGAAAGTGTTAGATCGCAAGGACATAGAACCAGAAGATGATGAAGCCCTGGAGGATGAAACGACTGAAGAAGAAGAACTGTCCAGAACAGAAATGAAAACCTTATGGTTTAAAAAGGCAGAAAAGGAATCGGAGATAAAGTATAGAGGAGATATTCGGGTCAAGGGATCAGGCAAGCTGAATAAAGGCATCATAAGTTGGTTCTATGACAGTGAACTAAAACTGTTTATAATTAAAAGATATGATGGAATTTAGTACTTGAGAAGAAAACTGAAAGTATTCAGCTCGTTGCCGAAAATTGAACTGAAGGAACTAGCCTGGATTAACTTGGTAAACTATAGTAATGATCCTTACGCATGGACTTTAGAGAGAATCATAAAACGTGAAGGAAGATCGACTAATTTCGTTGATTTAAAACCAAGAGCAGGTAAAAGAGTTCCTGACCTGACCAGGATTGATCCCAACACTAACAAGCCATGGATGAAGATGATTTATAAACCAGTCAAGTGCTTGAAGAGGGTTCCCTTGAAGAAAATGCCACAGGACGTTCTGACAAACCTGAAGTGGTGATTTGTAGACTGTGATACTGCAGAGGCAGTAATGGAGGATAATGACGGGCATGTGATGCTAAGAGTATATGAAAGCTTACATTTGGTCAATCTGTCTAAAAATGATCTAATGACGCTGCATGTCAACAAGATTCTCTACAGAGATAATTGGAGACACGAGGGCAGAAGATATTAGAGAGTTGTCGATGTTTGTGTAAACAAGGGTATTTGGGCTAGACTTGATCAGAGTTAGAAGAAGAGAGACTCTGAAGACATAACATGTTGAGACATGTTTTGTGACAACAGATCTAGCTTGAAATTAGTCTTTCTAGTTTGTAATAGGACTTGTATTAGTTGTAATCAAGTTTGTACATTGGTTTTGAATTGTAAATGAAATATCTTGGTCGGTAAACATTTTAGAGTGAAAAATCAAAAAGCTGAAAAATGTTGACCAGAGTTGACTGCGAACCGAGTCAGTTCGCTGGGCCAAGATGGGCTGCGAACCGAGTCAGTTCACAGAAGCCCATGACCCGCGAATTGAGACGGTTATAAATACAAATTAGGGTTTAAACCTAATTAATTTTTGCCATTAACCTAATACGAATTACCTGAGTTTTCCAGAACGTTTTATGCATTCTAAAGGCTAGGTGTTGATCGTTTAACATTCGTTAATAGTCAATACAAAGCAATTAGATACCCGATTCACTATATTTGTGAAACAAATCATTATAGATCCTATAACTAAGTATTGAGGGATTCCGCACCTTAATACGTTAGATGACCTCGTTATCGATCCGAATAAGCACGGACTTACAATTGGTATCAGAGCCTACGGCTAGATACGCGTAGGTTCGAGGTTATTTGGGGTATTAACGATTATTTAGGGTGAATAACGATTGATTTAGGGTTGTTTGTACGTACAATTAGTTCGTATTTGTGACCATAATCAGTCTCTGAAAGTTTTTGGGTTTGTTTACGTTCGAAATCTTAGGGTTTAGACGTTCAAGAACCTAAAATTTTCGTTTTTGGGGGTTATAGCCGTTTCTGCGAACTGAGATCTTGTTCTGCGAACTGAGTTTGCGAACTGAACTGGGATTCTGTTTTTGCGAACTGAGTTTCTGAACCTGCGATCTGAGTGACTGCGAACTGAAATTCAGTCCTGCGAACCGAGTTAGCTGCCAACTGAGTTCTCACCCTGCGAACTGAGTTTCTGTTTTTGTGATTTTTGAAAGTTTTGTGATTTGCAAAGATGTCAGACCTAAGTAGAATGATAGAGATGGATCATGAGATTGGAAAATCGAATGTTCCACCTAAATTGCTCAGACTAGAAAATTACTATGGATGGAAAGATAGGTTTGAATCCTATTGTCGATTCCATGATTTGGTAATATGGGAATGCATCAAGAATGGATACACTGCTCCTACCCAAGTCGTTGAGAATGTGACTGTGGCTATTCCTTATAGCCGGATGAACGATGAGCAAAAGAAGGAATATGAATCTGAGAACAAAGCTCATTCGTCGATCAAGATGAGTCTTCTCAGGGAGATTAATCATCAACTCAAATCTTTTCACACTGCTAGAGAGCTCTGGGTAGCTCTTGAGAAGAGATGCGAGGGTAGTCCACAGGTGAAAGAAGGTAAAAGGAGTATGTTGAAGAAACAATTTACCGTCTTTAAAACCTTGAAAGGAGAAGACTTAGATGCTTATGTCACTAGGTATTACCATCTCCTTAGTGAATTGGATGACCATGAGATATTCTGTACTGATAGGGAGAAAACTGACAAGTTCCTTGAGGGTTTGCCTCCTAATTGGGAAATGTACAGAGTGATGATTAAGGATAATGAAGAGAGATACTCTAAGATGACCCTAGAGCAGGCTATCGACAAGCTCCGAGGGTATGATTTTACCAAGAAGACGAGGGACACGGATTCTGATCAGGTACAGGATCCTGGGCTATACCATGGAAAATCAAGTCTCTCAAATTTTTCGTCTGCATCAACTTCCGCATTACTGGTTGGTGGAATAGATGACAGAGGTGAAATTCTAACTGAGGATCTGTGCTTCATTGCTTCGGATGGAAGTGAGAAACGAAGTAAGACTACTACTGAGAAGTCATCTCAAGGGCAACATAAAATGCCGATGAGTGTGAAATCTGCAGAACAGCAACTGTTTGTACTTGCTTCGTTCGTTGCTTCTTACGAAAACTACATCCAAGGGAAGATCAACGATCCCACTCAATTTGATGAAGACTATGATCAAATTGATCCAGAGGACTTAGAGGAAATGGATCTCCAGTGGCAACTAGCCATGGTGTCAAGGAGAGTCAAAAATTTCCTAAAGAAAACTGGAAGGAGAGTGGTGGGTAATAGACCAGGCTTTGATAAGTCCAAAGTGAAGTGTTATAATTGTCAAAATTTTGGGCACTTCGTTAGGGAATGCCAAAGACCCAAGAATGAGCAGACTGCAAATCCTGTAAGACAAGGCACCTCTCTAGAATCAAAAGCCTTGGTGGTTCAACAGCTTGATGGTTCATATGACTGGAGTGCTTTATCTGAAGAAGCACTCATGGCTGATATTGAAGATCAAGACAAAATGGTTGAATCCACGTCTTACATGCCAACTGCTAAAGAGTATCAGGTAGAAACACAAGATACTAAGATATCAACAGTTGATGATGATGTGCTGGACTTGGGATCTACTGAAGATCTATGTCCTGAAGATTTTGTGGCGCATATGGCTGATCTCCAAACCGATAAAAAACGGGTTTAGGAACACACAGTATTTCTCCACCTAAACCTAAACGGTTTTCTAATGATAATATTTTCAATCATTCTCGAGACCAAACACTGTCTAGGTTTAGGACACCTCATCACAACCATAGTCATTTTGAGATTGGTTCTACTTCTCGGAACCATAGTCATTATGAGAGTGGTTCTACCTCACGTACACATGGGATTAACTATAATTATAATTATAATCGTAATCAAGGACATCAATCCCAAGGTAATGTGTCAGAGAGGCCTGTTTCTCATTCACCTCATAGACCCAAGACCACCGTTCCTCAACAAACTCGAACTCATTCGAAAGTAATTCAGGCCCCAGATGGGAAAAATGGTTACTTTAAAGAAGTTAAGTTTGTTGATGATGAGGGACGATCCAAGTCTGTTATGGCTTGGGTCCCTCTTGACGACTTATTGTGTACAACTGTCATGTGTAGGAACAAACTGTGAACGGAGATAGCTCGTGGTACGTAGACAGTGGATGTTCAAGACACATGACAGGAGATAGAAGTCTACTGATGGACTTCAAAGGAGGACTGAAGCAGCGAGTTAATTTCCCTGGGGAGAAAGGTGGAATCATCACTGGGAAAGGAAAAGTTTCTAATGGAACTTTGACTCTTGAGAATGTGAACTATGTTGAACAACTGGTTCACAATCTAATGAGTGTTTCCCAAATCTGTGATAAAGGTCATCCGGTATTATTTAATGATACAGAGGCCTTCGTCCTGAAGCCAGGTCTGGTTATTCCAGAAAAATGGATTCTAATGAGGGCTCCAAGGAAGAGGGATATCTATGCTATTAACATGGGTATTCCTGCATCTTCAATGGAGTCGACATGCTTATTATCCAAGGCTTCAGAAGCAGATTCTATACTTTGGCATCGGAAAATGGCACACCTGAATTTTCGAAAAATGAATTATATAACCAAGAATGAGTTAGTTCTGGGTGTACCATCTACGCGTTTCGAGTTTGAAGACAAGTGTGTTTCTTGCTTAAAAGGAAAGCAACATAAGAAACCACACAGGTCTAAAACTAAAAACTCCATTTCCATGCCATTTGAATTGCTACATATGGATCTTTTTGGCCCAATAAGCAAAAGAAGCATAGGTGGCAAGTGGTATTGCTTAGTTGTCACAGATGACTACTCTCGATTCTCGTGGGATTCTTTTTGGGGTCTAAGGATGAAACTCCAGGAATTCTTATGGAGTTCTTAGACTTAATAGAGAATGTCTACAACACGAGAGTGAAGAGTATTTGTAGTGACAATGGGACTGAGTTCAAAAATTCTACGTTGAATATATATTGCTCAAGCAAAGGCATACAACATCAATTCAGTGCACCATATGAACCTTAACAAAATGGTGTTGCTGAAAGGAAGAATAGAACTCTCATTGAAGCAGCAAGAACAATGCTTGCAGATTCCAAGCTTCCGGTCATTTTTTGGGCAGAAGTGGTGAATACTGCATGTCATGTTCTAAACCGGGTTCTTACGGTTAAAAAGCATAACAAGACTTGTTATGAGCTTTTGAACAATAAGAAACCGAACTTGAAAGGGTTTGAACCCTTTGTTGTCTCATGTACTTTATTGAAAACTAGTTCTCAACCAAAATTTGGTGAGAAGGCTGACGAAGGATATTTCCTATGTTATGTGCCTAACTCACCAAATAAACGAGTTTTTAATAAAGCTACGGGACGTGTGGAAATAGTTTATAACGTTGAAGTTACGAGCTACACACATGACTCACATAAGGGATTAGATTGGCAATTTGACTATTCTGATCTCTTTAAGTCATTTAATGTCCCATTGTGTTATTACACGATTGATCCTGTACTTACTGAGCAGTTATTGTCGGATGATGGAGATATTGGCTCCATTCCAACATCGACTGCTTCTATGGATCCTAATCATGCAACATCATGTGCCACAGAACAACCTCCGGTGAACAACACTCAAGAGACTGACACGTCACCACCAGTTACCGATACGATAACTTCTGATGAGATGTATAGTACTGATGAGGATATGCCACCAGTGGAAGAAATTCGCACCAATCTTTATGATAATATGGTGATTGAGCCGATAATAACCACAAGAATTCACAAAGATCACCCAACTGAAAATATCATTGGTGATCCAACTGCATCGGTTCAAACCAGGGCTAGTACTTCTGAGTACTCGAGCCTTTATGTTGCAATTATGGAGACTAGGATTATCAATCAATGTTCCTACTCGTGCTTTATCTCACAAATTGAACCTAAAAATGTTCAAATGGCATTAAAGGACAATTCGTGGGTCGAGGCAATGCAGGAAGAGTTGTCTTAGTTCTCAAAACTGCAAGTCTGGGAGTTGGTTGACCTACCCGTTAGAGAATATCCAATTGGAACTAGATGGGTCTTTAAGTGCAAGAAAGACGATCGGGGAATCGTAACTCGCAATAAAGCTCGTCTAGTTGTCCAAGGGTTCAACCAACAAGAAGGGATTGACTACAATGAGGTGTTTGCACCTGTGGCTAGGCTAGAAGCAATAAGGTTATTCTTAGCATTTGCAACTTCAAAGAAAATGAAAGTTTTCCAGCTGGATGTTAAGAGTGCCTTCTTGTATGGCGATGTTAAGAGTGCCTTCTTGTATGGCAAAGTCAAGGAAACGGTGTATGTTTCTCAACCACCGGGCTTTACTGATCCCAAGTATCCAGATAAAGTATATCATCTTGATAAGGCTCTATATGGATTACATCAAGCTCCGAGGGCGTGGTATGAAACACTGTCTACTTATCTTCTTGAGAATGACTTTACAAGAGGAAGTATAGACAGTACACTCTTTGTCAAATGGAAAAAGAGAGACTTTCTACTCGTTCAAGTTTATGTTGACGACATCATCTTTGGGTCATCTGACGAAAAGATGTGTAATGAATTTGAACAAGTCATGAAACACAAGTTTGAGATGTCTGCTATGGGAGAATTGACGTTTTTCTTAGGATTGCAAGTCGATCAAAAGAAAGATGGGTATTTCATTCATCAAAATAAATATACAAATGAGCTGTTAGAAAGATTCAAGATGGATGAAGCTCAAACTTATCATACTCCTATACCAGAAGCTCACGGACTTGGTCCTGATACATCGAGTGATAGAGACGTGGACCCTACTCTATATAGGGCCATGATTGGATCACTAATGTATCTTACTGCATCGCGGCCGTTTATAATGTTTGCAGTATGTGTCTGCGCACGATATCAAGCCAATCCTAAGGAGTCTCATATGCAAGTCGTTAAGCGAATTCTTCGTTACCTCAAAGGGAAGCCGAACTGGGTCTTTGGTATCCGACTGATGGAGACTTAGACTTTGTGGCTTACACTGATTCTGATTATGGAGGATGCAATCAGAACAGAAAGTCTACAACTGGTGGATGTCAATTCCTAGGGGGTAGACTGGTCTCTTGGCAGTGCAAGAAGAAAACCTCAGTCGCCATTTCTACATGTGAAGCTGAGTATATTGCTGCTGGCAGCTGTTGTTCCCAAGTTCTGTGGATACAACAGCAACTGCGGGATTATGGGTTAAATCTAACCAATACTCCAATGATGATTGACAACGAATCCACCATGTCAATTACCAACAATCCTGTAAAGCACAGCAAGACGAAACACATTGACATACGTCATCATTTTATCAGAGACTGTGCAGAGAAACAACTTATACAGTTAGTCAAAGTTACCTCAACTGATAACTTGGCAGACTTGTATACTAAAGCTTTTGACAGGGCGCGTTTTGAGACATTGATTCAACTAAACGGAATGAGGAATCCTGAATAACTTGTCTTCCAAAGGAGTAGGTCATACTTAGTAGTTTCTTTTATTATTCTACATTATTTTCTTTTAGAAAACGTTCTGGTTTTATCTGCTGGGAAATGATAGTACATTAGAAGAATACGCTTAATAACAATAAGTAAAAGTATTAGGATATATGTGTTAGTAAATTCCACTTAGTTACATCAAATTTACATCTTTTCAACCAGGCCTTTACTTATGTTTATTTTAGTATACACCTCTCTCCACATGTTATCATTTGTTTAAAAAAATTTTTTAAAAAAAATATTAAATCTAGACAGCTTCATTATATGATGTATTGATAGGCAAATTCTGCTATGATTTCTGAGCATATAATAAGTAATAATTCTTCTGTGTGTTATTTGGTGTGATCTACTATATGATGTATGACATAAGTCTTAATTGTTGAATGATAGTCTAACCATACACTGTTATCAAGGATCTTTGAATATATGTCAAGACAAATAGTAAGAATTATGGCTATTAGCAAAACTAATAGTGACTTTGTTGTACTTAGTACAGACCTGACTCCTTTAGTTTTGCCAATGCTTTCAAACTTATTTTGTTCATACTAAGGGATCTTATGTTGTACTATGTACAGATCTAGAACCACTAGTATCTTCAAAATAGCTTTGATGTTTGTCAAATATTAAAATAACTCAAGGGTATGTTATATGCTTCGAACAGAACATCATTTAGTAACCTCTACCTTGAATCTGAAAGATACAGTGTTATGTGTTTTACTTGATTTCTCAGTATGTCATATTTTGGATCACATTAGGTAATATACATACCAACAATAAAGGCTTGCTATGAAATCATTGTAGACTTTGTTTATGTGGATCATAATATCAGTAATCGTCTTGAACTGTCTATGATATTTGAACATTTCATGATTGATGGATCATTTGTTCTCAATTCCTGAAATTGTATGATTAATGAACGTGATATATGTTGTGGAGTTAGGTAATCAAGTTATACTTTCATAAATATAAGTTGATAAATGGTTAAGTTGTACTTATGTGTAACTTCTTGTGAATTTCATGTGGTATGTATACTAACAATCTTCTAAGACTTATTAAATCTTAAAGTACTGCGTATTCTCTCTAATATGATCCCTGAGCAGATTCAACTGTTAAGGTCACGCATATGTATTAGTCTATTTTCGTTATTTCATTAATATAATGGTACTTGATACCTATGTTTCTGTTTGATTATCTCTTTGTCGTGTTACTTTATTGTTTTAATAATTATAATCCTTTGGAGTTCAACTCAAATATACTTTAATATTCCGTGTTGTTTCAATGTGACAAAACTGCAATTGGTTTCGTTTACAGCTTAAGAACTGTTGATTACTACTTTAATAATCAGTTATAAGCTTACATGCTTCGACGTATGGACTTCACTGTGAACACGTAAAAGCATATATACAATATACGACTTATGACTTTTGGTAATAAGTTATATATACTTTAATTTGAGACTTTATGTAACAAGTTAAAGAACACAGTTATAATTATTAACTGTCTCTATATTTTTCATGATTATAATTGATAATTAAGTTCGTATACTTAATCGTTCAATTACGATTTGTGGATTATATATGACAATTATGACTTAACACAATGGAAAGTCTACATTTTTGACTTAGAAAATATTTATTTATATCTATTTAAAGAAAAAGTCAACAAGTCAAATCTTGCAACTTGACTTTCCCCTGCGAACCCAAAGTCTGCGAACCCAATCCCTGCGAACCCAATCCCTGCGAACCCACTTCTTGCGAAGTGAGTTACTGTATAAAAGGGTCAAGTCAACAAGTCCAACTTTCACTTTTCAAACTTCTCTGCGAACCCAATATCTGCGATTCGAGTTTTTGCGAATCGACCCGAGTATTTTTTTCTCGATTTTTGATCTTTACAACACAAGGATCGATTTTTCAGTCCAAAGATTCTTTACATCTTTCAAATCCGCATCTATTGAGGTAAGATTCACTCGATATCATCTACTAGTTTGTGTTTAATCGCATATTTTAGATTTTGAAGGTTTTAGTTTAGTTTTTCACGGTTTTCTTTTATAATTAGTGGAAAAGAAAACATACAACTTGTCAATCTTGTTAAATCGATGCCTATTCCATGTGTTTGTTTCATTTAAATTGCAAAAACATGATTTAAATTTTTGATTTTGAAATTGTTGGGATCGCAGACGCTCCTGCGAACTGAGATCCAATCTCAGTTCGCAAATCTCTCTTGCGAACCGAAAGGTTGACTTTGTTTGACCTGCGAAGCGAACCCATGTGTTGACTTTGTTTGACCTGCGAAGCGAACCCATGTGTTGACTTTGTTTGACCTGCGAAGCGAACCGAAAGGTTGACTTTGTTTGACCTGCGAAGCGAACCCATGTGTTGACTTTGTTTGACCTGCGAAGCGAACCGAAAGGTTGACTTTGTTTGACCTACGAAGCGAACTGATTTATTTGACCCTGTTTGACCTTCTGCGAAGCGAACTGAGTTTTTCCTTCTGCGAAGCGAACTAACTTTTTGACTTTAGTTGACTTGCGAAGCGAACTTTAGTTTAAATTTTAACATGACTTAGACTTATTTTCGATTTGCAACATTTATGTTTACAAATATTTTATAAGTCTGACTTTGTTATTTATTTATAATATGTTTTGACTTACGAGCTTTTGCTTATAAGTAAAATACGTATTATTGACATCATATATTCTGTTCTATCATGTCGAAAGACTTCCGACTCATATGTAGTCGTGCGACGTGTTCCGATATTCGATCGGCGGTATGACTTTTCAGAATAAGCTTTATAACTAGCGAACTATATATATAATTTAGAGAATATAATTGAAAATTTAAGTCTTGTACGCTTAGTTGTTCAATTAAGTTCACTAAATTAAGTTATTAATTAATAGTAAACATGGATGTTCGGTGATCATTTTTGTTCACAATACATAAATGTTTAGAATTAATTAATGTTCGCTATGTTTTATTATTAATTGAGCTAATTACCATTTGTGTAATTCTTCTGATTACAGATATGGCTGCTCGATCTTTTACTGCTACTCATAATATCTTGGTGAACTTGGACGTCAATGAGCGCGGTGCTGAGCGCTTTATTGAGATCCTTACGTATCTGGCACGATCGAGGATTCGATATGCCGTTACGGAATCACCACCATTGTCCCGATCCATCCTGGATCAGTTTTGGGATAATATTGAGTATGATGCTGATGCCAACCCTCCTGTCATTCGTACTAGGGTTAATCAACACCCTGTTGTCTTCTCTGCTGACGATCTGAGACAGATTTTACATCTGGGTACAGTCGAGCAGGAAGCGGGACCTTCTGTGTACTCCTCGGATTTCATTGAGGGTGCCCTTGGTCGCATGGGTTATTCTAGCCCCAAGCGAGGTCGTGAGTTTATTAAGGCCTTCGTTATTGGCCAGTGGCGGTTCTTGTTCCATATCATTGTTACTATCTTTGGTAACAAAAAGGGCGGTTATGACGAGTTGAGCCCTGAGCTTCTTTCTGGATTACTGTCCCTGGTTTATAACAAACCATACAGTCTCTCCTCATATATTTTTGGCTCCTTTCTTGGTCAGATTAGTGGAGCTGTTCGATCCAAGTTTATGCTATATCCGCGCTTCTGCATGCTTATCATTCGTCACTGCATCCCTGGCTTACAGAATATTCAGCCAGATATCCATGTTGATCGATTTGGACTGCGAGGATACAACGCTTGTTTTCTTCATTCCTCTCGCCGTCCTGATCAAGTCAACCCGGAAGCTTGTGATCTTTTTGGGCATCTTCTTGATGAAAACTATGTTGCTCCACCAAATAATGGTTGGTTGGATGCCGATGCTCAACAACAAGCTCAACCTCATCCTCCAGCACAAGTTCTAGCTCCGCCAGTGGTTGTTGCTCCACAACCTTGGCCGCACGAGCTTATTGAAGATGTGCTGAATCAGACATCTCAACCTGATATTGCTGCTCAGGTTTTACATGATGTCTTGGTGCAAAATGACGAGGCCACTGATCCACTCTTAACTGAGGTGGAAAATTTTCAGGCTACTAAAATCGTCGATCTCGAGGTCGTTCGACCTGAAGGTGATCGAGATGCTGGGCCTTCTGGTGCATTTAGCAAGGATGGTGCCACTACATCCGATTCTAAGGAGACGGACGATGATGCTCCTCACCCTTATTCTTCGGGTATTCCGGAAGGAATGATTCAACAGGGTTCCAAGTTAATTATGGATCCTGCATTGAAAGGAAAGCGTAAAGCTGTTGATCCTGATCCTGATTACTTGATTGATTCGGATTCTGAGGATGAAGATGTTCAACCACTTCAGACTCAACGACGCAAAAGAATCTGTTCTTCTACAGCTCAACTGACTATTGGCGATCTGCCTAGTCCAGTTGTTCGACCCTCACCTCCACTGACGGCGAAGCCTACTCTGCAACCTTCACCTATCTCAGAGCTTGCTGCTAATGTTCCTGTTACTCTTCCGACTACTAAAGCTAGTCGCATTGCTCAGATTCAACAGAATACTCCTCGATCTGACCGTGCCCCTATTCCACCGCCTACTGTTCCTGTAAGAGCTTCTGAGAGGATTTCTAATCTGGAGCTTCGGGTTCAGACCTTAGAACATCAAAACAGTATGCTTGCTTCACAGGTAGCCACTCACACGGCCGCCAACACTCATCTGTTGCGTTCTCACGTCCTTCTGCTCAACGAGTCTTCAGATCAGCAACGTCAGATTGACCGGTTAGAACGTCTTGTTGCCAGTATGTTGACGGGCCTGCCGTCTCAGGGGGAGATTATGGCATATCAATTGGCTCGCCAAGAAGATGAAGAGTTAAAGAAGTGGCGACATGAGCAATGCAAGGATAATGAGGTATTAAAGAAGAGGCATGATGATGCAGATAAAGATCCCGATGCACAGAAAGATAGAGAGCCGACTGGTCCGTCAACGACTGGTGAGCTTCCCATATTTCAGGGGGAGTCTACTAAGGCGAGTGGAAGTGGTACTGGTACAAGTGAAAAAGATGGTAGTGCAACTGAATGTGAAGTTTATATTAACTTAGACGGAGTTGTAATTTATTTAAAACTTTGTACCTCATAACTTAAGAATATTTTGTAATATATTAGACTTGCGATTTATGTTTACAAGTTAAATATGTTTTAAGTAATATTCAATACTCAAGATTATGAAAAGTTTTGATCGAAAGTCTACCGGCTTACAATAGTCGTGTGGCGTGTCCCGAATTGATTTCGGCGGTCAAACTTTTACTATAATCTTTGCATTTTAGACTTGAGAATCGATAGATTGACAAGTTAATTATGCAAAAGAATTAATTAATGGTAAGCTTGAATGTCTGGTGATCGTTATTATTCACAATACATTAATGTTTAAATTTAATTAATGTTCTGATATTATAAGACTTTTGGAATCTTAGATTGATTATAATTTAATATTAAGATCAATAAAAGATTTATAAGTTCATATAATGTATTCGAAATACACAAAGAAATTAATAAGAAAATTCTTAGATTGATTCAGGGAAATCAATAAAAGAATTTATGATATTAATTGCTATTGATTAATATGGAAATCCTTAGATTGATTCAGGGAAATCGATGAAAGGATTTAGTATATTAATGATTATTTGTGTATGACCTAATATAGGTTTGGAAGTGCTCGATCTATCCGATTCTGAAAATGATATACTTGATGAGATAGACTGTCACACCCCGCTAAAGCGGAAACACGAGATGTAACAGTACAATGATTTCATAATCGAAAATTACAAAACGTCACCGTTCAACGGTCTACAATAATACATAACATTATGTCTTACAAGCGTTTACAGCACAAAGTGGATAATCTAAACACACTATTACATCCAAAAGATACAAATTCCGTAACACAACAACATCATAAGTCATCTAGCGGGTTTAGCTTCAATAGACAAGTTGAGACTAATTCTTGAAAAGCATGTAAAAATACAGGTCAACTATGAAATATAGTTGGTGAGTACTCAGGTTTGGTAAAATGATAGACTTCCTTTAAAAGTTTATGAAGTTTGGTTCAAACGTTACACGTTATGCGTGATTAGTTTACAAGGATAATCTGTTTAGTGCCGAGCTCACACGACTAAGGTAATCAACCGATCCCCAGTTAAAATGAACATTGAATAATAGTCAAATGTTATTTCACAGTAGTTATACAAGGAATTCATTTACTTAAAGCTCTTTTAAGAGTGATATTTATTTGAATGTTAAATTCCTTTGTGAATAGATATCTTGACTGTAAATGAAATTTATTTAAATATGGGACTCATTTAAAAGCGATACTTTAGAAACTCAATTAAAAGTCATAGTTCATTTATAACACCATACTCATATTTTAAAAGGAATATTCGAAGTTTATAAATCTCACGATATGGTGTGTTTGATTAAGTATGTAAATCTTATTCTATAAATTCAAGTTATGTTTTATAAAGTTAATGGCTTGCCCTCTTTCAAACAAACCATTCGTCATTTAGACGAATTATTATATCTAGTTTCATAAGAAAACGTGATGTCATGAGAAATTACATCTTTAATTGTCAAAATCACAATGATTTATGATTTAATAACTCCGGTTATATATGTATGATTAATGAAGTAGCGTTTCGAATTACATAAAAAGATAAACGTCCAAGTTGTGATATTTAAGATTTTAAAGGAAGTTTACTTCAAAGAGCAATGTCATTGTAGAGCTCGGCCCTAAGTTGATAATTCATAAAGAAAACTCATCTGGAATGACTATGTCATTATAAAATTTGAGTCGCGAGTTTATCGTTTTATAGCAACGTCGTTTACGTGTCAAAGCGCCTTGCGTTAATAGATGTTTTCGAAATCACTATGCCATTACATTTTGTTTATGAAATTGATGCTTAAATTATGCTTGAGTCTACAATCAAACCTACAACCGATAAACCCTTGCCCCAAACAGTGATGCCCTATCGTTGGCATTTAGGATGATGGAATGCACTCACGTGGCCGCGTGAGTGGGGAGGTGGTCTCGCTCCCAAATAGTACTATTCATATGCATCATTTTGCTCATATAGAGTTAATGGTCGTGTAGAGATACCGGGGACTTTAGATATGATAGAAATCAAGCATATAATCATGTAACATCGATAAGCATTCACGACATTGTTTTGAAATTTAGCATAGCATAGCACAGCATAATAATCATATCATGGCATTTGTAATTTAAGTGCATTATAAAACATATCATTTTCAAGTATATAAATCATTCAAATCATTCATGCATGCTTTTCACCCCAAAACATTTAGATAAAGCGTTAAAATAGGTGCTGAGTACTCACAATTGTTAGTATGCGTACGGAAATGGATGTAAGGCGCGTTTCGACCAAGAGTGACTCCTATCCAAGACCTACGAATACAAGGTTCCTAATTAGATTCTTGGCTAAGATGGCTTGTCAAGATTGCTTAGTTAGTCGTTTGTGTTACAAAGTGCCGTTAAAGTTTGATTTATCGTTGTCGGTAATTACTCGGGTTGTGATTAAATTATGTAATCACTTGAAAACAGATTCCAAAAATTACCAAACTTGGTATACAACATGGAAAATGATTCACAAATTTTCTGTGAAAATTTGAGAATTTTTAGATTTACAGATTATTTTTAATCATTTCTTGACCAAAAGAGTGGGGTAAATATGAGAAAAATAGTAATTATTCTTGAAAAATTCCGACATTTTTACTAGATCAGTTTTAACTCATTTCTGAGTTTGTGTAAAATTTTCATGCCATTTAGGGCACTGGAACATTGGTTCCCAATCGTATATGTTTTAACAAATCGTACATCGGAAAACATATCAAATGGGTGTTAAATTTTGAGGATAGTGTCACTTTATGTGGGAAATGACACAGTAATTTTCCCATATTTTTCTGATTTCAAAAAGTATTTTTCATGAATATTTTCTCCTTTTAGAGACTTTATTTGCATTAAACCAAGAAAAATGCTTTAGTTTTCCCAAAAATTCTCATTTTTATTTTCAAGGTTCTTTTCAAGACATAGATTCTGAGAAAAATCACCCCCAAATTTTAAACACGTTTTACCTATTATTTTTGTATTTTACATTCATCACAACACCATCATTCATACATTTACAAGGCCAAGATTATACATATAAGTCATGCATTTTCTAAAAATACTTAATCAACAAAATAAATTCCTATCTTTTTATAGTACTGAGATATATATGTTAGGAATATAAAATAATTTTCTCAAATGCTTTTGAATAGTTTAAGACCCTTAAACAAATATCATTACATGATGTTAACAGAAAAATTACTGTTTGCGCACCAGTTTTGTTTGGTACATTTGGGGGTCTTAAACTCAATGGATTTGAATGAGATTTTTGGACCATTATTCACTGAGTTATGGTCGTTTCAAGTGAGGTCAAAAATCTGGACAGATTCATATGAGACAATAGAAATCTTTTTGGTGTGTTTCCACAACCCACTATTTTTAGACCTCATCCAATGATTGAGGCTTTGTCTCATATGCATGAATAAGTACTTTTACAGAAATAAAATATACTTTAACATAAAATAAGATCTAGATACGAAAATGGTGCATGCAAGCTCAAAAATCGGGTTTTTGGGTTCTTTTTCAAGAACACAACTTGCTACCAAGTTCTAGATCTTATATATACCTTTAAATCTTTGATCTAACACATTCTTGGTGTTAAAATACATCCAAGATGTGTTAGTAATTATTTTTAATAATAAAAATGCCTTAAGCAAATCAAGAACACACAAGTATGGATTTTAACACTAAAAAGACGATTTTTCGGTTTGATTTCGGTTTGATCATGGATTGCCCTTTGTTTTAACACTTAAATAAGTGTAAGGGAATCTACAAACCTTCAAACCTTTTATTAGGGATTTTAGCCATGAAAAGGCATAAAACCCTTGCATTTACAAGATTTAAAGTGAGGAAATGAAGAAAAACAAGGTTAGAGGTGATGGGTTTTACCTTTGATGTTGTATTTAGATGTAAGAACACTTGAAGATGGCGATTTTTGATTGAAAGATGGTGTTCTTGAGAGAAAGTAGAGAGAAGTTGAGAGAAAAAAATGAATGATTGAAGTGTGGGGAAGTGGTGGAGTGTGCATGTAATCAATTGGGGTTTTGGGGAGTGGGGTAGTCAAGTAAAAGGGGGGGAAAGGGGCTGGCCGTTTTTAGGAGGGGGAGGGAGTAAAAATTTTTTTTTTTTTTTTTTTTTTTAATGTTAAGTAATTAAAGGTTTAAATGTTACATATTGTTTTGGTATAAGTTTGTACATATTGAAATGTTTAATTGTGATGTTTTAATGGTTGAAATTGGAGTTATAAAATTTTATTTTCTAAGTTTATAATTCTCATCAAAATACATTAGATTCGCTTACAATTGACATTCGCGAGTTAATTAACCGATTTCTGGTTGTGTTTACTGAGTTACGGAATTTCAGGTTAAATTCCGATTTTTGCGATATGATAATTATTTTGTGATGACTTATGAAATTTAATTTCATTTGTTTTCTTTGGCACTTTGTAACCTAATTTAATGTTACTCAAAGTCTTAAAGTTAGCTAAGCAATCTTCTAAGACGTTATGCGGTTTCGGTAACTTACGGACTTGGTACTTAAGGAGTTGAACCTAGACTTTTTCACTAGGATCTTAAGGTGCTGTAAACGTAATTAAAAGTACTAGGGTTTTAATTTCGGTGTTGACCTGAGATTTTTGACGGTTGTCACATAGACGAAGACATTGATTATGATCTAGAGGAGGGAGAGTTTGTACCTCCTGAAGATTGGTCTTCTGTCTCGGAGTCTGGGCTAGACGAGGGTGTAGATCTTGATGCTGATATCGATGAACACATAGTGAGCCCCTCAAAGACAAAAGTTATCTTTCAGGATGAGGATGGAGAAAGAGTTGTAGACTTAGATGAAAATCTAAGTGAATCAACTGATTCTGAATCCAATGATGATCTTCCTGAGAAATTGAAGAATAATCCGATGTTTAGACCTTTGAAAAGAAAAAGGGAAAAGACATGGATTAAAGAAGTAGATATCACTGGAAAACGTATACCTAAAAGAGGTATAATAGGATGGTATTACGACGCTGACATAAAGCTTTTTGCGATTAAAAGATTTGACGAAGTTCAATATTTTGAGAAAAAGCTAGCAGTCTTCAGTTCATTGCCACGTTTTGAAATCCGAGACTTGGCTAGATTAGGAATGATTAACCCCAGTAATGATCCGTTTGGACGGTATGTAGAAAAGATTATCAAGACTGAGGGTAGATCTATGAAGTTTCAAAGAATTAAGCCAAGGGTTGGAAAAACTATAAAGCTTAATGAAAGAAGCGAAAGAACTGGAAGGCATTGAAGGATGAAAATATATCCAGCTGTTAAATGCATGCAACATATTCCATTAAAGACTATGCCTCAAGATATCTTAGGCAAATTGAAGAGATGGTCTGTGGACTCTGTGACTGGTGAAGCTCTCATGTTTGAACATGATGATGAAGTTGAATATGAAGAGAGAGAGATCCTAAAGATTTATGATCGTCGACATTTGATGAATTTATCAAAGGCTGACCTATTAATGTTACACAAGAATAGGATCACTGCAATTGAAGGTTGGGAAGATGTTGCTCGAGACTATCAGTCAATGGTTAAGACATGCATCAAGCTAAAGATATATGCTGGAAGTAAAATTTACAAGTGATTACCAAAGGCAAACTTGAAGACCAAGACACTAAGACAGCTAGAGCTATTGTCAAGGGGGAGTCTGTTGAGACATGTTTTGTGACAACAGATCTAGCTTGAAATTAGTCTTTCTAGTTTGTAATAGGACTTGTATTAGTTGTAATCAAGTTTGTACATTGGTTTTGAATTGTAAATGAAATATCTTGGTCGGTAAACATTTTAGAGTGAAAAATCAAAAAGCTGAAAAATGTTGACCAGAGTTGACTGGGAACCGAGTCAGTTCGCAAGTCAACTAGGGACTGGGAACCGAGTCAGTTCGCTGGGCCAAGATGGGCTGCGAACCGAGTCAGTTCACAGAAGCCCATGACCCGCGAACTGAGACGGTTATAAATACAAATTAGGGTTTAAACCTAATTAATTTTTGTCATTAACCTAATACGAATTACCTGAGTTTTCCTGAACGTTTTATGCATTCTAAAGGCTAGGTGTTGATCGTTTAACATTCGTTAATAGTCAATACAAAGCAATTAGATACCCGATTCACTATATTTGTGAAAAAAATCGTTATAGATCCTATAACTAAGTATTGAGGGATTTCGCACCTTAATACGTTAGATAACCTCGTTATCGATCCGAATAAGCACGGACTTACATAACAAAGACTAAAGACTAATAGAGCTATTGTCAAGGGGGAGTCTGTTGGTACATGTTTGTGACAATAACTTCTATGATGTAATAGATTAGTGTTTGTAAAAGTCTTTGATATTAATAAATGAATATTTTGTTATGATAATTGTTTATTAATTATATGTTTTAGAAATATATTCTAAGTCTTAGTTTCGTACGAACCTACAGGTTTGTACGAACTTAGACAGAGTACGAACTGGTAAGTTCGTACGAACTTAGAAGCTGCTACGTTCGTACGAACCTAGCAGCCTATAAATATAAAGTTCGAAAATATTATTTCTAAGCTTTCTTTACGAACTGAGATCAGTCAATCTAGTTCGAACCTGCTGTCCTAGTTCGAATACATTCGAAGTAAAGGATTGTTGCCAAGATAAACGTGTTTTGAACACTAGTATCGTTTCTTAGAGTATTCCGCACTCTAACAAGCGTTGTTACCCCGTTGGATCCGTTCAAGGGTGACCTACATATACTTTAATTAATTAATTAAGATAAACATGATTATAGAACTTCGTTAACTTCTAACCAAAAACAGGGTTGTTACAACTTTCCCTTCCTTATAAGAATTTCGTCCTCGAAATTTTACTCAAAACGGTGGGGGTACTTATTTCTGATTTCTGACTCAACTTCCCATGTAGTTTCGAATCCGTGATTACATTCCCAATGAACTAATACCAAGGACACTTCTTTGTTTCGAAGCTTCTTAACTTTCCGTTCTGTGACTGCTATGGGTTTCTCTACAAAGGTTAGTTTATCGTTGACTGTGACTTCTTCGGTTGGGATCACAATGTCCCCTTCGGCAAGGCATCTCTTTAGATTGGACACATGAAAAGTAGGGTGTATCCCTCTCAAATTTTCTGGTAAGTCTAGTTGATATGCTACTGCTCCTACCTTTTCAACTATTTTATAGGGTCCAATGTATCGTAGTCGTAATTTACCCTTTTTGCCAAAACGTAGCACTCCTTTCCATGGTGATACTTTTAGTAAAACCTTGTCACCAACTTTCAATTCAATCGGCTTCCTTCTTTTATCAGCATAGCTTTTCTGCCTATCTTGTGCAACCTTAAGTCTTTCTCTTATTTGTGTCACCTTGTCAGCTGTTTGTTGGATAATTTCTGGTCCAACCAACTGTTTTTCACCGACTTCCATCCAACAGACAGGAGTTCTGCACTTTCTTCCATTTAGAATTTCATATGGTGCAGCTTTGATGCTACTGTGATAACTGTTGTTATAAGAAAACTCAATAAGAGGTAAATGTTGATCCCAATGACCCCTTAGGTCAATTGCACAGGCCCGTAACATATCTTCTAGAGTCTGAATCGTCCTTTCACTTTGTCCATCCGTTTGAGGATGATATGCTGTGCTCATCTTAATCTTGGAACCTAACTGTTTTTGAAAACTTTCCCAAAAATTTGAAGTAAAACGTCGGTCTCGATCTGAAACAATTGATAACGGTACTCCATTTCGTGAGACAATTTCATCTATATACATCTTGGCTAACGACTCTAGGGTTTGTGTTTCCCTTATTGGCAAGAAATGTGCAGTGTTGGTTAATCTGTCAACAATGACCCATATGGCATCACAACCTCTTGGTGTTTTCGGAAGCCTTGTAACAAAGTGCATGGTGATATGTTCCCATTTCCATATAGGAATATCTAAAGGCTGTAACAGTCCATAAGGTCTTTGGTGTTCAATCTTAACTTTCAAACACGTAAGACACTTCTTGACATAATTAAGTATTGATTTCTTCATTCCTGGCCACCAGTATAGAGTTTTTAAGTCTTTGTACATCTTGTAAGTTCCAGGGTGGACTGAATACTTGGACTTGTGTGCTTCGTCCAGGATCACTTCTCTATAGTTGCTGATATTAGGAATCCATATTCGCCCTTGAAACCTTTTGATTCCTTTATCGTCAGTCTCCAAAATTTTAACTTGCCCGAATATCCTTTCCTTTTTCTGATTATCTTACTTCAATGCTTCCTGTTGTGACTTTTGAACCTGCTCTAATAAAGTGTTTGAAGCCATCAAAGTCAGTGCTTTAATTCGTATAGGTTTAGTCGAATCTTTTCGGCTTAAAGCATCTGCTACGACATTAGCCTTTCCTAGATGATATTTGATTTCACAATCCTAATCCTTTAATAACTCCATCCAACGCCTTTCCCTCATATTTAATTCTTTTTGGTCGAACAAGTACTTGAGGCTTTTATGGTCCGTGTAAAGTATACACTTCGTACTATACAAATAATGTCTCCAAATTTTTAATGCGAACACTACTGCAACTAGCTCTAAATCATGGGTTGGATACCTTTGTTCGTGTTCTTTTAATTGTCGTGATGCGAAGGCAATTACTTTATCTCTTTGCATGAGTACACATCCCAAGCCTTGTTTAGATGCGTCACTATATACAATAAAGTCTTCAATTCCTTCTGGTAGACTCAAAATTGGTGCACTACTTAGCTTTTTCTTCAGAGTTTGAAAAGCCACTTCTTGTGTATTCCCCCAATCGAACTTGCAAGCCTTTCTTGTTAGTGCTGTAAGCGGAGTTGCTATCTTGGAGAAATCCTAAATAAAGCGTCGATAGTATCCAGCTAATCCAAGAAAACTTCGTATTTCGGTTGCTGATCATGGGGTTTCCCATTTTGTTATGCATTCAATTTTACTTGGATCCACCATGATGCCCTTTTCGTTAATAACATGCCCTAGAAATTGAACTTCTCGAATCCAAAACTCACATTTTGAGAACTTTGCATAAAGCTTTTCTTGTTTCAATAGTTCCAACGTTATTCTTAAGTGGTGGTCATGTTCTTCTTGACTTTTGGAGTAAATAAGGATATCATCAATGAAGACAATTGTAGGACCGAAAAGGGACAGGCCTTTTCACAATGAATCGATATCAAATGCTAGAGTGCGGAATACAATAGCAAAATCAAAGTACGTTTAGAATTAAACTCAACACAAGTAATCACACTAATATATTTATCAAACCAAACCAGATGTGAATTACAAAAGAATGCCCAGAGAGAAAACAAAAGCTGCTTAATTTCGTATTTCAACCCCAGCAGCAACAAAACCGAAACCCTAATTAGGTATTTATACTATCACCTAATCAGCTAGGCAATATTGATGATATCGCCTAGGCGATATTGCCAATATCGCTATAGCGATATTGTCGATGTCGTTGGATACATCAGAATTTGACTAACTAATTACAATTCAAACTCTAGACCAAGTGACAGACACACTAAATGTACCAACAAACTCCCCCATGTCTGCAGCTTGGTCTTCAAAAATAATCTTCAGTTAAGTCTTCAATCAAACTCCTCTATGTCTTCAATAATTAGACACTCCCCCATTGAGATAGCATGGTCTTCAGAATTTTGATGTCTAGAGTCATGTGACTAACACACTTTTTCATAAAATAAGATCTTCAAACTATATGACCATCTCTTAATCTTTAGCAGCTTCTCCAATAGAATTTATCTTCACAGTCTTTGGAGAATAACCAACATCTTTTATATCTTCAATATTTGACTTTAACAAGATATGTGATATTGAATAAAACAACATAGAAATAAAATATTTTTGTAATTTTTCTTTATAATTTGAAAGTAAAGAATACCAAAAAGAAAATAAAAACAGGGATAAGATTGTAATATGTCTGCTTAAGGATCATATCAGGATAACATGCAGTTATTAGGAAATAGCAAGAGTTATTTCGATTATCAGTATATTTGTCCAAATTTAAATTCACTTAGCATATTTAAATCACCGGGTATAAATATTAGTTCAAGACGATTATTGGTATGTTTGTCCATATAAACATCTAGCAATCAGAATTTACAAGTGCATTTTGAATTTATTATTCATGATTACCAGAGAAGCTTCCCTTTTGATATACTCTTATGATTAGGATACATGCATAACATCCATGTAATGAGTGTGATTATTGTATTCCATCTTTAAAGTCAAATCATGAATAAATGTTCAAGTACATTTGTATTCAATTAAAGAATAAATTTGACTATGGTTAGAGACAAACAAATCTAAAATCAAACCAGAGGTGACAGGTCTGTACTTTCGTACAACAGAGCGACATAGTTTGACTAAAGACCTTGATAACGGTATTCTTGTATCTTGGTCTAGTTTGCTCTATGTTAAGATATACTGACTGAAACTAGGTTAACATATTTCTGGATGTAGCAAAAGAAACACTCAGTATATCTCCCAGATGAATTCTTTAGGATACTCAATGACATGTGTTATGGTAGTATCTATCACATAAGAATTAAGACTTATCGTCATACATCAGAAGAAAGTGTTCACATGATAATTTTGATACTTAAGTTTATTTTGTGCACTTAAAACCTTTATGTTAGATGTCTACCAATACATCATATGATGAAGCTAATATTTAGAGAAGGCAGTTCAAGTATGCTAGATAAATCTACTGACACATCAAACATAAACCTTAAAATTTCCATTTTGTGTACATGTCACCTAATGAACTATCATATCCCAAGGTATTTACAAACACAAACCAAAATGTTTTCTAGAATTAAGAATCTTCCAGAATTAAGAATCTTGCTGTTCAAATTTCTGATCGAAATCATCAGAATTTTTAATGTTTTAAAATTACTCCCCCTGAACAGCAAATTCTTTTCTCAATTTTAATTCAAAGGTTATCCCCTAAAAATTAAACTAATTTTAAATATATATATATATATAAAAGTTTAAATATATATATAAAATTTCTTTAATTTAATAAATTTCGCAACGTTACATTTCTTTGATACTAAAAAGTATAAAGAGTGGTTGTTGCAGTACTAATAAAAGTTCCAAAATCACATATCAAGTCAAATCAAATGCTTTTAACCACGTTATGCCGTCTCGAAGCTTTGAGAATCTCATCCAGTCAATCACAATGCACCACACCTAACTTCCACAATACGCATCCTTGCAGTCAAGAAAAATATAATCTATCAAAGAGCTGACTGCAACACCACAAACAATGAAACATTAGATTTTATGGGACACCCAAGCCTTGATAGTCTTGGGGTGTCCATTAGCGTCCATAATCATTACATCAACGAGTTTATGATATTTTAACATGTCACTTGATTTCATTGATGTATTGTTTGTGGATTTTTGTTTCCAAACCTGCTTAACATTGAATGAAGATGGTTGCTGATTAACTACATCAACCTTTCTAACCGGCGGTTGAGAAGGTTTCTATATTTAGTATGGCGTGGATCATTTCGTGATGCCCATTTTCTAGCAAGCACCGGACACTGATTAATGAGATGACCCTGCTTCTTACAATAGAAACATGATCGTCTCTCTCGGAAAGTTTGGTCATCACTCGACAGTGGTTTCGGTGAAGGAGGTGACTTACGAGGCTTGTTTTCAGGTACATTTACAGCACATGAACACTTATGTGAACATGAAGGAGTAAATGTATTTGCAGTTGAAGAAATCTTTTTAGAAAATATTTGACCTCTACCTTCGGTAGTAAGTATTAAATTTTCTGGTTTGTTGTTATTCTTCTTAACTTTCTTTGTAACCTCGTGAGTTACATCCTCCACTTCCACCACCTTTTCAACATTTGTTGAAGGCACAAACAAAATAGGTTCAAATTTAGGCTTAATAAGCTCAGCCTTCTTTTTATTTGAACTCGGGACTTTAAGCAACTCAGGTCGCTTGACATCAACAGCCTTAACAAGCTTAGACTGTGTAACCTCTACAACTTTAACAGTAACTGGTTTCACAACAGGGTTTGTATCCTTCTTGAGAACAGAAGGGACATAATCTTTTATTTCATCCTGTGAGAGACTGGGCTGATTCAAGTTTGAGGGAGGAGGTTGGTTGTGATAACCAATTCCTGCCTTACTATTTGTATCAGTCCTTTGACTTTGCAGGATGTCGGAAAAGACCATAGTAGATGTTGAAATGTTTGCAAGTCTTCGTTTTAAATCAATATTATCAGCTTGAGTATTAGCAAGATCCTTTTTAAGATGAGCAATTAGTTTTAAATAGCTATCAATTTCATCTTGTTTGCTGTAGATCATAGCTTTCAACTCTTTCTTTTCTTCAATAAGTGTCTTTTGATTTATTTCAAAAACTTTTTCATTATCTTTTAACACTCTGTTCGCTTGAATAAGACTTGTTAGATCTGTATTCAAACGATCATTATCTACTATGTACCTGTTGATTTTACCAGTTAGTTTGATACAAGAATTACAAATAAAAGAATCACAGTCTACCTCATTTTGGACATCTGCCATAAGAGCTAAGTTATCCGTAGCAGAAAAATCATATGGTTCATCGTCCATCAGTAGAGCAGCCTTGGCGACCTCAGTTTCTTTCTTGTAAGGAGAAGATTTAGTAAATCCAGTAGACGGTTGTCTACTCTTCTCACATTCACGAGCAAAATGTCCCAGATTTTGACACTTATAACATCTGATCTTGGACTTATCGAAACCCATGCTCGTTTGATCAGTGACGTCTTCAAGAGATTTCTTTCCTGTTTTCTTCAAATAGGTCTTCGTTCTTCTGGTAAGCATAGCCATGTTCCAACGAAGGTCCGCTCTCTCTAGCTCATCAGGATCAACTTGAGCAAAGTCTTCATCGGTAAGATCGACCGAGCTAATCCTCTTCGATAAAAACTCATCATATGATGATAAAAACGCATTGAAGATTACTGCATGCTCATTGTGTGATGCAGTAGCAGAAGAAGATGGTTGGGTTGAAAAAGAAGAAAATGTTCCTGGTTTAGATTCAGAAGTAGACGGCCCAGATAGAAGAGCTGTACTTTCATATCCAAAACTACTATTATCAGGAAGCAAAGAGCTAGATTTTGTGCTTTTCTTTTGGACATCCAAAGCACATGTTTCTAATTTTCCAATAAGTTGATCCAAAGACATTGCCAATACGTCTGGATCACTTTCCATCATTAATACTCGAGTTTCCCAAGAAGGAGGTAGAGCATTTAGCAGTTTCTTGTTGACCTCCATAGAGCTAAATTTGTGTCCACCCTCAGTCAGCTCATTCACAAGACGTGAATATCTACAGAACAAGTCCTTAACCGTCTCGTTCTTCTGAATATCAAACAGATCATACTGTTTCTTTACAAATTCCAGCTTAATTTGCTTGTATTCAGTGGTACCTCCACATCTTTCAGCTATACCATTCCACAGATCATAAGCTTTATCATGGTGTTTGAACATATTCATAGCATCGGCAGGTAAAGACATGGTTATAGCAGAGTGAGCCTTTCGTTCACATTCCCATGCCTTACGTTCCTCAGCAGTCATTGAACGAATGGTTTTTGGAGGAGGTATACCCACATGTTCTCCACCTGCAACCGGTCTAACGTATCGTTCAAGTAAAGGTATCTCCATTTCAGGGTCGGTAAACGCAATGAACGATAAGAATCTCCCACGCCATTCAGAATACTCCATTCCCGGAACAAAGAATGGAGGTTTGTTTGCAGAACCAACCTCGGCATTGTGTTTCAACATTGCATTAATAGCTTGTAATGTAGTCATTTTAATAACGATTAAAAGATTTGACTTTTGATTGAAAATTTCAAATTTTTTCGAACGAATTTTTCCCTCCAAAAATTTCAAATTTTTTTGCTCGAGTAAAATGAAAATTTTCTCAAACTAGAATTAGCGAACAGGAAGCTCAAACTCAATTTTTTTTTTTTTTTTTTGAAATAAGACTAAAAGGGCGATACCATAGGCGATATTGAGAACAATATCGCTAAGATCAACTTGGCGATATCAGTAATATCGCTAGTAATATCGCTAGTGATATCGCTCAAATTAATGAGCACAGAACAGACAATGTCGCTGAAAACCCTAGTGGCGATATTGATGGTAATATCGCTAAAACGGCTGTAACCCCTAAAAAAAATAATCTTTACGAATTAAATAAAAATAGGGTTAAAAAATGACGAACAGAACTCCAGAAATCACTAAAAGTACTGATTAAATAGCTTTTAAGAATAATAAACGATTTGTTTATACGCAAAACTAGTTAAAAAGACTTTTAAACGTACGAATATTGATTCAATAAACCACTAATCCAATGATTAAATGGCTCTGATACCACTTGTAGGACCGAAAAGGGACAGGCCTTTTCACAATGAATCAATATCAAATGCTAGAGCGCGGAATACAATAGCAAAATCAAAGTACGTTTAGAATTAAACTCAACACAAGTAATCACACTAATATATTTATCAAACCAAACCAGATGTGAATTACAGAAGAATGCCCAGAGAGAAAACAAAAGCTGCTTAATTTCGTATTTAAACCCCAGCAGCAACAAAACCGAAACCCTAATTAGGTATTTATACTATCACCTGTTGGGACATATTATTGTGACAACAGATCTAGCTTGTAATAGGACTAGTGTATTTATTGTCAAACTTGTATAAATTGGTTTAGACTCGTAAATATATGATATTAACTTGTTATTATTATTTGTTTAAATGTTATTAAACAAGTATCGATTTCAAGTTAAAGTCAAAATTCGCGAATTGAGAAGTCAACTCGCAGGTTTGACCTGCGAGTTGAGATCTCATCTCGCAACCATCTGGACTCGCAGCTCTCAGCTGCGAGTTGAGATCTGGGCTCGCTGATATCTGGACTCGCAGGTCTTACCTGCGAGTTGAGATCTGGGCTCGCAATCATCTGGACTCGCAGGCCCATGGGCTGCGAGTTGAGTCAACTCGCAAAGCCCATGGCCTGCGAGTTGAACCAGATATAAATATTTTAATGCTGCTCATTATTGAGAGATCTAGAAATCCGTGCCAAAAAAACACACACACACCATATATATTTTAAGTATTTTCTCTCCTCGAAATCTGTGCAGATATAAAAGCATTTATTGAATAGGCTCGGTTTTGACTGTTTAACACTAGTTAATATCAAAACGAAGCTTGTTAATTAATTGCAAAGTTATATAAGCAATAAACCTTAAGTATTGAGGGATTCCGCACCTCAATACCTAAAAGATAATCCGTTATCGCTAACCAAGATCTAGAGACCTACAATTGGTATCAGAGCTTTCGGGCTTAGAAACGTTGTGGTTACAAGGTTTTTGGTTATATAACATCTTTAGGGTCGTTTTTCGAACGAAATCTACGGATTTATTCGTAAAATACCAAAAAGTTTCAGTTCCCAGATTTCGAGGCGCCGTTTTGCGAGTTGAGATTAGGGTTACTGTTATCTGCGAGTTGAGATTAGGGTTTCTGCGAGTTGAGATTTCTGCGAACCGAGTTCCATTGCGAACTGAGTTTTCTGCGAGTTGAGATTTCTGCGAACCGAGTTCCATTGCGAACTGAGTTTTCTGCGAGTTGAGAATCAGCTGCGAACCGAGTTCCATTGCGAACTGAGTTTTCTGCGAGTTGAGAATCAGCTGCGAACCGAGTTCCATTGCGAACTGAGTTTTCTGCGAGTTGAGAATCAGCTGCGAACCGAGTTCCATAGCGAACTGAGTTTCTGCGAGCTGAGATTTTCTGCGAGTTGACATTTTTTTTGTTGCGAGTTGAGATTATTAAATTCGCAATATAACCTAATTTTTCACTTTAAAATGTCTGATTTAAGCCGAATGATCGAGATGGAACACGAGGTTGGAAAATCTAATGTTCCACCGAAGCTACTTAGACTTGAGGACTATTATGGGTGGAAAGACAGATTTGAAAGTTACTGTAGATTCCACGACATCACTATTTGGTTGTGTATTAAAAACGGATATGTTGCACCTACAGCTGAGGTAGGGAACGCAACAGTGATTGTGACTTATGATCGAATGAATGACCATCAGAAGAAAGAATTCACCATCGATAATAAAGCACATTCTTCAATTAAGATGAGCCTTCCTAAGGAGATCAACCATCAGTTGAAGTCCTTTCACACAGCTAAAGAGCTGTGGGACGCTCTAGAAAAGAGATGTGAGGGGAGCCCTCAGGTGAAAGCTGGTAAATGTAATCTTCTAAAAAAGCAGTTTATGGTATTTAAGGCTTTTAGAGAAGAAGATCTTGAGGCTTACACCACCCGTTTCTATCATCTATTAAGTGAGCTTGACGACCATGCTATCTTTTATAATGACAAGGAGAAAACCGACAAGTTTATTGAGGGTTTACCTTGTAAATGGGAGATGTACGGTATCATGCTGAAAGATAATGATGAAAGATATGCAACCATGACCCTAGAGAAAGCGATTGATAAACTAAGGGGTTATGACTTCTCTAAGAAAACGAGAGATACGGATTCTGATCATCTACAGAATCCTGGTCTGTACCATGGAAAGACCAGTATCTCTAACTCCTCATCCAATTTGACCACGGCTTTGTTTGCAGGTGAAATTGATGAGATTGGAGAAAAATTGACTGAGGATCTCTGTTTCATTGCTTCGGATAACGGTGATAAACGAAACAGGAACACCACCTCAGATAAATCCACTCAAGGGCATCATAAGATGCCGATGAGTGTGAAATCAGCCGAACAACAACTTTCTGTGTTGGCATCGTTCGTTGCTTCTTATGAAAACTATATTCAAGGGAAGATAAACGATCCAGCACAATTTGATGAAGATTATGATCAGGTTGATCCTGACGACTTAGAGGAAATGGACCTCCAGTGGCAACTGGCTATGGTGTCTAGGAGAGTAAAGAATTTCCTAAAGCGTACGGGTAAGAGAGTGGTTGGAAATCGACCAGGTTTTGACAAGTCCAAGGTCAAGTGTTATAACTGTCAAGGTTACGGACACTTTGCCAGGGAATGCCAAAGACCAAAGGTTGATGCTGGAACTTCAAAACAAGATTCGGGAAGTAATCTAACTTCCAAAGTCTTAGTGGTTCAGCAAATAGACGGATCTTATGATTGGTCTACACCATCAGAGCAAGCTCTCATGGCTGAGATTGACGATCAAGAGAAACAAATTGAATCCACTTCCTACATGCCAACTACTGAAGAACTTCAAGCTAATGTGCCACACACTGAAGTTAAGGGGATTGAGGAAGATGTTCTCTACATCAACTCGACAGAAGAAATGAGTCCCAATGATTTTGTGGCATATATGGCTGATATTCAATCCGAAAAGAAAAAGGAGCAGACTGGGAACAATGATAATTGGTGGTATGTTGACAGTGGATGCTCTAGGCACATGACAGGAACCAGAAGTCTACTGACAGACTTCAGAGGTGGACTGAGACAAGGAGTGCACTTCGCCGGTGATAAAGGAGGAGTAATTACTGGGAAAGGAACTGTTTCTAATGGAACTTTGACTCTAGAGGATGTGAATTATGTTGAAGAACTATCGCACAACCTAGTGAGTGTTTCCCAAGTCTGTGATAAAGGTCATCCTGTTCTCTTCACTGAGAAAGAGGCCTTGATTCTGAAGCCGGGTTTTATCATTCCCGATAAATGGATACTGATGAAAGCTCCAAGGAAGAAGGACATTTATGCTATCAACATGAATGCTCCTATTACTTCAATGGTGTCTACTTGTCTGTTATCCAAGGCTTCAGAATCAGACTCTCTCCTATGGCATAGGAAAATGGCACACTTAAACTTTCGAAAAATGAACTATATAACCAAACATGGGTTAGTTCTGGGTGTACCACCGAAGAGTTTTGCATTTGAAGACAAGTGTATATCCTGCTTGAAAGGAAAACAGCATAAGAAACCACACAAGTCTAAAAATGTGAACTCTATTTCCTCGCCTTTTGAGTTGCTACATATGGATCTCTTTGGCCCAATAAGCAAGAGAAGCATAGGTGGCAAATGGTACTGTCTGGTTGTCACAGACGATTTCTCTAGATTCTCTTGGGTATTCTTTTTGGGATCTAAGGATGAAACTCCGGGCATTCTTATGGAGTTTCTAGATCTAATAGAGAACATCTATAGAAAAATAGTTAAGAGAATTCGTAGTGACAATGGGACCGAGTTCAAGAATTCTACATTGAATGTATATTGCTTAAGCAAAGGCATTCAACATCAATTCAGTGCACCATATGAACCTCAACAAAATGGTGTTGCTGAAAGGAAGAATAGAACTCTAATTGAAGCAGCGAGAACAATGCTTGCAGATTCAAGGCTTCCGGTCATATTTTGGGCAAAAGCAGTGAATACAGCATGTCATGTTCTCAATCGGGTTCTTACGGTTAAAAAGCAGAACAAGACATGTTATGAGCTTTTGAACAAAAAGAAACCGAACTTAAAAGGGTTTGAACCCTTTGGAGTTTCATGTACGTTGTTGAAAACAAGTCACCAACCTAAATTTGGTGAGAAGGCTGACGAAGGATACTTCCTAGGTTACATGCCTAACTCACCAAACAAAAGGGCCTTCAATAAAAATTCGGGACGTGTTGAAATAGTTTATAACATCGAAATTACGAGCTATACACATGACTCACATAAGGGATTGGATTGGCAGTTTGACTATTCAGATCTTTTCAAGTCATTTAAAGTCCCTATCAGTGACTATGTCAGTAACTCAGACATTCCTGAGCATTTATTGTCGGGAAATGAGGATCCCACTCCTTCTCCAACATCGAGTGCTCAAACGTCTGATGCTAGGAATATTGTCGATACTGATGTTGTTCCCCCTATCGAGTCACAACTACCTCAAGATGATATACCTCTAGAGAGTGAAGATCCTGAAATTGCTTCTCAAAGGATTATGGATGATGTTCTTACTCCTCTGAGACAATTAAGGATATCAACTACTAATGAAGGTATACCACCTTTGGAGGAAATTGGTACCAACTTACAGGATGATATTCCAGTTGAACCTGTTACTTCAACAAGAACTAATAGGATTCATCCAATTGATAATATCATCGGTGATCCAAATTCTCCTGTTCTGACTCGAAATCAATCTAAAGCTAGTACGTCCACTCATTCAAGCTTGTATGCTGAAATGAACGAGACAGGGATTTCAAATCTATGTCTATATTCATGCTTTATCTCACAAATTGAACCTAAGAATGTTCAGATAGCTTTGAAGGAAAATTCGTGGGTCGAGGCAATGCAGGAAGAACTGTCTCAGTTCACAAAATTGCAAGTTTGGGAGTTGGTTGACCTACCTGTTGGGGAATATCCAATTGGAACTAGATGGGTATTTAAGTGCAAGAAAGACGATCGAGGAATCGTAATTCGCAATAAAGCTCGTCTAGTTGTCCAAGGTTTTAATCAACAAGAGGGGATTGATTACAATGAAGTGTTTGCGCCTGTGGCTAGGCTTGAAGCAATTAGGTTATTTTTAGCATTTGCAGCCTCAAAGAAAATAAAAGTATTTCAGCTGGATGTTAAAAGTGCCTTCTTGTATGGCAAAGTCAAAGAAACGGTGTATGTTTCTCAACCACCGGGATTTACTGATCCAAAGTATCCAGATAGAGTATATCGTCTCGATAAGGCTCTATATGGATTACATCAAGCTCCGAGAGCGTGGTATGAGACACTGTCCACTTATCTTCTTGAGAATGGATTCACAAGAGGAAGAATTGACAGTACACTCTTTGTGAAATGGAAAAGAAGAGACTTTCTACTTGTTCAAGTATATGTTGACGATATCATCTTTGGGTCATCTGACGAAAGGATGTGTAGTGAATTTGAAAAGGTTATGAAGAACAAGTTTGAGATGTCAGCAATGGGTGAATTGACATTTTTCTTAGGATTGCAAGTCGATCAAAAGAAAGATGGATATTTCATTCATCAGACTAAGTATACTAATGAGCTTCTAGAACGATTCAAGATGGAAGAATCAAGAATTTTTCATACTCCTATTCCGGAAGCCCATGGTATTGGTCCAGATACATCGAGTGATAGAGACGTGGATCCTACTCTTTACAGGGCCATGATTGGATCACTAATGTATCTTACAGCATCAAGGCCTGATATAATGTTTGCGGTATGTGTCTGCGCAAGATATCAAGCTACTCCTAAAGAATCTCACATGCAAGCAGTAAAACGGATTCTTCGTTACCTCAAAGGGAAACCGAAGCTGGGACTTTGGTATCCGACTGATGGAGACTTAGATTTTGTGGCCTACACTGATTCTGATTACGGAGGATGCAATCAAAATAGAAAGTCTACAACCGGTGGATGTCAATTCCTAGGAGGTAGACTGGTCTCTTGGCAATGCAAGAAGCAAACCTCAGTAGCCATTTCTACATGTGAAGCTGAGTATGTTGCAGCTGGCAGCTGTTGTTCCCAAGTTCTGTGGATACAACAGCAATTGCTTGATTATGGGTTGAGTATAACAAATACTCCTATGATGATTGATAATGAATCAACGATCTCAATAACCAATAATCCAGTCAAGCACAGTAAAACTAAACATATTGATATTCGACATCACTTTATTAGAGACTGTGCTGAGAAACACCTGATAAAGTTAGCTAAGGTTCCATCTGTGGATAATTTAGCAGACTTATACACCAAAGCGTTCGACAGAGCTCGATTCGAGAAATTGGTGCAACTAAATGGAATGAGAAATCCAGAGGATTAGTCTTCCATAGAGTTGATTTGTAATAATTAGTAGTTTATATATTATTAGTTTATGCTTATTTTAAAAAAAAAAAAAAAAAAAAAAAAAAAAAAAAAAAAAGGGGGGGGGTAAGGCGTATGGCATTCATTTGCTTGTTACCGTTGGGGAATCGCCTCCGATAAAGGTTAAGTCTTTATCAACTGGGAAATGATAGTAAATTAGAGGAATTGGCTTAATAAATGTAGGTAAAAGTCTTAAGTTAGATGTGTTAAAAGATTCAAATTTGTTACATGAACTTTACATCTTTAAAACCAGGCCTTCACTTATCTTTATTTTAGTATACTCCTCTCTCCACACGATATAATCTGCTTGAAAAACTTTAGATCTAGACAGCTTCATTATATGATATAATGGTAGGCAATTTCTGCTTTGATTTCTGAGCATATAATAAGCTATAAATCTACAGTGTGTTATCTCGTGTGATTTACTATATGACGTATGACATAAGTCTTAATTGATGAAAGATAGTCTGACCATACACTGTTATCAAGAATCTATGAAAATATGTCAAGACAAATAATAAGAATTATGGCTGTTAGTGAAATTACTGGTGTCTCTATTGTACTAAGTACAGACCTGACTCCTTTAGTTTTGCCAATGGTTTCAAGCTTGGTTTGTCTATACTAAGGGATCTTATGTTGTACTAAGTACAGATCTAGAACCACTAGTATCTACAAAACGGGTTTGATATTTGTCACATTTTATAAATTCACTCAAGGGTATGTCATATGTTTCGAAAAGAACATCATTTAGTGACCTCTATCTTGCAAAGTGAAAGAAACAGTGTTACGTGTTTTACTAAATTTCTCAGTATGTCATTTTTGAATCACATTAGGTAATACACATTCAAACAATAAAAGGTTTGCTTGGAAATCAGTGTAGACTTTGTTTATATGGATTATAATACCGGTAATCATCTTGAACTGTCTATGATATTTAAATCACTTCATTTTGATGTGAATATTATATTCTGTGGAAATAGGTAACCAAGTTATACTCTTATAAATGTAAGTTGATAAATGGTTAAGTTGTGAGTTCTTATGTAACTTATTGTGAATTTCATAAGGTTTGCATACTAACAATCTTCTTAGATTTTTTACTCATCATTTGGTTCAGCTGTTTCCTTCTGATATGATCCCACTGTCGATAAATTTCTTAATGCCCTCGATTAGGATTTATTTTACTTTATTTTATTGTAATTTTATTTTAGCCAAAGTGTTTAATTAATACAAGGGTACTTAATACCAATGTTTATTATGAATCATTGTACTTTTATTTATTTCATTTTATCTTATTTCTCTTTATTTTATTTTACTTATGTTTCTATTGTTCGTATTATTGCATCACAAGTGAAAGATCCTCTGATTTTAGACTTGTGCGCATTTTTCTAAGAACGACAAGTGAAAAATATTTTATTTTAGACTTGTTCGCTATTCCATAAGAATCACAAGTGAAAGATCCTCTGATTTTAGACTTGTGCGCATTTTTCTAAGAACGACAAGTGAAAAATATTTTATTTTAGACTTGTTCGCTATTCCATAAGAAAAACAAGTGAAAGATCCTCTGATTTTAGACTTGTGCGCATTTTTCTAAGCACGACAAGTGAAAAATATTTTATTTTAGACTTGTTCGCTATTCCATAAGAAAAACAAGTGAAAGATCCTCAGATTTTAGACTTGTTTATTTTTAGGAACTTAAAAAATTACGTTTTTATAATTAAAATGTATTTTTAGACCTTTTTTGCGAATCGAGAACAGTGCTGCGAGCTGAACTCAACTCTGCGAGTTGAGTTCTGCGAGCTGAGTTAAAAGGTATAAAAGGGAACCTGCGAGTTCACTTGTTCCTGCACTGCGAATCCACTTGATTTTGCGAACCCAGACACATTGCGAGCCGAAACACTATTTCCATCTCATTTTCGAAATTTCGGTTGGATATCGAATCTTTGACCTCATACACTTTATTCACTTTTAGCTTGCGAATCTATTGAGGTATAAATCATCTAATTCCACCGCGTATTTAATCCACAATCGACATTTTTATTAAAATGAGGGTTTTTGATTTTTAAATTACTAAAATCCTTAACAGTGCTTAAATGGACAAGAAACCTTAGGGTTTATGTTAATCGAAGCATATTAAACAGGATGCAATCGGCTGATCATGCTAAAATTTGCTAAAATTGAAAAATTAAATGATGTCATCTTGACAGTTCTTGCTGCGAGTTGAGATCCAGACTCAACTCGCAGCCCGCTCCTGCGAGTCCACTCTGCAAGTTGACCAGCGAGTTGAAACTTGCGAGTTGACTTGACCAGCGAGTTGAGACCAGCGAGTTGAAACTTGCGAGTTGAAACTTGCGAGTTGACTTGTTGACCAGCGAGTTGAAACTTGCGAGTTGACTTGTTGACTTGCGAGTTGAAACTTGCGAGTTGACTTGTTGACCAGCGAGTTGAAACTTGCGAGTTGACTTGTTGACCAGCGAGTTGAACTTGCGAGTTGAACCTGCGAGTTGAACTTGCGAGTTGACTTGTTGACTGCGAGTTGAACTTGCGAGTTGACTTTTTGAAACTTTTGATTTCTAATTTTAATTTACGATCTCTCGATTAGTTAACTAATTGAGCGTTTATAAGTTAAAATAGTCTACGGATAGACGTGCCGACTTAAATGTAAACACGTAAAACCGTATACTCTATATATAAGACTTATGACTTTCCGTAATAAGTAATATATTTGTAAGTTAGACTTATTGATTCTGTATATGTTGAACAACTATAATTGATAATTAAGTTTCACAACTTTTTAGTTCAATTATGAGTTGTAGATCATATAAGTTTATCAATATTTGTTAAACTGTTTGTCTAACATTAGTGTGATATGTTGTTGTTATTACAGAAATGGTTCGACAATTTGCTGCTCAGCACAATGTGCTCGTCGATCTGGATATCAATGCACGAGGTGCATCCAGGATAGCTCGGATTCTTACTTTTCTAAGTCGATCAAGGATTCAATTTGCAATCACCGATTCACCTGCCTTGTCTCATGATATACTTACCCAATTTTGGGCAAATATTGTATATGATACATCGGTGAATCCTCCGGTCATCCAGACAAGGATAAATGATCGTCCGGTTATCTTTTCTGCTTCAGATCTTAGGAACATTTTACAGTTGGGAACTGTGGAGCAGGAAGATGGACCAACTGAGTTTCCGTTGGACTTTATCGAGGGAGCTTTAGGACGTATGGGGTATGTTGGACCCAAGAGAGGCCGTCAGTTTCTGAAAGCTCTCGTGTTCGGAGAATGGAGATTTTTACTCCATGTCTTGGTCACGATCTTTGGGCCAAAGAAAGGAGGATATGATGAGCTTAGCTCTTCTCTATTATCGGCTGCACTGTCACTGGTTTACAATAAACCATACAGTTTTTCAGACTATGTTTTTGGAGAATTTGTTAGACAAATCTTGGGAGGTGTCAGGTCTCAGTTTATGCTATATCCCAGATTTTGTATGCTTATCATTCGGGCTTCGATTCCTGACTTGCCAGACTTTCAAGCTGATTTAAAAGTTGATACCATCGGGCTGAGGGCTTACAATGCCATGTTTATGCACACCTCAAGAAGGTTTGAGATGCAACCACAGCCGACAGAGCTGTTTGGGTTCTTGATCCATCCCGATTATTTGACGCCACCAAATCATGGTTGGCTAGATGTTGATGTGGACGAGGGTGCTCCTGAGCCACAAGAACTGATCGAGGAGGTTTTGATTCAGGTGCATCAATCTGGGCAAGAGATTAATGCTGATGTTGCAGTCGAAGTGGTGCAACAAGTACTGGCTGATACTGATGATGCCAATGATCCCATCATGCAAGATGTGGATCAGTATGTTGCTGAAGCACCAAGGGTTGCAGAACCCACCACTGAGGCACCAGAGGCTGCCGGTCCATCGGGCAGAGATGGAGAAGCTGCTTCGGCTTCTGAATCTGAGTCTGATGATGATGATGAGACTGGACCACCAGGGTTTGTCTCCGGTATCCCTGAAGGGATGATTCGTCAAGGATCAAAATTGATTATGGATCCGGCATTGAAGTTAAAGAGGAAAGCTGTGGACCAAGATCCCGATTTTGTTTTGGTTGATGAAGATGAGGATGAAGAAGAAGAGGAGGAGGTGCTCATTACTCGACCTCGCAAACTGCTCAGACAAACAGCTTCAACCTCTGCAGCTCATCTACAATCCAGTTCTACGCCCTTAGAGGCTGAAATGATTGCTGCTTTGGTTCGCCCGTCTTCGCACCCAACCACCAAATCTAGCAGGGTTGCAGCGCGTCTATTAACCGATGTTGCTACCGAGATAGCAAAGAAAATGCAACCGCCCGCTCCCACGCCACCAACCACCACTACTGCTGCTCCATCCACCTCCTCTGCGACTGATTCTGATCATATTAATAGCTTAGAGTCCAGAGTTAGAGAGTTGGAAGAAACCGTCAAATTCTTGATTTCTCAAATGCTGTCTATGTCTGATAACATGACTAATCAGAATGATGCCTATTCACTGCTCATCAAGACGAATAACAATCTGATAGATGATGTAGCTGACAAGCAGAGGCAAATTGATAGACTTGATCGCCTGGTCATCAGCCTTCTGAAGGACAAGCCATCTCAAGGGGAGGTATTAATATATCAAGAGTCCTGCAAGGAAGATGAGCTGGCGAAGAAGAATAAGAATGATGAAGACGATGATCCCGCAGCTGGAAAAGATAGTGAGCTGGCCGGTCCTTCAACGACTGGTCAGCAGACTACATTTCAGGGGGAGTCTGCTGAAGCAAGTGGTAGTGGAGCTGGTGCTGGTACTGCGAAGGGTGGAGCTGAAGAAGGTGACACTTGTATTAATATAGACTGATTGTAATTATTAATACATTGTAACTTTGAATTATTTTGTAATTAAGATGTTTAAACTTGAATGTTTAAAATGTTATAATTATGAATGTTCGTATATTATAAGTCTTTTGTAATTCTAGATTGACTATGATCGATAAAAGAGTTATAGGATCATATAATATATGATGTTCGCATATTATAAGACTTATTCAAATTTTAGATCGATTATCATAATCGATGAAAGATTTGAATAAGTATATATATATAATATATTTCAAATACACAAAGGGATTAATAAGAAAAATCTTAGATTGATTCAGGGAAATCAATGAAAGAACTTATGATATTAATCTAGTTGTGTATGTATTTCTATAGGTCATGAAATGTTGAACTTATCAGATTCTGAAGGCGACATGCCAGATGAATTAGATGAGGACATTGACTTTGACCTTGAAGAAGGAGAGTTTGTACCTCCTGAAGATTGGACTTTCATTGTTAATGATGGGGCAGACGAATGTGTAGATCTTGACGCTGACGTTGTTGAACACATTGTAAGCCCATCTACAACTAAAGTGGTCATCAAGGAAGAAGATGGAGAAAGGGTTGTTGAGTTAGATGAAAGTCTAGATGACTCAACCAGTTCTGAATCAGAAGATGACCTTCCAGAAAAACTCAGAAATAATCCCATGTTTAGACCTCTGAAAAGGAGAAAGCAAAAGGTTGGGATGTCTGAAGTAGATATAACTGGAAAGAAAGCTCCAAGGAAGGGGATCATCGGCTGGTATTTTGATTCTGACTTGAAACTTTTCGCTATCAAAAGATTTGACGGAGTTCAATATTTCGATAAGAAGCTTAAAGTATTCAGTTCGCTTCCTCGATTTGAAATTCGAGACTTGGCACGATTAGAACTGATAAATCCCAGTAATGATCCCTACGCAACGTATGTTGAAAGAATCATTCGGACTGAGGGTAGATCAATGAAGTTTGAGAAGATTAAGCCAAGAGTCGGAAAGACGATCAAATTAAAGGAACGAAGTCAGAGAACTGGCCGAAGATTAAGGAAGAAAACTTATCCAGCGATCAAGTGCATACAGCAGATACCACTGAAGACAATGCCACAGAATATTCTGGGAAATCTTCTGAACTGGCACGTGGACTCAGAGACTGGTGAAGCTGTCATGGTTGAAGCTGATGATGAAGTCGTAGGAGGAGAAAGAGTAATTCTAACAGTCTATGACCATCGACACCTGATGAATCTGTCGAGGAAGGACCTGTTGAAGTTAAACGAAAACAGGATCTTAACGACTGAAGCATGGGGTGATCTTGCAAGAGATTATCAATTAATGGTGAAGACTTGTGTTAGAATGAAGATTCATATGGGCAGTAGAATTTACAAGTGAAGACCAAGGACAAAGTTAAAGATAACGACGCTAGAGCTATTGTCAAGGGGGAGTCTGTTGGGACATATTATTGTGACAACAGATCTAGCTTGTAATAGGACTAGTGTATTTATTGTCAAACTTGTATAAATTGGTTTAGACTCGTAAATATATGATATTAACTTGTTATTATTATTTGTTTAAATGTTATTAAACAAGTATCGATTTCAAGTTAAAGTCAAAATTCGCGAATTGAGAAGTCAACTCGCAGGTTTGACCTGCGAGTTGAGATCTCATCTCGCAACCATCTGGACTCGCAGCTCTCAGCTGCGAGTTGAGATCTGGGCTCGCTGATATCTGGACTCGCAGGTCTTACCTGCGAGTTGAGATCTGGGCTCGCAATCATCTGGACTCGCAGGCCCATGGGCTGCGAGTTGAGTCAACTCGCAAAGCCCATGGCCTGCGAGTTGAACCAGATATAAATATTTTAATGCTGCTCATTATTGAGAGATCTAGAAATCCGTGCCAAAAAAACACACACACACCATATATATTTTAAGTATTTTCTCTCCTCGAAATCTGTGCAGATATAAAAGCATTTATTGAATAGGCTCGGTTTTGACTGTTTAACACTAGTTAATATCAAAACGAAGCTTGTTAATTAATTGCAAAGTTATATAAGCAATAAACCTTAAGTATTGAGGGATTCCGCACCTCAATACCTAAAAGATAATCCGTTATCGCTAACCAAGATCTAGAGACTTACATCACCTAATCAGCTAGGCGATATTGATGATATCGCCTACGCGATATTGATGATATCGCCTAGGCGATATTGCCAATATCGCTATAGCGATATTGTCAATGTCGTTGGATACATCAGAATTTGACTAACTAATTACAATTCAAACTCTAGACCAAGTGACAGACACACTAAATGTACCAATAACAATAATGAATTTATCTAGATATGGCTTACATACTCGATTCATAAGATCCATGAATATTGCTGGGGCATTTGTTAAACCGAAAGGCATGACTAGAAACTCGTAATGTCCATATCGTGTTCGAAATGCAGTTTTCGGGCTGTCTTCCTCTCGTACCTTTAATTGATGATAACCTGACCGTAGGTCTATTTTCGAGAAATAACTTGCTCCTTGCAATTGATCAAACAAATCATCTATCCTTGGTAGGGGATATCGATTTTTGATTGTGACCTTATTCAGTTCTCGATAATCGATACACATTCTCATGGTGCCATCTTTCTTTTTGACAAATAGTATCGGTGCTCCCCAGGGTGACGGACTTCGACGAATGAATCCTTTGTATAAGTTCCTTCATTTCAATTGGCGCAAGCCTGTATGGTGCCCGTGCTATAGGTGTTGCTCCAGGTGTCAAGTCGATATGAAATTCTACTTGTCTATCAGGTAGTAATCCAGGTAAATCATCAGGAAAGACTTCTGGATACTCACGTACCACTGGTATATCTTCAATCGACTTCATTTCTTTCTTAGTATTTATCACATATGGTGTATTTAGAGTCTAGCGTGCGGAATTCTATTTCCAAAAGTGATCTAAATTCGATAGACCAAAAAGCTTTTATATAAGAACGCATCAAGCATTGAGACGTTTGTTACAAAATTGATCAATGTCTACTCCTTATCTACGCCTCAATACATCTTCTTACATATATATATATATACACATATTCGATATACCTTTTACTTCTAGCATGTCACTATAACGTAGAGACGTAGTGTAGATCACAGTGTCCTCGGTGGATTGTTGGCACTTCCTCTTAATCCAAGGCTTAGCCTTTTGTTTTAGATTATTCGCCTGCTTCTTCCAGAAGCAAATCTTATCTTTAATTTGCATGAGAATAGACCTTTTAGCAATTCTTAGTTCTAGCTCATACGTTTTGCACCTCATACCGATTTCCTAAACTCGGACATCCAGTTCTTCAACTTGATCTCTCAATCTTTCATATTCGTCTATATGAATTATCCCACCATTTTGATTCTCTTCTATCTCCATGACTACTTCTTCTAGGTATTCGTACTGGATCTGTTCTTCATGGATCAGATCTTCGTAGGACCAGTAACCGTTTATAACGAGGCCTGCCATTTCCTATGACAGAACATCCTATTAATAATAGTGACAAGATACTTAATCATAAAATTTTTGAGCACATAATACTCCGAAACTTGACTTTATAAAAATGTTGGTTATAATTAAGCGAGTTAACAAAACTTTGTAAAAATAAATTGTCATTTTAAACCGATATTCTCTACTTGATTTTAAATACGCCAAGTAACATAGGATTCCCTTAAACCAAAATTGTAGTACCAAATGGAAAATGATTTTCAAATACGTATCACATAATGGAAAATGTTTTCCTCGTACAAAAGTTTTAACGATGAAATATCTTGTCACTAAGTAGTCCTATCGTTACTATCCTTTAAGTATAATCACCGAGATGAGTGTTGGGAAAAACAATGATCAAACCATTAATCTGATGTATCAAAACTATAAGTCTGTAATTTACTTAGTGTAAAATATTAGTCTATAAAAAGTTGAGTCTGTAAATCTGAGTCTGTAATACACAGACTGAGATTATCACAGACTCAGATAAACACAGACTCAGACTAAAACAGATTATGATCTCACAGACTGAGATCTCACAAATTGAAGAATGAAGATCACAGACTAATCATACAGACTGAAGAATGCCTTACAAGAAAATTGGATATTATCCAATGAACTGTTTAAAGACGTTGACAAAGGGAAACATCCTTTTGTAAAGTACTCAACTGGTAAAATGGCATTCAGAAACTAAAGGACAACAAGGCGTGGGTTTAAAAGTACTTTTGTAGTACATTTTTTTTAACCTTGTACTTAGTGATTGGACACTTCAGAAGTTTCGATCAGACAACATAGAAATCTACATTTCCATTCACGCTCAAGTTTATTCAAGTTGTCTATAAATACTTAGTTCAATCTAAGTATTAAACAATAGTGTGTGAAAAACAATAAGCAATTGTTTTTATTCTTAGTGAATTACACTGTAATACTTAGAGAAATAGAGAAAAAACTCTTAGTGATTTTCTATAACTATTCTCTTAAGTTACTTAGAGCAATAGAGAGAAAACTCTTAGTGATTTTCTATAACTATTCTCTTAAGTCTGAATTAGACAAATTAGCTGAGTGCGTTTGTAATAATTCATACATTGTACACTCTTGAATTTTTTGAATAAAAATACTTCAAATTTAATTCAAAATTCTGTTTCTATTTAATCTTGTTTCCGCCAAGATTAATTTACTTGTTTAAGCTTTAATTAATGTCATATAACTAATTAATTAAACTTGTGAATTATATTCTGGGATCATCGAGACCCAACAATGAGTAATGCCATTATGAACAACGACAATCCTTCCATCAATAGGGATAGCAATATCATCCTCCTAGCTGCATTCCTTGCCTCACTTGTCGACTTGTCGTCTCCTAGGTCCTAGCCGCACGCTGTGATAACTGCTCCGTCCTCTCAATTAAACAACACATCGGTTGGTGTTGGTGTTGGTGATTCATCTCCATACGGTAGTTATGTAATTCTATGGACGTGACCTGGATCCTTTGCGCTTCTTCTTAAGTCAGACTGTAAGTGTGCCCCACCGACGTTCCAATAACTTCTCGCTGGGTCTCATTAACTTCCTGATGTGGCGCCGCCATCGACACCCTCCTTGGTATCACAACTCTTTTCCTAGCCATACGCTTAATAAGGAGTTGTTGGTGAATTGATTTGGACTATACCGGTGTCGGGGATGCTCTAGGTGTATCGTAACTTGCCTCGCGTATGGATTCATCTTCCATCGAGGATTCCTAAAGGTATATTAATTCCTTAGAGGGATCTCTTTGTTTTAGTGAATTATAGGTTGTGTGCTACTACTATAACTACTTCCGATCTCGCATCAATTCCTCTTTAATTGTACATAGGTGATCAAGCTATGTCTAATTAAAGTCGGATAATGTCACACCCCAATAATATCGTGTCTCGTTTAGTAAATGCGGAAGCTCGGGGGCGTGACGAGGTTCGGTTCGACAAGTAAATCGAGAGCATATGATTATCGCAAACATATACTTAGAATGCCATAAATAGTTTAGGTTCCACGGTTACATATTCATTGTGTTCACAAGAATGATAGATGTTTAGCAAAACGATATGATTTACATTTTAAATCATAAAATCATAGTTTCAATGTTATCAAAAGAATGGCATTCTATTTATCGTGATGAGCAAGGGTCCCAAAGGTATGCATGCATGATCTTACGTCGCTGCTAATTCCCTCAAAAACATAGTTAAAAGGATCAACAAAATTGTTGAGTGAAATTCACAGGTTTAAGACACTATCATTTAAACCAAGCGTTTAATAAACGTTTCAAAAATCATTTCGTGCCATCCATGGCGATTAGTATGATGATACATAGTTTGAAACAATAAGTAGCTGACGCTGATCCCCCGAAGGTTTGCAAGACCTTGCGAGTTAAAGTGCCGACACCTAGGCCTATAACCAAACCACGACTTTTAGTTGTTTTTGCCTGGGACCAGTAAAATATACGCTCCTCGTCTCGACATATAGTCGGCAGTTAGCATGACTAACAAAAGTGGGAGGGATGTCATCCGAATAGTACAATTCGCATATTCGGTGGCTAGCGTCATCTAGCTAATAGTTACAGTTTGTATTCATGAGGACTTCTATGCACTACAACTAGTTTAACATAGGTTCGCACAAGGATTCATTGTCAGGTTTTCAATCATCGCATGAAATCAGTTTGTATGTAAACAGTACATATGTTTTTCACCCCAAATTTAGAAAGCAGTAAAAAGTAGTAAAATAGGGGATGTGAACTCACCTGGTGAGCTTTGTGAGAGCTAGCGTTTAAAGAAATAAGTTTGCCCGAAATAGCCTCCTCGCGCCCTATACGCATGAGGTCGTTTGTATAAGTAGATAGCTAACCGCATATCTATGTTTGTAAAAGTAGATGGCTACCCGCACATCTAAGTTTGTATAGATAGCTACCCGCATATCTATGTTTGTTCAAGTAGATGACTATCCGCACATCTAGGCTAGTTGTTCATTCGACTCATAACTTGAATAAGTATTTCGTTTTCGAAAAGTGCACGATCCGTTGGTGATCCTTATTAGTTTTCAAAAACATTAGAACTCGTTTAAGTCCACATTTTAACTTCGTTTTCAACCTAACCTTTGGGTTTATCGGGTTTTAAATCGTACAAGTCTCGTTTCGCGAGTTTTGGGCTCTGCGAACTGACTCAGTTCGCAGTCAAACTTTGCCACCATTTTTCACAGTTTCTGTCCAGGATTTAGTCCTTCTTTGGCTACGATTTTGACTAGTCAACTGAGCTTAGATTTTTATGAAATTTTTACCACATGTTCCCCTATGTCTTAGCTTTTCATAAATGTAAGTTTCATAATTTTTGGTTACGTTTAAGGGGTTCAAACATTTAATACTACACAAGGGTCCAACAGTACCCTTTCTGGACAGTTGGTCGAAGATGTGTTTGTACACGGAGTTAAACTTATTTTCATAGAGTGTAATCATACTATTTTGAAAGCTAACACAATATGTGACTTGTAGGAAAAAGAATCACTTCATTTAGATCCGTGGTTTGAAAGTTATGACCTTCTAAAGTTGGGTCAGTTTCTGACTTTTAAGAACAGCTTGTACACCTTGGTTTAAAAATACGTTTTGAAGTACCAATACTTGTCTAAAAATTATGAAACCGGTGGGGTTGGAAAGATAACACTTTAAACTTAATTTTAGACTCAAGAAACACTAGATTTGGTTAAGTTTTGACCGAGTTATTTAACTCCAAAGTCGACCAAAGTTTCTGTCCGGAATTATACTTTCTGTTTTGGTGTTTGTGTTGGTTCATTTTAGCAAATCTTTGTTATAATCTCATACAAATACGTGTTTTTAAGTTTATATCTAGCAAGAGTGAACATCCAAACATATTCTAACCATCATATATGCATTTTAATAAGAGATCTAAAGAGTTTATAGTGGAAGCTTCCTTACAATGCACTAAGATGAAATGGTAAGAAGAGAACTTGAAATCTTCAACCCAAATCCCTTTTTAAATACCCAATGATGATCAAGAGCTTGAAAGGAGGTGAAAAATGAGGTATAAAAGGTGGTGGTTCATGGTGGTTTGTGGTGGTTGTGTGGTGGTTTGTGGTGGTGGTGGGGTGGTTGATCTTGAAGAAGGAGGTGAATTGAGAGAGAATGGTGAGATTGTGTGTGCAGATTTTGTGAAGTGTGAAGTGTGAAATGTGTCTTGTGTGTACGCATGTAACTCTTGCAACTTGTTAATCTACTCAAGTGGAAAGCAAATGGAAAGCTTGATGGGAGGTGGTTAGTCACCTCAAGCAAGTTGCTAAGGAGGAGAAGATGTGGTGAGGAAGAATGCTACGTAGACAAGATGAAGAAAAGAAATCTGCATTTCAATTTAGGTGACATGCTTGCTAGGAAGCTTGGAATTAATCTAAGCTAGTTACCTAGTTGCTTGATTAAGTTTGAGTTATGTGCTAGGAAGCTTGGATTTAATTTAAGCTAGTTACCTAGTTGCTTGATTAAATTTGAGCTTATGTGCTAGGAAGCTTGGAATTATTTTGACATGCTTGAGCTACTTAGATCCAAACTTAGTGTTTAGGTGCTAGCAAGGATTATTAGGGAATTTAATGTGAGTTGCAACATGGTTAGTGAATTCCAATTCATTCGTAAGTGATTGGCGTTTTGTTTAGTGAATTGCATAAGCTAGGTATAACCTTTTGAAAGGTTGAGTCTTAAGTTCTATCACAATCGTATAGGCAAGTGTCGCACCCCCAAGACGCGTGGCAGCGGAAGGTATGGGGTGTCATGGGGGCGCCGACCGATCAAATATCACAACACAAGAGTTACAACAAACGACCTCTATATGAGACGTTTTCAAAAATCATTACATTACAAATTTAAAAGTGTTTACATAAAAGCTAGGAGTTCGCATCCGATTTGTAGAATCACATAACTATTATTACAAAATATAGTAAATGCAATCTAATTCCTTGGTTGTTTCAAAATATGCGACTCGAGCTATTGCTTCCAAAGCATCCTACTGCGGCTGGTCACCTGAGAATACATACTAAAAGAGTCAACATAAAGTTGGTGAGCTCATAGGTTTGAAAACAATTGATATTATATTATATGGAACGTGTGGAACACAAGATTTCCTGTTTGTATCATCCAACAATGATAGTAATGTATTACAAAAATGTAAAAGAGGTGTATATTGTTGCCATGAGCCCATAGTTCGAGCTTAACTGTGGTGTCGGGTCACAATCAAGTGCCACGATCGTGGTGCCTCCCAGCGAGTGCCTAATCCAACACTCGTAAGAACAAATGATAATGCGTCCGTTTGACCAGTTAGTGCGACTAACCCGGACGGGGGGAGTCAATCCCAAATAGTACTATTCATTAACATTCACGCTATATCGATACTAACAAACTATGTGTGGGGGACTTTCAGGATTAGTTAAATAACTCATGCAACCAATATATCGTGTTTTGTACTTGCGTTCACATAAAATAGCAGTTGTTAAAAGCAGTTGTATGTATTCTCACCCCTGAGTGGAAATAGTGGAAAAAGGGGCTATGAAACTCACCTGAGGTTAGCCTGTTACTTAGCAAATAACAAGTAGCAAGCAATTCGTGTTCCCAATAGTAATCTTCTAACGCCCTAGACGTATAAGATTGTGTAAGTAGATGTCTCAAAAGACCATCTATAGTGATTGTATAAGTGGAGGGTTAATGTCCACTTATAAGTTAGTAGTTCACTTAACTAGTATGTCCGTTCTTGTTTACTTTATTGAAAACGTGTACGACCCGTTGGTGAAAGTTTGTGAAAACATAATGTTGCTTAGTGTAGGAAGTGGGTGAAGCCCACGGGGGTCCGAGGGCAGCGCCCCTGGTGGCGGGGTCCAAGGGGTGGCAACCCCTGGTGGGGTCCAAGGGGCAAGGCCCCTGGCTGGGGTCGAGCTGACAGGTCAGCGTGAAAAATTTTTATTTCAACTTATATTTCTTTTAGTAAAAATGTTTTGATTTTTGGTCATCAGCGACACAAGGCTTGTGTCGCTAATGTGGTGTTGGCGACACAATTTTAGTGTCGCAGAGGTGACAGTTCAAATGTTATAGCGACACAAGGGTTGTGTCGCAAAATGTGACGGTTCAATGCTATAGCGACACAAGGGTTGTGTCGCAAAATGTGACGGTTCAATGCTATAGCGACACAAGGCTAGTGTCGCTAATGACTACTGGGCTTCAGCGACACAAGGACCAAAACAGATCAGTTTTTCCAATTTTATTTCGTAATCTAAATTTTCTAGAAAAAATCCAAGAAAAATATATGTTGTTTCTTATTATGTTAGGAACTTAAAATAATGTTTATAGAATTTTTAGACGAGTTTAAGTATTTATAAAAATTATGGATTCTCTCAAGGGTCAAAAAGTAGCCAATCAGGAGACATGCAAGGTGATTGAGTTTCTGGGCAGAATGCGTGCACATTTGGGACAAAGTCATCTCTACCACTATTATTCTTAACACAGTTTCTGAAGTTTTGGCGTTGGTTTCAAGTCGTTTGGACATGTAAATCTCGAGTTATGACTAAAACAATAAGGGACAAATTTCTGCCTTTTTACCCAGCCCGCCTACATGTTGTTGTAAAAATTATTTCGGGTATCAAACGAGCTCCAAAAATTATGAGACCAGTAGCAAATGAAAGATAACTTCTTAAACTTAATTTTAGCCTTTTGAATCGTTGATTTTGGTCAAGTTTTGAGGTAGATATCACCTCCCAAAGTTGGACAAATTTTCTGGCCGGATTGCATGCAAAGTTCTTGCATGTTTAAAGTTATGAAAAACGATTTTTATGTATTCTTTTGGACATATATTAGTTAAGTGAGCACTTTAACATGTTTAAAGGTGAATTACAAGCATTATAAAAGAGTTATATGTTCTTACAAGATTGAAAACGGATTGAAATGGAGAGGAAGGTGAGGAAAGAGCTTGATTTCTTGACTTTTCTTTGAAATTATGGTGGCGGCTTGTGGTGGTGGAGTGGTGGTTGGTGGTGGTGATGAGGTGGTTGATGGTGGTGGAAAGATGGCAGATTTTAGAGAGAGAGAGAGAGAGTTGGGAGTGTAGAGAGAAGGAGGAGAGAATTGGTGTGGGTTGTGTGTGTGAAATGAGGTGTAGGGGAGGTGTTTTGTGGGGTGGGCTTGGGCTTATTTGGGGTGGGCTTTTTGGATCAGCCCAAGCCGAATTGGGCCTGGCCCAAAAGTGTTTCGGGCTCGTGACTCGTTTTCTAGACTTCGTGTTTCGTTCCTCGTTCGTTTAAACGTTAATTTGCAGTTTAAAAAGTTGATAATTTACGTCAAGCTTTTGTATATACTTTTAAATTTGTGAATAATATTCGGGATAAGTAAGTATTCTTAAATTATTAAATTGAGTTACAAAAGTATATTTCTGGTGTCAATCGGGTGTCGGGCTTGGTTTGCGCGTTTTTGTCGCGTTTGATACGTTTTAAACAAAACGTCAAAGTTTTTCGTGTATTAGTATTTGAAATAATAATATAAGGTATATAACCACCATTTTAACTATAAATATGATTACGTTATCTATGGAAAGTTTTCACCAACGTCGTATAAATAGTCGGACCACGTCCGGTTGTTTCGCGTAATTACGAAAAATTACGAAGGTGTAATTCAAACAATTACGTAAGTGTACATACACATATATACAAATAGTTGCAAATAATCACAAGTACTTAGCCTAATACAGAACTAAATACAAGAAATTTGAGTTCTAGTTTAAGGTAATCATTACCCTAAAGGGTCGGGTGTCACAGCAAGTAATCATTATTAGTTAGTTTCACGTGATTTAGGAAACGCTTATCACCAACGTTCGTGTTTGTCAGAATTATCCGATTTATATTGTGTAATTCTCAATAATTACTTAAACGTAATGCATCATGCATTAAAATAGTGTGCACCAAAATGTGCAACGTGGGCGTGTGCTAGACTTATCTCAGTTTAAATCAAGTTTGATTTCATTAAAGAGGGAATTAGCGTAAGAATGCATGATTTTAGTGTGTACGGAATGTACCGATTTGCGAGGGTTATCACAGATAATGCAGCACCCGAACTAGTCATACTTGAAGGAATACTTGCTAACTTATTGGTTATTATCGTCATTTGAGGTCACTCTATAGCTAGAAGATAGATTCTCGTATCCTGAGGTATTGTTGCTATCGTAGTCGTGCTTAATCGGTTCTTCCTCACCGGAGTCAATCAATAGGTAAGGGTACTCTTTAGACATACTGTAACGGGTGAAAAATCCTTATAGAATTTAAATGCATGTTAATGTGTTTATCGTGTCTTACTCCTAAATTCAAGTCTAAGTTTACCTAATCTTAAGGTTAAACTTAGTTCACTTGAACCAAAGGCTCTGATACCAACTTGTGACACCCTGTTTCCGCGGGTATCATTGTTGCCTTTTAGTACAAATGAATAAACGAAACCTCATATTTTATTTCTTTTAACTTGATACATACTTAATACAGAGTTTTACATAAGCGGAAAAAGCGTAAAATAAAAGTGTAGTTTATTGAAAAACAATAACATTTCACTGGTCCCTACTCCTTGGCTCCTGAGATACATACACGAATAGGTAAGCTTTAAGCTTAGTGAGTAATTATGGTTTTGACATATAACATAAACAGTTAATTCAAAATAATAGTTATAAAATCTTTCATGCTTTAAATTCTTTGAGATCTCATAGCCACATGTAAGTAGGTCCGTTCTAATCCTCGGGATCCACAAAGGGCTGTCCCATAAGGTTCGTTTGCAAGACGTCCCTTCATTCTATACCCCGTACGTTGGGTATTTAAATGACCATACTTACATGAGCAAAACTTTCATGATAACATTATAAACATGATCTTTAACATACAAAATAACTTAAACATGGCAAAGTAGTATAACATTTGTTATAGCATGTATGCATCCCATTTAAATCACATAAATACTCACCTTGCTTAGATCTTTGATACTTGTGATCTTGATACTTACTTTAGGATACTTGCTTATCACTTGCTTGCTTATGATCTTAACTACTCACTTTAGGATGCTTGCTTATTCACTTGCTTGTTTATGTTCTTACTACTCACTTTACTACTTGATGTGTTTTTAGATGAAAATGAATGAACTCATCTAGTCTCTATTAATAGTGAAAGTGCAAAGTACCTCTCCTCCTTATTCCTTGACATGTATTGCATCTATACTACCTAGCTTTGCATTGTAATGCCCCTAGTTATGCTTAGTAAGGTGTTTTTATTGTGGCTGAAAATCTGGACAGCAAGGGTACTTCCTTAGCAACTCACTTTTGTTCATGAAAATCTTGTGGTTGTTGAGGTCTACTTGTAAGCTACTTGTGTGCATTACTTGTAAGCTACTTGTCTTATAATTATACTTTAATTAATTAATTAAGATAAACATGATTATAGAACTTCATTAACTTCTAACCAAAAACAGGGTTGTTACACGTACGAACTTAGAAACCTACGTACGAACTTACCTGGAATACCATTCGAACTTACAGGTAAGTTCTTACGAACTTGAAGCCTTCGAACTTAGTCTAAGTCTAAGTTCGAATAGTCAATTTTGGCAGTCAAGTTCGTTTGACTTCTTCGAACTCAGGGGGTTTTTCGAACTTACTTTGTCTACGAACTTGACTCTCTCAAGTTCGATAAAAAAAAAATAAAAAAAATTGAATTTAGGCTTACCATTGAGTAACTTTGGTTTGAGAAAATTTGAATTATACTCGAAAAATTTTCGAGAATTTTTGGAGAGAAATCTGTATTGTGAGTGAACTTGACGTTAGTTGACTTCACCAAGTTTCGTATACTCTCTAATTACGATGTCAAATGTGAACAAACTGATAGAAATGGATCATGAAGTAGGTAAAGCTACTTCACCACCAAAGCTTTTAAAAGCTGAAGATTACTTCTGGTGGAAAGATAGATTTGAATCATTTGTAAAATTCAATGACACCAAGATGTGGATCTTTATAAATGAAGGGTATGATGCCCCTACTTATGATTTCGAAGGGAAATGTAAGTTTTATTCGTATTCACTAATGAAGGAGGCAGACAAAAGGATGTATGAAGCAGAGAACAAGGCGTTGTCTGCTATCATCAAGTGTCTTCCTGAAGAAATTAAGCATACCTTCAAACGTTACACCTTTTCTACAGAGCTCTGGTTAGCTTTGGAGAAAAGATTCGACGGTAATGAACAGATCAAAGAGAGTAGGGCTGACTCATATCAAGGGACGTTTACTAGTGATCAATACTCAGGGAATAGTACACATTCCAGAGCCTTGGTTAATGAAACACAGGACGGTTCATATGATTGGAGTACACATGTTGAAGTGCAGTTTTCGACAAGTGATAGTTCAAGGAGCACTACTCTTGTTACAGGAAGCTTCTCTCGAAAATCTATTAGGTCGAAAACTCCACAACATTTTCAAACCTCAAATAATAGTTTTTCTAACCAATATAGTAATAATAGGAATCATCATAATTCAAATTATAACTATCCATCTAGGGTTAGATCTACATCAAACCCAAGGCCAGTCAATCCAAGACTTTTTCAAAAGTCTCCTGAGAGAAAGCCTAGTGGTAGTTACTCCCATTTATCAATATGTAAGACTCCCAAAGTATCTAACTCACTTGATAAGAAAGATGGATACTTGAAGGAGTTTACATTTGTTGAGAATGGTCGACCCAAGACTGTGGTGGCTTGGGTCCCATTTAATAACTAACGGTTTCCATTTTATGTGCAGCAGTTGACGAAGAGAGCTATTAACTAGTGGTATGTTGATAGCGGTTGCTCCAGATATATGACAGGGGGGAGGCAGATTCTTGTGGATTTCGTGCACAAGAGAAGGGGTTATGTGGATTTCGTATACAAGAAAGGGGGGTTATGTGAATTTCGCAGGAGCGAAAGGAGGACAGATCACGAGATCAGGAAATGTCACGAATGGGAAAATCACGCTAGAGCAAGTCAACTATGTTGAGGAGCTGAAGCATAATCTCATGAGTATTTATCGGATCTGTGACAAAGGACATGATGTTCATTTCACAGATACAGAGGCATTAATCCTGAAACCTAGATTTGTTATACCAGAAGAGTGGATCGTCATGAGGGCACCAAGGAAGAATGATACTTATGTATTAGACATGAGCATCGCTGAATCTTCGATGACGTTGACGTGTCTGCTATCCAAAGCTTTTGAGACTAAATCACAACTTTGGCATAGGAGGATGGCACATCTGCATTTCAGAAAGATGAACTTCATAATCATAAATGGGTTAGTGCAAGGTGTTCCATTGCAGAGCTTCGGGTTAGAGGACAAATGTGTGTCGTGTCAGAAAGGGAAACAACATAAGAAACCTCATAAGTCAAAATCTCAAAACTCAATCGCCACATCATTTGAACTCCTTCACATGGACTTGTTCGGTCCGATGAATGCAAGGAGTATAGGAGGTAAACATTGCTGTTTGGTTATTACTGATGACTACTCGTGATTTTCATGGGTACCAAGGATGAGACGGCTCAGACGCTGATAACATTCTTTACCCATGTTAAGCATCAATATGGTCGAGGAGTCAAGAAAATAAGAAGCGACAATGGCCTAGAGTTCAAGAACGCGGTGATCAACGTCTTTTGTCTAAGAAAGGAAATTCAACATCAATTTAGTGCACCCTATGAGCCGTAACAGAATAGAGTCGCTGAAAGGAAGAATCGAACATTGATTGAAGCAGCAAGGACAATGTTGGCCCACTCAAAGCTTCCCGTCATCTTCTCGGGGGAGGCAATGAATACAGCTTGTCATGTGTTAAATAGGGTTTTGACTGTTAAGAGTCTTAACAAAACTTGTTATGAACTTCTTCACGGTCGAAAACCAAATTTAATAGGATTTGAACCTTTTGGAGTTCATTGTACCTTATTAAAAACCAAAAATCAACCAAAATTTGGTGAAAGGGCCGACGAAGGTTTCTTCCTAGGTTATGAAGTTGGTTCACCAAACAAAAGTGTTTTCAATAATACAACTGGTAGAGTAGAGATTGTCTTCAACATTCAGGTGACATCTTACACTCCGACAGTATAAACAGGCCCATAATGGTTATTTGATTATGATGTTGTCTTCAAAACATTTAATCTTCCTATATTGAGTGATAATGGCACTTTAGGATTAGAATATGCAATACTGGATAATGATGAAGATAATGGCTTTGCACCATGATCCAGTATTCCAAATTCAGAAGATTCAACAAGTAAGGGCAAAGAAATTGTTGCGGAGCAGATTGAGGAAGTTGATCCAAGTTCAATGGAACAACCACACTCTTCAAAGGCTACAAGTTTTGAGCAAGAAATTGTTGGAGAAGATGTACCGACTGAGGAGGAGAGAGGATCGAATCTTGAGTCTGATATACATGTTGATATTACTGTCTCGACACGAGTTAACAAGAATCATCCAATTGACAACATAATTGGTGATCCTAATACAAGTGTGAAGACACGTAGAGGAATCATAGAAAGCACCGGTCTTTATGTATCGATCCAAGACACCGGGATAATACATAAATGTCTATACATTTGCTTTATTTCTCAAGTGGAGCCGAAAAATGTATAAATGGCTCTCAAGGACAATTCATGGGTAGAAGCAATGCAAGAGGAGCTTGCATAGTTCGAGAAGCTCAAAGTATGGGAGCTAGTAGACTTACCCAAGGAAGAGTTTGCAATAGGCCCCAAATGGGTGTTTAAGTGCAAAAGAGATGATAGAAGAATAGTAACACAGAGCAAAGCAAAGCTAGTTGTCAAAGGATTTAATCAGCAGGAAGGGAGAGTCTACACGAAGGTGTTCGCACCAGTAGCAAGGTTGGAAGCGATTCGATTGATTCTGGCATATGCTGCATACAAAAGGATTAAAGTCTATCGGCTAGATGTGAAGAATACCTTCCTGTATGGGAAAGTTCAAGAACTAGTGTAGGTCGAACAACCACCTGGGTTCAGTGATCCAGACTATCCAGACATAGTATATAGATAGTACGAGACACTATCTACCTATCTCTTGGAAAGCAGGTTCAAGAGAGGCAATATAGATAGTACATTATTTATCAAGTGGACGAAGGAGGATTTCTTGCTAGTACAAGTCTACGTGGATGACATCATCTTTAGGGGCATCTGATGAGGGCATGTGCCGAGACTTTGAGGAGGTGATGAAGCGAAAGTTCGAAATGAGTGCGGGGGCTGAATTTCTTCTTAGGATTACAAATGGTTCAAAAGGAGGACGGGTTTTTCATCCATCAATCCAAATATGTGCATGAGATGCTTGCACGTTTCAAGATGGAAGACTGTTCGTCGTTCAGCACACCACTTCCCCAAAATCACAACCTTGGACCAGACACCGAGAGTTCCGAAGATGTGGATCCGACACAATATCGGGCCATTATCGGGTCTCTCATGTATCTAACAGCTTCACGACCTGACATTATGTTTGTAGTTTGCTTGTGTGCTAGATTTCAGGCCAATCCAAAGGAGTCCCATATGAAAGCTATGAAGAGGATTTTGGGCTATCTGAAGGGAAAACCGAAGTTAGGTGAAGGTTCCTGGGGACTGGATCCACGAGGTAAACTAGTATATTCGAGTGCAGAATCTTAAAATATACACAACAATAATAAACAAGTAAACACAAATATGTAAAGATCACTTTTATTGAACGTAAACTCGGTTACATTCAAACTAAGATACAAACAATAAGAAACTCACGAACTTGCTGTTATCTCAGCAAGTTCGTTTATTTCAGAACTCCTAACCTCTCTTCCTTTCAACCTATGGACATGAGTATATATAAGCTCCTAAATTTGTATGGGCTTGGCCCTACGAACTTAGGCAACTTCGAAGGCCCATACGAACTTAGCCCATACGAACTTAGCTAAGTTCGTAGGGCTTCCTAAGTTCGTACCTACATGTAAGTTCGTACAAACTTATAAATATACTTATATAAGAAAAAAGTTAACGATTACAATGATTAACAAAATGACCGATTACAAACTAGATGTTGTTGTCACACAAGATGCACCAAGAGACTCCCTCTTGACAATAGTTCTAGTTTCGATGCACCAACAGACTCCCCCTTGACAATAGTTCTAGTTTCATCTGAGATGTTGTCACCCAAGTTGTCTTCGATCTTGATTCTGTTCAGCTCTTTTGACTTCCTGCATACAACCCATTTTCCACAAAATCTTCACTACCCTCTGACATCTTCATCCTTCATATCTCCAACTATATATGTAGTTTCTGACATCTTCATCAAATCATGTTATACACCCTCAACAACTCTTGTAGCTTCCGATTCACCTTTAAGAATATCTTAACTCCTCTAGGTCTATCACTTCGATTAACCTTCAGAAGTTTCATCATTTTCTCAACTAAAATTCTGTAGGTATCCTCTAACTCAGACCTATCACTATTAAACTCGTCAGTTCAATGGTATTTGTCTTTGTTAGATTGAATAGACTCCCCTTAACATGTTCAAGCTTACCAAGTCTTCCAGTTAAAGAGATAGGCAGCTCCCCATCATTTGGTTACTGGGATCATCATCTATGTCTTAGTCTCTGTCTCTTTCTCAACACATCCTCTTTACAACCAGACTTCTCCCCATGTGCCAGGCTTCTCCCCTTGAGCTGTCGCGCTCTTCAACAAGGGATTTGTCTCCGCCTAAGCAATGGTGAAATAGTTGTAATAGGTGCGGTTGGAATTGTTGTTGTAATTATGGGTGTGGTGGTGGTTGTGGATTGTGCAGTCTGCTCACTAATGACAACCCCACTAGATCGTCTTCCTTTTGGACCTTCTACTGAATAACAAAATGACCGATTACAAACTAGATGTTGTTGTCACACAAGATGCACCAAGAGACTCCCTCTTGACAATAGTTCTAGTTTCGATGCACCAACAGACTCCCCTTGACAATAGTTCTAGTTTCATCCGAGATGTTGTCACCCAAGTTGTCTTCGATCTTGATTCTGTTCAGCTCTTTTGACTTCCTGCATACAACCCATTTTCCACAAAATCTTCACTACCCTCTGACATCTTCATCCTTCATATCTCCAACTATATATGTAGTTTATGACATCTTCATCAAATCATGTTATACACCCTCAACAACTCTTGTAGCTTCCGATTCACCTTTAAGAATATCTTAACTCCTCTAGGTCTATCACTTCGATTAACCTTCAGAAGTTTCATCATTTTCTCAACTAAAATTCTGTATGTATCCTCTAACTCAGACCTATCACTATTAAACTCGTCAGTTCAATGGTATTTGTCTTTGTTAGATTGAATAGACTCCCCTTAACATGTTCAAGCTTACCAAGTCTTCCAGTTAAAGAGATAGGCAGCTCCGCATCATTTGGTTACTGGGATCATCATCTATGTCTTAGTCTCTGTCTCTTTCTCAACACATCCTCTTTACAACCAGACTTCTCCCCATGTGCCAGGCTTCTCCCCTTGAGCTGTCGCGCTCTTCAACAAGGGATTTGTCTCCGCCTAAGCAATGGTGAAATAGTTGTAATAGGTGCGGTTGGAATTGTTGTTGTAATTGTGGGTGTGGTGGTGGTTGTGGATTGTGCAGTCTGCTCACTAATGACAACCCCACTAGATCGTCTTCCTTTTGGACCTTCTACTGAATAACGAGGTATCATTATCAAAATCAGCATCGTCATCTTGCAATGTATAATCAGCGTCTTAATTCAACTTATATTTGCCTTCATCCGTAGTAAAATGAGACCCGGAGTGAGATCTAAGTATTTTTAGATCGAGGTTCATCCAATAGTGGAGTATCATCTTCATCATCATTCTCGGTCGGTTCACACGCAAACCCCAATATCCTCCTCTGTCACACCCCCAAATTTGACGTTTACAGTTAATCATGCGGAAGCTTTCGGGGCGTGACGAGGATCGAATAACATTACCTCGAGCGTATGATTATCGTAGAACATCTATATTATTAGGATGCCAATAATTATTTTACAAATGTTAAAGCTTATTAAGCCGTCAAAATAGCAATGTTACAAATACATTATTTTCAACAATTTACAAGTTTTGGGATTTCATAAATAAACTACAAGTCAACTAATCCCATTGTTCAAATTTAAATTATGGCATCCTAATTTATCGTGGCAGGTACGGTCCCAAATGTGCATGTGTCTTATGGCATAGCTAATTCCCCTGAAAAACATATTTATAAAAGGTCAACATAACGTTGAGTGAATTCACAGGTTTAATGACTCGATCATAAACCATCATTTAGTAATCATTTCATCAATAGATCAAAAGTGGCATCAACGGCCTATTATGCGATTATTCTCGATGTAAAACAATAAAACCTCTAACTACGAATCCCCCGAAGGTTAGCTAAACCGTCGAGTTAATATGCCGAACTAAGCCTATAACCAAACCACAACACAAATGAATCGTTTTCCTTGGACCGGTTAAGTATACTTCGTCCCCAAAAACATGCGAACAAGGTCGCTAGTTAGCGCTACTAACTAGAAGAAACGTGGGATGGGCCTGTTAAACCCGATAGTACTATCTGTATACTCAGTGGTTAGCGTCATCTAACTAATGGTTATAGTATTGCATGCTAGGACTTCGGCGCTACAACTTATCCAACTTAGTCGCTCATAAGGATACAATGTCAGGTTTTAATAATCGCATACATTCAGTTATATGTTTTTCACCCCAAGTTGAAATACAGTAAAACAGTAAAAGTGGGGCTGTGAACTCACCTGAGTCCGAGCGTGCTAGCAAAGCAGTTATATATATATATATATATGTCCAATCAAGTCTCTTAGCGTCCTAAACGCAAGAGTTCAAATTAATATATGTAGACGACTCAATAGTCAGTCTATGCTAGTTGTTTACTCAACTAGGTTTAAATATGCCATCGACGGGCTTGAATATCATGTAACTTTAATTTAAATGAAAACGACACGTTGTGATCCTTATTAGTTTTCAAAACATCAAAACTCGTTTAAGTCAACGTTATAACATATTATAAATCATAACATATAGATCACTGATCTCGATTCATTACTTATACGTTGTCTCGTTTGTGTATTGTCTCAAGTTCTCGACTTCGTTAAATCGGCTTTTAAATCAGGAATCGTAGGTTAATATATTCTCTTCATGATACTTTAACAAGTATATATATATATATATATATCAATATCGTTATAGTCTTTATAATCCATTTCTATAACTTTCGTCGTTATAATACCATTTAACTTGTTTTAAATTCCACTTTTAACCTAGATTTTGGGTTTATCGGTTTTACGTCATATAAGTCTCGTTTCTAACACTTTAAGCCATGGATTTATCTATATTAAACTTAAACTTACTGATTTCTATTATCTTAGTCCTTAATTTCACGGATTTTGCATTTTAGTCCTCATAGTTCCATTTATCTCATTTTTAACACAAGGACTTTGGTGATTCAAGGTTTATCAACTTAGATCTAGTTCTAATACTTTATTTATACTTAAATACATGAAATTTACTGATTTTTGTATTAAAATTCCATAATATAAGATTTTTATCCCTTTGGTCCTTTTTAGTTTTCATATGTCCCTTTTTCACAGTTTCTGTCCAAAATTTAGTCCTCCTTTAGCTACGATTTTTACTAGTCAAACAAGCTTATATTTTTATGAAATTTTTACCACATGTTCCCCTACACAAAGGCCCAACAGTACCCTTTCTGGACAGTTGGTCAAAGATCTGTTTGTACACGGAGTTATACTTATCTTCATGAGATGTAATCATACAACTTGTAAAGCTAGCACAATATGTGACCTTTAGGAAAAAGAATCAAGTAATTTGGATCTTTCTTTTAGAAGTTATGATTTTTCTAAGTGAGGTCATAATCTGTCCTCAGAAGGCAGATCAGACACTCTTTCTTATAAATTCGTTTTTAAGTACTTATACTTATCCAAAATTCATGAAACTAGTTGGGTTGGAAAGATAACTCCTTGAACTTAATTTTTGACTCAAGAAACACTAGATTTGGTTAAGTTTTGACCAAGTTATTAACCTCTAAAGTTGACTAAACTTTCTGTCCGAATTTTATAACACTTGTTTTGGTTCTTTTTGACAATTCTTTGTTATAGTTCATACAAATACGAGTTTTTAAGTTTATTTCTAGCATGAGTGAACATCTAAACATATGATAACTATCATATAAGCATTTTATAAAAGAATCAAAGAGTTTCTAGTTAGAGTTTCCTTTACAAAGCCTAAAAAGGCGATTTTGAGCAAGATGACGGTTTGAACTTGTTGTGGTTGACTTCCTAGCTTCAAACCCGTATATTTAGTTTATTTTACCATGGAATTTAGATGGTGTTGAGTTGTGTATGTATTTGTGAGTTAAAATAGTGTAAAATGAGTGTTTTAGGGGTGGTGGTTCATGGTGGTTGAGTGGTGGTTGTATGGTGGATGAGTGGTGGTTGTACGGTGGCTTGTGGTGGGTGTTCTTGAGCAAGAAGGGAGGTTTGGGGCTGCAGAATTTCGTGGTTTAGAGGGCATAAAAGAGGGAGAGAGTTTGAGTGTTTGTGTGTGTGGAAGTGAAGGGAAAGGGGGCCAAGTGTGGAGACAAGAATGCATGGCCTTTGTTCCTTGTTTTAGGGATCACAAGGAGAAAGCCAAAGGGGTCCCTAGGCCCCTCTCTTGGCTGATTTTAGGAGGAGGAAACAAGGGGGGGGGCCCTTTGAGGTTTAATTCAAGATTAGGCTAGATATTTAGGTCGTTAGTTGCTAATCTCGATTAGTTAAGCGTTAATTGTATGATTAGGTTTAATTAGGATTAATTAAGGTAGTTTAATGTTAATTAGGATAGATTAAGGTTATCAAGATATTATAATGTTGTTAATTGATTGAAATAATATTCAAGTCGTTTACCAATACTTCGTTTGTTGTTACTCGTGGAAATCTCTACGTTTCCGCGTTAATTGAATTCGTATGATCTTTTGATTTGATTATTTGAAATGTTATAAAATAACTTGTATAATAATAGTAATTAACTACTATTAAATATAATAATGTTCAATTACTTATCGATACCTTGTTCGATTAAATTCACAACTTATCATGTCATTACACGTGTCTTAGTTCACGTGAACGTTTCTTAATTTCTAAAGTTCGTTATGCTTTTAAATTAGCATAATCATCATATCATTAATAACTTCTATTTATTATTAAATAGATTTACGTTATTTTAAGAAAATAGATCACAACGTTCGGGAATCTCGGTTTGTACCGATTGTTTCGTATAATTCTTAAAAATAAACAATGCATCTCGCATTAATTTATTGTGCATCTCGTATGCAAATGTGGGCTTTTTGCTAGACTTTATTTGATAAAAACGAATTCACTTTAATTTAATAGGGAATTAGCCTAAATGCACGTAATTATGATGTACGGAATTAACCGAAATTTGAGGGTTGTCACATCCTCGAATTGAGATCTTCTAGCTTCACCGCTTAATAATACCTAGGCTTTGAACGAATCGTGTTCTAGTTGTTTCCCCAATCGTAGAGTAAAACAATCAAAAGTAATTATCTCCCCATCTAATAAGAACTTAAATTTAAAATAAAATAAAACATAACAAACAAATATGAGATTATTCATATTAAAAATCACATTTTTTTTAGAGAGTCACTGTAACGAAGATCGTATGAGCCATAATGCGTACGATACACAGTTAGGAATTGAATTATTCCTATGTTATTATGCATGTAACTCATAGTTCAAGACGATTATCGGTATTGTTGTCCACTTAAACATTTAACACGCAGAATGTCCAAGTACAGTGTTAGTTATTGTTCTTAATTATCTATGTATCTCACATTTGATATACACTTAGGATCAAGAAGGTCTAGAATTTCATGTAATGAATGTCCTTAATTAATTCATCTCTAAAGTCAAGTCCTTTATATTAAGAGCAATGTACTTTTGTACATGTGAAGAGACTGGACTAGACTAGGGTTAGAGGCAAACAAATCTAAAATCAAACTAGAGGTGACAGGTCTGTACTTTCGTACAACAAAGCGACGTAGTTTGACTAGAGACGTTGAAAACGGTATTCTTGTTTTGCGGTCAAGTTTGCTCTATTTTAGGATATACTGATTGAATCTAGGTCAGCATCTTTCAGGATGTAGTAGAAGAAACAGTCAGTAAATCCCAGATGAATTTGTTTACATCTATCCAATGACATGTATTGTGGTACAATCTATCACCTAAGAATTAAGACTTAGGTCATACCCCAAAATAAATATTGCACAGAATAATCGTCTTAATTAAGGTTGTATTTATGTACTTGAAAACCGTTATGTCGCATGCCTACCAATACATTGTATGATGAAGCTATTAGTTACGTTCATATTTAAGGTACATTTTACCGTGTATGTACTACATCTAAAAGCTTCACATATAATAATCTTCTATGCATGGGTAATGTTTTCATCATTTTTTCGCGTCATTACAGTGACACTCATATTTTTTCATTTTTTTATAGTTTTTCAAATTTACTAAGAATACTACAAAAATAAAGATAGATAAGAGTTTTTAAGAGAGATACATTACTCATGAATTGTCATTCCAGCGAGTTGGACTAACAACCCAAAACATGATTTATCAAAAACCTTAGCATAATGGTCGGCTAGATTATCATCTGAGGAATTTGTCATCCCAGATTGGATCATGTCTCCCCCTCAGTCGCTACATCTTCTGCTGAACTTGTAGTCTCTGAAGAACTTGCCTTTCCCCGATCATGTGCCTTGAGCAATTGCTTTCAACATACCACCAGTTAATAGCCATTATGGTCAACTCCTGCGCATGCACAAAAAATAAAAAATATTAGTTATTACGGGGGACCCAAGCCACCTCGGACTTGGGTCGGCGATTCCCATCAACAAATGTAAATTCCTTCATATATCCATCTCGCCTGTTAGGTGACTTGGATATTTTGGAATTCTCACGTGTTGGTGAATGGGGAAAATAACCACTAGGCCTTCTATCCGAAGACTTTCGAAAAAGTCTCTAATTGACTGGCTTTTGGTTTGATGTATATCCAACCCTCGAATTATAGTTATAATTCGAATTTTGAAATTTCCTAGTACTACTACTCTGGTTAGAAAAAGTTTTGGGGGTTTGAACACGTTGTGGAGTTTTCGACCGAATTGATTCTCCATTTGAGCATCCTGTTTCAGGAGAAGTGCTCCTTGGACTATCATTTATCGAAAACTTGACTGATTTCTTACCTGGACACACACTTGCTAAATGTCCCTTTTGACGGCACACGAAGCACAAACATTTCTCCCAGGCTTTCTTATGAGCCTTGAGATTCATTTGGTAGTCCATTTTGTGTGGACTTGACTCTTCTTTGATATCTGACTCAGCTTTCTCTGAATTGGTCTCGTCCTAAACTTCCATCTTTTCTGCATCAATTGAGGCTAGAATGCCTGAGGTTCTTCAGCATGTGTAATCCAATCATATGACCCGTCTTGTGTTTGAACAACCAAGGCTCTGGAAGGTGCACTATTCCCTAAGTTTGGAGCTCTAGTAGACGTCCCTTGATATGAGTAGCTCTGCCTTCCCTGGTTTGAAGTTTGTTTTCTTGGTCTCTGACGTTCCCTGGCGAAGTGCCCGAAACCATCCCAGTTATAGCACTTAATCGTGGTCTTGTCAAATCCAACCTTTCCTCCTAGAAACTTCCTACCCATTCGATTGATGAACCTCTGCACCCTCGTTGCAAGCATGGCCAACTGCCATTGCAAGTCAATCTCTTCGAGATCTTCAGGGTCAAGTTGGTCATAATCCTCATTAATCATGGCAGGATCCGTGACCTTTCCCTGAATGAAGTTCTCGTGAGATGCCACAAATGATGCTAGAATTGCCATCTGACCTTCGGCTGACTTCATGCTCATAGACATCGATTTGAACCCATTAACAATCCCAGATTGTGAGATCCTATCCCTGCCTGAATTTTCGGATGATGCAACATAACAGACCTTGCCTTCAGTATTTGCTTCATACATCCTTTTGTCTTCCTCCTTCATCGTTGAATACGATTAAACCTTAAGTTTCCCTTCGAATTCATAAGTAGGTGTATCATACCCTTCACTTATACAGATCCACATTTTGATGTCATTGAATTTTGCAAATAATTCAAATCTATCTTTCCACCCGAAGTAATCTTCAGCCTTTAGAAGCTTTGGTGGTGAAGTAGTTTTACCTACTTCATGATCCATTTCAATCCGTTCAAATTGACATCGTAATTAGAGGGTATACGAACCTGAGGTATGTTCGTATAAGAAAGTTAACTAAAGTCAAGTTCACTCAAAACACAAATTTTCTCTCTAAAATTCTCGAAAATTTTTCAAGTAAAATTTAAATTTTCTCAAACCAAAATTAGTCAACGGTAAGCCTAAATTCAAATTTTTTTTTTTTCGGAAGAGTTACTGGTAAGTTCAAAGATGGTCAAACGAACTTGGGAAACTTCGAAGATAGTTAAGTTCGTACGAACTTAGGAATTTTCGAACAACAAGTAAGTTCGAAGATGCACCTAACTTCGAAGAGGGGTCAAAGAACTTGGTTAAACGAACTTGACTAACCAAGTTCATACGAACTTAGTCCTAAGTTCGAATGACAGGCTGTAGGTTCGAATGAAAGGCTGTAAGTTCGTACGAATTTAAGGTAAGTTTGTACGATAAACTATTGAAATAACTCAGATCTGAAATTTCGAATCTGGGCTCTTTTCAACTGCCTTTTTCCAATACCCTTGTATCTACAATGATCTTTAACACTTTAGAATGTAAAAATCTCTGTTTAAACGTCAAAGTCTTTCGTATTCTCTTTTTTCTTTATCGTGTATGTAACACCCATATTATTTATTTTTATTTTTTTATTATTATTTTTTTAACACTTCATTCGATAACATAAATAACACTTTTCATATATATATAAACAACACATCGTTTACAAATATTACAAACATGAGTTTTCTCTTTCAAAAGACTCTCCCCAATATCCGAGCATGATTTAACGGGAGTAAACACTTACTGCCAATAATAGTAAGCACACCACTACTCGCGTTGCGGCTCCTTCCCAAGACCCTCTTTCCCTTTACTCGACCCACCTGTATTAAACAGCAACAACAGAATGGGTAAGCACACCGACTTAGTAAGTAACAGAATCACATCAACAATTTTAAATAAGAATCTCATAAGACACTGTAATCACTTTGCCCAATTAGGGCTCACAATCACACTGCTAGGCCATTTATGATCACTCAGCATAAAGAGGGCCAATATTAACACTGCTAACCCATTTATGATCACTCATCATAAAGAGGGCTAATATACACACGGCTAAGCCATTTATGATCACTCAGCATAAAGAGGGCTAATATACAAACGGCTAAGCCATTTATGATCACTCAGCATAAAGAGGGCTAATATACACACTTTAATTGCTGATAATACAATACACTCAAGTACTCCTGCAATCTGGATATTCTCATTCAGTTTGTATTCTTCTATTACTTACCTCGTAAATTATGTGGTTGAGTGCCCTCGATTATCACGTACGAAGCACCGGTCTGTACACCACATATAAAATAATTAACTCTTTTATAAATTTAGCGACACTTCTTTAAAGTTGCCATGACACATTGTGCGACACTATCATTAGTGTTGCAGAACAGCTCTATGCAACTTTACCATTAAAGTCGCAGCATCTCAAAGTCACATACTGCGACTTTATCACTAAAGTCGCATAACGAACAGATCAGACCCTAAAATCCGAAATTCTCGAATTCAGACTTGTTATACTCAAGTTAATTCGTTCTAATCCGTTCAAATCACTTAATAATGTTTATAACACATGCTAATTGAAATCATACCTTGAATTCACGGTTCAATTGCTTCAATTTTTGATTCAAAACTTAATTTCTCACTTTTTCTCTTTCTTTTCTCTGTTTTCTCTTTCTAAACCGACTTCGGGAGCTCGTTTTCTGTTTCTGGAAATGTTTAGACGAATCTCGAATATATATACCTCATAAATTACACTTTAGCTCCTCAATTTATTTCATTCAAATCTGTTTTGCGACTTTATCACTAAAGTCGCAGGACCTGCGAAGTCGCTACCTGCGACTTTACCATTAAAGTCGCAGGCCACCATCAAAGCACTCAAACTTTAAATTTTCAGCTATTTTGGGATGTTACAGTGTAATACCCCGAACCTTAAATGAATTAATCATTTATAGCTCTGATACCACTTGAAGGTTCCTCGGGACTGGATCCACGAGGTAAACTAGTATATTCGAGTGCGGAATCCTCAAATATACACAGCGATAATAAACAAGTAAACACGAATATGTAAAAATCACTTTTATTGAACGTAAACTCGGTTACATTCAAACTAAGATACAAAAAATAAGAAACTCACGAACTTGTTGTTATCTCAGCTGCGTGACTATGGTTTACATTTAAATAACATCCCTATAATGATTGATAACCACTCCAGTATGTCCATAACCTGTTAAACATAGTAAAACGAAACACATAGATATTAAACATCATTTTATTCGTGACACTGCTGAAAAACAAATGATTAATTAGTTAAAGTTCCCAATGATGACAATCTGGCCGACCTATATACTGAGGCTTTTGATAGATCTCGTTTTGAGTTGTTAATCCAACTAAATGGGATGATTAATCCTGAGTAAGTTATCTCCTTTAAAAACTTTTATCTATCTGTAGTTAATTTTTAATTTTAATTTTTATATTTAGTAACTTTGCAAAAACTTATAAAAGGTTGAGGGTCACTATGCTATTGCAAAGAAATGATGAAAACATTACCCGTGCGTTGGACATTATGTGTGGCTTTTAGATGTAGTACATACACAGTACAATGTACCTTAATCATAAACGTAACTAATAGATTCATCATATGATGTATTAGTAGGCATGCGACATAACGGTTTTCAAGTACCTAAAAACAACCTTAATTAAGACAATTATGTTGTGCAATCTCTATTTTGATGTATGACCTTAAGTCTTAATTGTTAGGTGATAGATTGTATCATAATACATGATTATTGGATAGATGTAAAAGAATTCATCTTGGGGATTTAATGACTGTTTCTTCTACTACATGTTGAAACATGCTGACCTAGATTCAGTCAGTATATCCTAAAATAGAGCAAACTTGACCGCAAAACAAAAATACCGTTTTCAAGGTCTCTAGCCAAACTATGTCGCTTTGTTGTACGAAAGTACAGGCCTGTCACCTCTGGTTTGATTTTAGATTTGTTTGCCTCTAACCCTAGTCTAGTCCAGTTACTCCACAAGTACAAAAGTATATTGCTCTAAATATAGAGGACTTGACTTTAGAGATGAAATTAAATTAAAAACATCCATTACATGGAATTCTGGACTTTCTCGATCCTAAGTGTATATCAAATGTGAGATACATAAATCATCGTGAACAATAACTACCATTGTACTTGAAAATTCTTAGTGTTGACTGCTTAAGTGGACAACAATACCGATAATCGTCTTGAACTATGAATTACATACATAATAACATAGGAATAATTCAATTCCTAACTGTGTATCGTACGCATTATGGCTAGTACGATCTTTGTATCAGTGACACTCCCAAAAAGAATGTACATTTTAATATAAACAATTTCATATTTGTCTCTTTACTTTTTGTTATTTTAATTTCATTTAAATTCTTATTCTACGGGAGATTCTTACATTCGTTTGGATTAATAACTAAAAACCTGATGAATTAAATGCCTAGGTATTTATCAAGGTCAATGCGAGACGGTTCTCGTTCGAAAAATCTAAGTTCTTAGGACTAAGTTCGTACGAACTTAGAGCAAGTTTGAATGTCAAGTTCTAAGGCCCAAGTTCGTACGAACTTGGAGGATATGTATATAAGGGTTTGACCAAGTCAATACCCTCATTTTCAAAAACCCTTCAAACTTGCTGCACATTCGAACTTACTGGAGCCTTCGAACCTACTCATTGTTTCATCATTTTCGCAACTGAAATCAAAATTTGACCCGTGTTTGAACTTTATAATCCGTCTAACATCATCAAAAAGTTATTACACATCTAAGTAAGTAACACATTCGAAGTTTCATCCATTAAAACCTTAAAAATTAGGATTGAACTAGGTTTTAATATAAACCTAAGTTAAAATCAAAATTAGTAAAGTGTTTATCGTTAAAAATCGAAATTCTTTATTGCTTAATGCTATACGCATATAGGCGCACCTTTTGCAAATGATAGATCATACTTTTGTAACCAAAATTTCAAAATTTGAACTTTTCAGTTCATCGTTTGAACTTACTAAGTTCGTACGAACTTGTATAAGTTCGTACAAACCTAGTAACTGTTGTAAGTTCGGATGAACTTAGATTGACTTGGTCAATGTCAAGTTCGTACGAACCTACTCAGGGTTGTAAGTTCGTATGAATTTACTTGACCTTAGTCAAGTTCGTACGAACCTACACTTGTTCAAAAAATGGATTTTCATAAATAAAGTAATATACCTTAATTTCATAGTATGAACTTCATTATCGGGTTCTATAATGATTAACTTGTGTATTTAACTTTGTTATTGGATATCTTTGGTGTGGTTTTGTCTTTTTTGCAGGAATGGCTTATCAACAAAGGCAGTTCCACAGCAAGCACAATTTGGGGATCTCTTTTGATATTGAGGATCCAACCACAGAGCAATACCGAGGCATTCTAACTTTTCTGATGCGCTCGCGGGTTCACTTTGCTCTTTCACACTTGTCTACGTTGAGGATTGTCTATCTTCGTCGGTTCTGGGCGAATGCCGTGTTTGATTGTCAACTGAACCCTCCGGTCATCTGGACCAGGGTTAATGAAGTAGATATTGAGTTTTCTTCTGCTTATCTACAACTCATTTTACAATTGGGGACTGAGGCTCAGGAGACTGGCCCGACCTCTTTCCCGCTGGATATGCAAGCTGGCGCATTACGGCGTATGGGGTATGTAGGCGATGTTACATCCAGCTAGTTCACTAAGAGCTTTCTGTATGGGCAGTAGAGGTATCTGATGCACTTGTTGCTGGTCTCGTTCGGACCAAAGATGGCTGGCTTCGACACAATGAACCACATAATGCAATCTTGCATGGTCTCATTGGTTTATAACAAGCCCGGGACTTGTGCTGCCAAAGAGACCGCGAGCGAGGGTGAAGAGACCACGAGCGAGGGTGAAGGTGATAATGACGATGACCTTCCTCCATTGGATGTCTATCAGTCCAAAGTTCTCGGGACTCGCTCTGGGACTTGTGCTGCCAAAGCCAAGGGCAAAAGAAAAGTTAATGAAGACGATGACTTCGTGCTTCAGTATGAAGGAGATGATGATTCTGATGACGATGACACTCCACCTTGTAGGTTCCCTGATCTGGATCTAAGAGGTTATAACGTTTATCAAGTGCAGAATCCTTAAATAAACGTTACACTAATCAACAATCAACACGGATATAGTAAAGAACACTTTTATTGAATCCAACGAACAATTACATTCAATGTTAGCTTACACAATCACAAGTATACGAACTTGTCTTTGCTCAGCCCTGGAAATACACAAAACAACTGACTACATTCGAACTAACATGTAATCTATATATAGGACTCAATTTCCTACACAGGCCCAAACGAACTTAGCCTAAGTTCGTACGACTCCTAAGTTCGTACCTACCTAAGTTCGTACGAACTTATAACACAATTCAAAACTAAGTAAACTGATTACAAAAGACTTATTAAACTAACTATTACAAACTAGAAAGCTGTTGTCACTAATTTGTACCAACACACCTCTAACTAGGACGCCCAAAAGATGACGTCCTACTGGAGTTGTCATCCGGGAGCTTGTTGAACACCCAGTCACTACAATTCCACCACCTACCATACCCACTCCATCAACCACCACCAGCCATCGCTCCAGCTCCATCTCAAGCTACACCGTCCATCTCCACCCCGACAATCAATCTTTCAGATTTAGCCAAGTTTACATATCTTGAGGGCCGGATCACAAGCTTAATGGACATGGTTACAGCTCTAACTGCGGTGGTTAGTAGTCATGAGACTCGTATCCACAACCTGACTGCCATAAATGAACGTCTGAAGGAGCAATGCCTACGCAATGAGATGTTTAATTTCAATATAATGAAGCGCGAGGCAGCTCAGGGGAGATGACCAGTTGTAAGGGAGATGAATTGAGAAAGAAAAGGGACTAAGACAAAGGCGATGATCCCAATGCACCAAAAGGTGGTGATATGCCTAGCTCTTCATCTGGAAAACGAGGTGCAATACAAGCTCAGGGGGAGTCAAGTCAGAAGGAAGGTGGGACGGAACTGAGCAAACTCCAGTAAATCTGACTGAGACTGACAGTATGGAAGCGTTGCTAGGCTTGACGAGTTGGATAGTGATAAGTCAGAGTTAGAGGAAGGAGAAATCTTGAGTAAAGAGGTTGTAGACTGGAAGTCAGATGATGAGGTCATACTAGATGCTGATGCTGATATTGACGAACATATAGTGACTAAGCAACCTGTTACTGAGGTGTTTATAAAAAACGAAGCTGGTGAGAAAGTGATAGACTCAGAGGAGGATGTAGCTCCTGAAGTTGAATCAGAACTGAACAAATTGAGCCATCACGAGAAGAGTTGAAGAATCTGGTGGTTTTAGAAGATGGAGAAGGAACTGGAGATTAAGTACAACGGAGATATCAAGGTCAGAGGATTGGGCGAGCTGAAACGAGGCATCATTAGTTGGTTTATGACAGTGACCTGAAACTATTCATAATAAAAAGATATGATGGGATTCAGTATTTGTATAATAGACTGAAGGTTTTTAGCTCGTTGTCGAAGATAAAGTTGAAAGAATTGGCTTTGATAGATTTAGTGAACATTGGAGATGATCCTTACGCTCGAACTTTAAAGAGAATTGTGAAGCGTGAAGGACGATCACATAAGTTTGAAGATTTGAAGCCAAGAGAAGGGAAGAAAATTCCTGGTTTGACAAAGATTGATCCTATCACAAACAAGCCGTTGATGAAAATGGTTTACAAACCAGTCAAATGCTTGAAGAGAGTTACTTTGAAGAAAATGCCATAGGATATTCTTGCTATCTGAAATGGTGGTATGTTGATAGCAAAACAGCTGAAGCAGTGATGGAGGATGGTAAGGGCGAAGAGTTGCTGAGAGTTTATGATAGTTTACATCTAGTAAACTTATCTAAAGATGATCTGATGAAGTTTCATGTGAACAAGATTATGTATAGAGATAGTTGGAGACATGAGGGCAGAAGATATCAGAAGGTAGTGAAGGTATGTGTTGAGAAAGGATTGTGGGCTGGAAGTAGACAGAGCTAAAAGAGAATCAAGATCGACTGCAACTAGAAGACTGAAGACAACTAGAGCAATTATGTGGTGCATCTTTGTTGGGACATGTTATTGTGACAATAGATCTAGCTTGTAATAGGACTAGTGTATTTATTATCAAACTTGTATAAATTGGTTTAGACTTGTAAATATATGATATTAACTTGTTATTATTATTTGTTAAATGTTATTAGACAAATATCGATTTTAAGTTAAAGTCTGAATCGCGAATTGAGAAGTCAACTCGCAGGTCAACAGACTTGCGAGTTGAGATCTCAACTCGCAGTCCAATCTGGACTCGCAGCTCTCAGCTGCGAGTTGAGATCTGGGCTCGCTGGAAACTGGACTCGCAGGTCTTACCTGCGAGTTGAGTTTTGGGCTCGCAGCTTTCTCAGTTCGCAGGACCTACTTGCGAGCTGAGATGTGGGCTCGCAGTCCATCTGGACTCGCAGGCCCATGGGCTGCGAGTTGAGTCAACTCGCAAGGCCCATGGCCTGCGAGTTGAACCAGATATAAATATTTTAAATGCTGTTCATTATCACTGACCTAGAAATCCGTGCCATAATTACACACACCAAATATTTTAAGTATTTCTCTCCTCGAAATCTGTGCAGATATAAAAGCATTTATTGAATAAGCTCGTTTTGACTGTTTAACACTAGTTAATATCAAAACGAAGCTTGTTAATTAATTGCAAAGTTATATAAGCAATAAACCTTAAGTATTGAGGGATTCCGCACCTCAATACCTAAAAGATAATCCGTTATCGCTAACCAAGATCTAGAGACTTACAATTGGTATCAGAGCTTTCGGGCTTAGAAACGTTGTGGTTACAAGGTTTTTGGTTATATAACATCTTTAGGGTCGTTTTTCGAACGAAATCTACGGATTTATTCGTGAAATACCAAAAAGTTTCAGTTCCCAGATTTCGAGGCGCCGTTTTGCGAGTTGAGATTAGGGTTACTGTTATCTGCGAGTTGAGATTAGGGTTTCTGCGAGTTGAGATTCCTGCGAACCGAGTTCCATTGCGAACTGAGTTTTCTGCGAGTTGAGAATCAGCTGCGAACCGAGTTCCTTTGCGAACTGAGTTTTCTGCGAGTTGAGAATCAGCTGCGAACCGAGTTCCATTGCGAACTGAGTTTTCTGCGAGTTGAGAATCAGCTGCGAACCGAGTTCCATTGCGAACTGAGTTTCTGCGAGCTGAGATTTTCTGCGAGTTGACATTTTTTAGTTGCGAGTTGAGATTATTAAATTCGCAATATAACCTAATTTTTCACTTTAAAATGTCTGATTTAAGCCGAATGATCGAGATGGAACACGAGGTTGGAAAATCTAATGTTCCACCGAAGCTACTTAGACTTGAGGACTATTATGGGTGGAAAGACAGATTTGAAAGTTACTGTAGATTCCACGACATCACTATTTGGTTGTGTATTAAAAACGGATATGTTGCACCTACAGCTGAGGTAGGGAACGCAACAGTGATTGTGACTTATGATCGAATGAATGACCATCAGAAGAAAGAATTCACCATCGATAATAAAGCACATTCTTCAATTAAGATGAGCCTTCCTAAGGAGATCAACCATCAGTTGAAGTCCTTTCACACAGCTAAAGAGCTGTGGGACGCTCTAGAAAAGAGATGTGAGGGGAGCCCTCAGGTGAAAGCTGGTAAATGTAATCTTCTAAAAAAGCAGTTTATGGTATTTAAGGCTTTTAGAGAAGAAGATCTTGAGGCTTACACCACCCGTTTCTATCATCTATTAAGTGAGCTTGACGACCATGCTATCTTTTATAATGACAAGGAGAAAACCGACAAGTTTATTGAGGGTTTACCTTGTAGATGGGAGATGTACGGTATCATGCTGAAAGATAATGATGAAAGATATGCAACCATGACCCTAGAGAAAGCGATTGATAAACTAAGGGGTTATGATTTCTCTAAGAAAACGAGAGATACGGATTCTGATCATCTACAGAATCCTGGTTTGTACCATGGAAAGACTAGTATCTCTAACTCCTCATCCAATTTGACCACGGCTTTGTTTGCGGGTGAAATTGATGAGATTGGAGAAAAATTGACTGAGGATCTCTGTTTCATTGCTTCGGATAACGGTGATAAACGAAACAGGAACACCACCTCAGATAAATCCACTCAAGGGCATCATAAGATGCCGATGAGTGTGAAATCAGCCGAACAACAACTTTCTGTGTTGGCATCGTTCGTTGCTTCTTATGAAAACTATATTCAATTTGATGAAGATTATGATCAGGTTGACCCTGACGACTTAGAGGAAATGGACCTCCAGTGGCAACTGGCTATGGTGTCAAGGAGAGTAAAGAATTTCCTAAAGCGTACGGGTAAGAGAGTGGTTGGAAATCGACCAGGTTTTGACAAGTCCAAGGTCAAGTGTTATAATTGTCAAGGTTACGGACACTTTGCCAGGGAATGCCAAAGACCAAAGGTTGATGCTGGAACTTCAAAACAAGATTCGGGAAGTAATCTAACTTCCAAAGTCTTAGTGGTTCAGCAAATAGACGGATCTTATGATTGGTCTACACCATCAGAGCAAGCTCTCATGGCTGAGATTGACGATCAAGAGAAACAAATTGAATCCACTTCCTACATGCCGACTACTGAAGAACTTCAAGCTAATGTGCCACACACAGAAGTTAAGGGGATTGAGGAAGATGTTCTCTACATCAACTCGACAGAAGAAATGAGTCCCAATGATTTTGTGGCATATATGGCTGATATTCAATCCGAAAAGAAAAAGGTATGTTTAGATCTCCTTACTCTCACCGATGTATGCTATTTAGTTACTGATCTTCAAACACAGGTTAGTGTCTTTGCAGAATCTAACAAAACCTTGACCTCAGAATTAGACTTAGCTAAGTCTGATGTTCGTCGGTTAGGTGAAGATAAATTAGCACTGAACGAGAAGATTAAGAGTGATGCTCTAGATAAGACCAGTCTGACTGACATTATAAATGAACAATGTATTAAAATAGACGGGTTATATCTAAACCTTAATGAGCTTAATAGAAATATAGCTATTAGGGATAAGGAGTTATCAGAGTCAAATATGAAACTGGTAGAGCTGAATAGAAAATTTGAAGGTTATAGAACTTCTTCTTTGACCTTAGATAGAATCATTGGCTCTCAACGTAGTGTAAAGGATGTTACTGGCCTAGGATACTCAGATGTCCCTCCGCCTTTTAATGCCAATTACACTGCTTCCACTTCTGTTGACTTAGAAATGACAGATGTTAATCCTGAGACTGAGGATTTGGAAAATCAACAGTCTATTGCATCTGAGATCCAAAAGGAGACTGTCAATGATTCATCTTTAACCAAGAGTACAGTGAAATCTCTCACTAAAGTACAATTCGTATCAAGTGGGATGATTGGAAGTACTGATGGAAATAATGAGTTCATTAAGAAACATAAGGAGTTACCTTCAGTGTCTTTTGATCAGACAAAGAAGGAGTCTGCTAAGACTGCTAAGTCACGAAAGCAGATGTCATGCTTCAAATGTCATCAACGAGGACATGTCTCTTCTTGTTGTCCCAATAAGAAGAATGAAGTTGCTCCTAAGCGCGAGGCCAGTGATAAGTCTAAAAATATCTCTAGCACAGACAGGTTAGGTTCCAGACCTGGTATTGGTATTAAACCTGTGACTGCTCTGAAAAGAGATGCGTCTCACAGTGTCTCGCCACCAAAACCTAAACGGCATGAAAACTCTGCTAAGGATCAAGTGCCGTCGAGGTTTATGACTCCGAGAAGGAACCAAAGTCACTTTGAGATTGGATCTACATCTCGTTCACAAGGAGTTAACCAAGGGTCCTATAATAATCGTAACCAAGGGCAGAAATTCCAGGGTTATGTATCGGGGAGAGTTGGAAGTCAGTCAACTCATAGACCCAGGACCACTAGTCATCAGCAAGCTGATGCTCCTTCAAAAGTGACCAAAGCTCCTAATGGGAAGGATGGTTACTTTAAAGAGCTACAGTTTGTCGATGATAAGGGACAAACCAAGACCGTAATGGCTTGGGTCCCTCTTGATAACTGATTGTTTACAACTTGTATGTGCAGGAGCAGACTGGGAACAATGATAATTGGTGGTATGTTGACAGTGGATGCTCTAGGCACATGACAGGAACCAGAAGTCTACTGACAGACTTCAGAGGTGGACTGAGACAAGGAGTGCACTTCGCCGGTGATAAAGGAGGAGTAATTACTGGGAAAGGAACTGTTTCTAATGGAACTTTGACTCTAGAGGATGTGAATTATGTTGAAGAACTAACGCACAACCTAGTGAGTGTTTCCCAAGTCTGTGATAAAGGTCATCCTGTTCTCTTCACTGAGAAAGAGGCCTTGATCCTGAAGCCGGGTTTTATCATTCCCGATAAATGGATACTGATGAAAGCTCCAAGGAAGAAGGACATTTATGCTATCAACATGAATGCTCCTATTACTTCAATGGTGTCTACTTGTCTGTTATCCAAGGCTTCAGAATCAGACTCTCTCCTATGGCATAGGAAATGGCACACTTAAACTTTCGAAAAATGAACTATATAACCAAACATGGGTTAGTTCTGGGTGTACCACCGAAGAGTTTTGCATTTGAAGACAAGTGTATATCCTGCTTGAAAGGAAAACAGCATAAGAAACCACACAAGTCTAAAAATGTGAACTCTATTTCCTCGCCTTTTGAGTTGCTACATATGGATCTCTTTGGCCCAATAAGCAAGAGAAGCATAGGTGGCAAATGGTACTGTCTGGTTGTCACAGACGATTTCTCTAGATTCTCTTGGGTATTCTTTTTGGGATCTAAGGATGAAACTCCGGGCATTCTTATGGAGTTTCTTGATCTAATAGAGAACATCTATAGAAAAAGAGTTAAGAGAATTCGTAGTGACAATGGGACCGAGTTCAAGAATTCTACATTGAATGTATATTGCTTAAGCAAAGGCATTCAACATCAATTCAGTGCACCATATGAACCTCAACAAAATGGTGTTGCTGAAAGGAAGAATAGAACTCTAATTGAAGCAGCGAGAACAATGCTTGCAGATTCAAGGCTTCCGGTCATATTTTGGGCAGAAGCAGTGAATACAGCATGTCATGTTCTCAATCGGGTTCTTACGGTTAAAAAGCAGAACAAGACATGTTATGAGCTTTTGAACAAAAAGAAACCGAACTTAAAAGGGTTTGAACCCTTTGGAGTTTCATGTACGTTGTTGAAAACGAGTCATCAACCTAAATTTGGTGAAAAGGCTGACGAAGGATACTTCCTAGGTTACATGCCTAACTCACCAAACAAAAGGGCCTTCAATAAAAATTCGGGACGTGTTGAAATAGTTTATAACATCGAAGTTACGAGCTATACACATGACTCACATAAGGGATTGGATTGGCAGTTTGACTATTCAGATCTTTTCAAGTCATTTAAAGTCCCTATCAGTGACTATGTCAGTAACTCAGACATTCCTGAGCATTTATTGTCGGGAGATGAGGATCCCACTCCTTCTCCAACATCGAGTGCTCAAACGTCTGATGCTAGGAATATTGTCGATACTGATGTTGTCCCCCCTATCGAGTCACAACTACCTCAAGATGATATACCTCAAGAGAGTGAAGATCCTGAAATTGCTTCTCAAAGGGTTATGGATGATGTTCTTACTCCTCTGAGACAATTAAGGATATCAACTACTAATGATGGTATACCACCCTTGGAGGAAATTGGTGCCAACTTACAGGATGATATTCCAGTTGAACCTGTTACTTCAACAAGAATTAATAGGATTCATCCAATTGATAATATCATCGGTGATCCAAATTCTCCTGTTCTGACTCGAAATCAATCTAAAGCTAGTACATCCACTCATTCAAGCTTGTATGCTGAAATGAACGAGACAGGGATTTCAAATCTATGTCTATATTCATGCTTTATCTCACAAATTGAACCTAAGAATTTTCAAATAGCTTTGAAGGAAAATTCGTGGGTCGAGGCAATGCAGGAAGAACTGTCTCAGTTCACAAAATTGCAAGTTTGGGAGTTGGTTGACCTACCTGTTGGAGAATATCCAATTGGAACTAGATGGGTATTTAAGTGCAAGAAAGACGATCGAGGAATCGTAATTCGCAATAAAGCTCGTCTAGTTGTCCAAGGTTTTAATCAACAAGAGGGGATTGATTACAATGAAGTGTTTGCGCCTGTGGCTAGGCTTGAAGCAATTAGGTTATTTTTAGCATTTGCAGCCTCAAAGAAAATAAAAGTATTTCAGCTGGATGTTAAAAGTGCCTTCTTGTATGGCAAAGTCAAAGAAACGGTGTATGTTTCTCAACCACCGGGATTTACTGATCCAAAGTATCCAGATAGAGTATATCGTCTCGATAAGGCTCTATATGGATTACATCAAGCTCCGAGAGCGTGGTATGAGACACTGTCCACTTATCTTCTTGAGAATGGATTCACAAGAGGAAGAATTGACAGTACACTCTTTGTGAAATGGAAAAGAAGAGACTTTCTACTTGTTCAAGTATATGTTGACGATATCATCTTTGGGTCATCTGATGAAAGGATGTGTAGTGAATTTGAAAAGGTTATGAAGAACAAGTTTGAGATGTCAGCAATGGGTGAATTGACATTTTTCTTAGGATTGCAAGTCGATCAAAAGAAAGATGGATATTTCATTCATCAGACTAAGTATACTAATGAGCTTCTAGAACGATTCAAGATGGAAGAATCAAGAATTTTTCATACTCCTATTCCGGAAGCCCATGGTATTGGTCCAGATACATCGAGTGATAGAGACGTGGATCCTACTTTTTACAGGGCCATGATTTGATCACTAATGTATCTTACAGCATCAAGGCCTGATATAATGTTTGCGGTATGTGTCTGCGCAAGATATCAAGCTACTCCTAAAGAATCTCACATGCAAGCAGTAAAACGGATTCTTCGTTACCTCAAAGGGAAACCGAAGCTGGGACTTTGGTATCCGACTGATGGAGACTTAGATTTTGTGGCTTACACTGATTCTGATTACGGAGGATGCAATCAGAATAGAAAGTCTACAACCGGTGGATGTCAATTCCTAGGAGGTAGACTGGTCTCTTGGCAATGCAAGAAGCAAACCTCAGTAGCCATTTCTACATGTGAAGCTGAGTATGTTGCAGCTGGCAGCTGTTGTTCCCAAGTTCTGTGGATACAACAACAATTGCTTGATTATGGGTTGAGTATAACAAATACTCCTATGATGATTGATAATGAATCAACGATCTCAATAACCAATAATCCGGTCAAGCACAGCAAAACTAAACATATTGATATTCGACATCACTTTATTAGAGACTGTGCTGAGAAGAACCTGATAAAGTTAGCTAAGATTCCATCTGTGGATAATTTAGCAGACTTATACACCAAAGCGTTCGACAGAGCTCGATTCGAGAAATTGGTGCAACTAAATGGAATGAGAAATCCAGAGGATTAGTCTTCCATAGAGTTGGTTTGTAATAATTAGTCGTTTATATTTATTAGTTTATGCCTATTTAAAAAAAAAAAAAAAAAAAAAAAAAAAAAAGGGGGTTAGGCGTATGGCATTCATTTGCTTGTTACCGTTGGGGAATCGCCTCCGATAAAGGTTAAGTCTTTATCAACTGGGAAATGATAGTAAATTAGAGGAATTGGCTTAATAAATATAGGTAAAAGTCTTAAGTTAGATGTGTTAGTAGATTCAAATTTGTTACATGAACTTTACATCTTTAAAACCAGGCCTTCACTTATCTTTATTTTAGTATACTCCTCTCTCCACACGATATAATCTACTTGAAAAACTTTAGATCTAGATAGCTTCATTATATGATGTACTGGTAGGCAATGTCTGCTTTGATTTCTGAGCATAAAATAAGCTATAAATCTTCTGTGTGTTATCTCATGTGATTTACTATATGACGTATGACATAAGTCTTAATTGATGAAAGATAGTCTGACCATACACTGTTATCAAGAATCTATGAAAATATGTCAAGACAAATAATAAGAATTATGGCTGTTAGTGAAATTACTGGTGTCTCTATTGTACTAAGTACAGACCTGACTCCTTTAGTTTTGCCAATAGTTTCAAGCTTGGTTTGTCTATACTAAGGGATCTTCTGTTGTACTAAGTACAGAACTAGAACCACTAGTATCTACAAAACGAGTTTGATATTTGTCACATTTACTCAAGGGTATGTCATATGTTTCGAAAAGAACATCATTTAGTGACCTCTATCTTGCAAAGTGAAAGAAACAGTGTTATGTGTTTTACTAAATTTCTCAGTATGTCATTTTTGAATCACATTTGGTAATAAACATACAAACAATAAAAGGTTTGCTCGGAAATCAGTATAGACTTTGTTTATATGGATTATAATACCGGTAATCATCTTGAACTGACTATGTTAATTAAACTATTTTATTTTGATGTGAATGGTGTATTCTGTGGAGATAGGTAACCAAGTTATACTCTTATAAATGAAAGTTGATAAATGGTTAAGTTGTGAGTTCTTATGTAACTTATTGTGAATTTCATAAGGTATGCATACTAACAATCTTCTTAGACTTTATACTCATCATTTGGTTCAGCTGTTTCCTTCTGATATGATCCCACTGTCGATAAATTTCTTAATGCCCTCGATTAGGTTTTATTTTACTTTACTTTATTTTATTGTAATTTTATTCAAAGTGTTTAATTAATACAAGGGTACTTGATACCAATGTTTATTATGAATCATTGTACTTTTATTTATTTCATTTTATCTTATTTCTCTTTATTTTATTTTTCTTATGTTTCTATTGTTCGTATTAATGCATCACAAGTGAAAGATCCTCAGATTTTAGACTTGTGCATTTTTTCAAGAAAGACAAGTGAAAAATATTTTATTTTAGACTTGTTCGCTATTTCATAAGAAAAACAAGTGAAAGATCCTCAGATTTTAGACTTGTACGCGATTTGGACTTAAAAATGACGTTTTGTAATTAAAATGTAATTTTTAGACAAAAACTGCGAGCTGAGAACAGTGTTGCGAGTTGACTTTGGGCTGCGAGTTGAACTCAACTCTGCGAGTTAAGTTCTGCGAGCCGAGTTCAGTAAGTATAAAAGGGTTGCGAGTTCACAAGACAACAGTCCTGCGAACCCACACTTTCTTGCGAACCCAAATTCCCTTGCGAACCGAGACCTTATCTATTTCATTTTTAAATTTTTGTTTGAGGATCGGACTTTTCAGCTCTTAGATATTATACATTTTAAGTTTGTGAACATTTTAAGGTATATTTCAAGGAATTTCACTGCGTATTTAATTCAAAATCGGCATTTTTATAAAAAATGAGGGTTTTGGTTTTTAAATTACAAAATCAATGAAATAAGGCTTAAAATAACAAGAATCTTCGGTTTTATGTTAATAGGAGTATGTTGGAACTGAGGACATAGGCTGATCATGTTAAAACTTCTTAAAATTGAAAATTAAAATGATGTCATTTATGCAGTTCATCCTGCGAGTTGAGATCCAACTCAACTCGCAGGTCAACGGGTCAACATTCATTCTGCGAGTTGAACTCAAAGGTTGACTTGCGAGTCCAATTTGCGAGTTGACTTGCGAGTCCAACCTGCGAGTTGACTTGCAAGTCTGACTTGCGAGTTGAACTTGCGAGTTGACCTGCGAGTCAACCTTGCGAGTTGACTTGCGAGTCCAACCAGCGAGTTGACTTGCTAGTCTGACTTGCGAGTTGAACCTGCAAGTTGAACTTGCGAATTGACTTGTTGACTGCGAGTTGAACTTGCGAGTTGACTTGTTGACTGCGAGTTGAACTTGCGAGTTGACTTGTTGACTGCGAGTTGAACTTGCGAGTTGACTTGTTGACTGCGAGTTGAACTTGCGAGTTGACTTGTTGACTGCGAGTTGAACTTGCGAGTTGACTTGTTGACTGCGAGTTGAACTTGCGAGTTGACTTGTTGACTGCGAGTTGAACTTGCGAGTTGACTTTTTGAAACTTTTGATTTCTAATTTTAATTTACGATCTCTCGATTAGTTAACTAATTAAGCGTTTATAAGTTAAAATAGTCTATGGTTAGACGTGTCGACTTAAAAGTAAACACGTAAAACCGTATACTCTTTATATAAGACTTATGACTTTCCGTAATAAGTAATATATTTGTGTAGCAGGTTAATTTGAAAGTTAGACTTATTGATTCTGTATATGTTGAACAACTATAATTGATAATTAAGTTTCACGACTTAATAGTTCAATTATGAGTTGTAGATCATATAAGTTTATCAATATTGGTTAAACTCATTGTCTAACATTTGTGTAATTTGTGATATTACAGATATGGCTCGACTATTTGTTGCTCATCACAACGTGCTCGTTGATTTGGATGTCAATGCACGAGGTGCATCCAGGGTCGCTCGGATTCTTACTTTTCTGAGTCGATCAAGGATACAGTACGCCATTACAGAGTCACCTGCTCTTTCACAAGATATACTTACCCAGTTTTGGGCTAATATAGTATATGACACATCTGTGAATCCTCCGGTCATCCAGACAAGGATTAATGATCGTCAGGTTATCTTCTCTGCCTCTGATCTTAGAAATATATTACAGTTGGGCACTGTAGAGCAAGAAGACGGACCTACTGAGTTTCCGTCAGATTTTATTGAGGGAGCTCTAGGACGAATGGGGTATGTTGGACCCAAGAGAGGCCGTCAGTTCTTGAAGGCTCTCGTTTTCGGTGAATGGAGATTCTTATGGCATGTCCTTGTGACTATCTTTGGACCGAAAAAGGGAGGATACGATGAGTTAAGCTCTTCTCTCCTATCTGCTTTACTGTCACTGGTTTATAACAAACCATACAGCTTTTCAGATTACATCTTTGGGGAGATTGTACGCCAAATTTTGGGGGGAGTCAGATCGCAGTTTATGATCTATCCTCGATTTTGCATGCTGATTATTAGGGCCTCTATCCCTGATCTGCCGGTTTTTCAAGCGGATCTGAAGGTTGATACCATTGGGTTACGGGCATATAATGCGATGTTTATGCAAACCTCTCGCAGATTCGAGATGCAACCACAGCTGACAGAGTTGTTTGGGTTTTTGGTTAATCCCGAGTATATTTCGCCACCAAACAATGGTTGGATTGATGTTAATGTGGCTGCAGCTGTGCCTGCACCACAAGAGCTGATAGAGGAGGTTCTGAATCAGGCAAATCAGCAAGAGCCACAAGTTAATGCTGAAGTTGCTGCTGAAGTAGTGCAACAAGTTTTGGTTGAAAATGATGATGCAAATGATCCTATCTTGCAGGATGTGGATCAATATATTGCTGAGCCACCACGGGTTGAAGAGGACACTGATCAGGTCTTTAAAGATATAGATCAATTTTTGGCTGCAGGTCCGAGTACCTCTGGTACACCTCTACCTACTGAGGCATCTGATGCTGTCGGGCCATCGGGCAGAGATGGAGAAGCTGCTTCGGCTTCTGAATCTGAGTCTGATGATGATGATGAGACTGGACCACCAGGGTTTGTCTCCGGTATCCCTAAAGGGATGATTCGTCAAGGATCAAAATTGATTATGGATCCGGCATTGAAGTTAAAGAGGAAAGCCGTGGACCAAGATCCCGATTTTGTTTTGGTTGATGAAGATGAGGATGAAGAAGAAGAGGAGGAGGTGCTGATTACTCGACCTCGCAAGCTGCTCAGACAAACAGCTTCAACCTCTGCAGCTCATCTACAATCAAGTTCTACGCCCTCAGAGGCTGAAATGATTGCTGCTTTGGTTCGCCCGTCTTCGCATCCAACCACCAAATCAAGCAGGGTTGCAGCGCGTCTATTAACCGATGTTGCTACCGAGATAGCAAAGAAAATGCAACCGCCTGCTCCCACACCACCAACCACAACTTCTGGTGCTCCATCCACCTTACCTATGACTGATGCTGAACGCATTACACAATTGGAGTCTAGGGTTAGAGAATTGCAAGTAGTGGCTAACACTTTTGCTAATCAGCTTCTTCAACTGTCCGATAATGTCACTACACAGAACAATGCTTACTCATTGCTACTCAAGACCAACAGCACTCTGGTAGATGACGTGGCTGAAAAGCAACGACAACTTGATCATCTCTCTCGTCGTATTACATTCTTAGAACGATAAACCAGCCATCTCAAGGGGAGAAAGCTGCAATTGAGAAGGCTGCATTTGAAGAAGTTTGTAAAGAGGGTGAGCTGGCTAAGAAGAGCCGAGATGATGAAGACGATGATCCCGCAGCTGGAAAAGAAAGTGAGCTGGCTGGTCCTTCAACGACTGGTCAGCAGACTACATTTCAGGGGGAGTCTGCTGAAGCAAGTGGAAGTGGAGCTGGTACTGGTGCTGCGAAGGGTGGAGCTAAAGAAGGTGACACTTGTATTAATATAGACTGATTGTAATTATTAATACATTGTAACTTTGAATTATTTTGTAATTAAGATGTTTAAACTTGAATGTTTAAAATGTTATAATTATGAATGTTCGTATATTATAAGTCTTTTGTAATTCTAGATTGACTATGATCGATAAAAGAGTTATAGGATCATATAATATATGATGTTCGCATATTATAAGACTTATTCAAATTTTAGATCGATTATCATAATCGATGAAAGATTTGAATAAGTATATATATATAATATATTTCAAATACACAAAGGGATTAATAAGAAAAATCTTAGATTGATTCAGGGAAATCAATGAAAGAACTTATGATATTAATCTATTTGTGTATGTATTTCTATAGGTCATGAAATGTTGAACTTATCAGATTCTGAAGGCGACATGCCAGATGAATTAGATGAGGACATTGACTTTGACCTTGAAGAAGGAGAGTTTGTACCTCCTGAAGATTGGACTTTCATTGTTAATGATGGGGCAGACGAATGTGTAGATCTTGACGCTGACGTTGTTGAACACATTGTAAGCCCATCTACAACTAAAGTGGTCATCCAGGAAGAAGATGGAGAAAGGGTTGTTGAGTTAGATGAAAGTCTAGATGACTCAACCAGTTCTGAATCAGAAGATGACCTTCCAGAAAAACTCAGAAATAATCCCATGTTTAGACCTCTGAAAAGGAGAAACCAAAAGGTTGGGATGTCTGAAGTAGATATAACTGGAAAGAAAGCTCCAAGGAAGGGGATCATCGGCTGGTATTTTGATTCTGACTTGAAACTTTTCGCTATCAAAAGATTTGACGGAGTTCAATATTTCGATAAGAAGCTTAAAGTATTCAGTTCGCTTCCTCGATTTGAAATTCGAGACTTGGCACGATTAGAACTGATAAATCCCAGTAATGGATCCCTACGCAACGTATGTTGAGAGAATCATTCGGACTGAGGGTAGATCAATGAAGTTTGAGAAGATTAAGCCAAGAGTCGGAAAGACGATCAAATTAAAGGAACGAAGTCAGAGAACTGGCCGAAGATTAAGGAAGAAAACTTATCCAGCGGTCAAGTGCATACAGCAGATACCACTGAAGACAATGCCACAGAATATTCTGGGAAATCTTCTGAACTGGCACGTGGACTCAGAGACTGGTGAAGCTGTCATGGTTGAAGCTGATGATGAAGTCGTAGGAGGAGAAAGAGTAATTCTAACAGTCTATGACCATCGACACCTGATGAATCTGTCGAGGAAGGACCTGTTGAAGTTAAACGAAAACAGGATCTTAACGACTGAAGCATGGGGTGATCTTGCAAGAGATTATCAATTAATGGTGAAGACTTGTATTAGAATGAAGATTCATATGGGCAGTAGTATTTACAAGTAAAGACCAAAGACAAAGTTGAAGATAACAACACTAGAGCTATTGTCAAGGGGGAGTCTGTTGGGACATGTTATTGTGACAATAGATCTAGCTTGTAATAGGACTAGTGTATTTATTATCAAACTTGTATAAATTGGTTTAGACTTGTAAATATATGATATTAACTTGTTATTATTATTTGTTAAATGTTATTAGACAAATATCGATTTTAAGTTAAAGTCTGAATCGCGAATTGAGAAGTCAACTCGCAGGTCAACAGACTTGCGAGTTGAGATCTGGGCTCGCTGGAAACTGGACTCGCAGGTCTTACCTGCGAGTTGAGTTTTGGGCTCGCAGCTTTCTCAGTTCGCAGGACCTACTTGCGAGCTGAGATGTGGGCTCGCAGTCCATCTGGACTCGCAGGCCCATGGGCTGCGAGTTGAGTCAACTCGCAAGGCCCATGGCCTGCGAGTTGAACCAGATATAAATATTTTAAATGCTGTTCATTATCACTGACCTAGAAATCCGTGCCATAATTACACACACCAAATATTTTAAGTATTTCTCTCCTCGAAATCTGTGCAGATATAAAAGCATTTATTGAATAAGCTCGTTTTGACTGTTTAACACTAGTTAATATCAAAACGAAACTTGTTAATTAATTGCAAAGTTATATAAGCAATAAACCTTAAGTATTGAGGGATTCCGCACCTCAATACCTAAAAGATAATCCGTTATCGCTAACCAAGATCTAGAGACTTACAATCTTGAGTGAAAACAACTTCTAGTTTGCAATTGGTCATTTTAGTTAATCATTGTAATTATTAACTTTAGTTTTGTATGTGTATTTTGTAGGTTCGTACGAACTTAGGAGTTCGTACGAACTTAGAAGTAGGTACGAACTTAGAAGTTGCTAAGTTCGTACGAACTTAGCTGGGTTATAAATACACAAGTCCGAAATTTTGTAAAAAGTCTTTAAGTACAGAGTTTCCAGGAAGCTAAGTTCGAATACATTGTGTAACCTTGTCTTAGTTGAATGTAATAAAAGATTATATTCAATAAAGCCTAGTTTGTGTTCTAAACGTATTTGTATTACTTGTTTAGTTAACGTTATTGTGTATTAGAGGATTCCGCACTCTAATACTGTTGATTACCTCGTGGTTTAGATCACAGGGATCCTACATATTATCAAAGGGGAGTCTGGTGGTGCATCTTGTGTGACAACAGCGTGTGTGACAACAACGTCTAGTTTGTAATTAGTCTTATTTGTTGATCATTATAATTGTTAATTTAGTTTTGTATGTGTATTTTGTAGGTTCGTACGAACTTAGATGTAGGTACGAACTTAGGAACACCTGCGAACTTAGGTAAGTTCGTATGGCTTCGAAGTTGCCCAAGTTCGTACAAACTTAGGTGGTTAAAAATACACAAGTTCGAAAATTTTGTAGGTGTAAGTTTAGAACTGAGTTTCGTGAGAGGCTAGTTCGTATACATTGTGTATTAAAGTCCTACTTTGAATGTAATACAAGTTCATATTCAATATAGTTTTAATTGTGATCTTTAAGTATTTGTAGTTACTCGTTTATCGTTTTGTTTATTTGAGGATTCCGCACTCATATAATGTTGAGACATGTTTTGTGACAACAGATCTAGCTTGTAATAGGACTAATGTTAATTGTAATCAAGTTTGTACATTGAATTTGAATTAGTAATGAAAAATATTGATTGGTTAACATTTTAGAGCAAAATATTAAAATGCTGAAAAATGTTGACCATGTTTGACTGCGAACCGAGTCAGTTCGCAGGTCAAGATTGGACTGCGAACCGAGTCAGTTCGCTGGGCCAAGTTGGGCTGCGAACTGAGTCAACTCGCAGAGCCCATGACCCGCGAACCGAGACGGTTATATAATGAAATTATGTTTTAAACCTAATTAACTTTTGCCATTAATCATATACGAATTTTCTGAGTTTTCAGGTTAATTTCAAAGTATTCCAAAGGCTAGGTATTGATAGATAACGTTTGTTATAAACGATACAAAGCGTATTAGTATTCCAATTCACTAAATAATTGTGAAACAAATTGTTATAGATCCTATAACTTAGTATTGAGGGATTCCGCACCTTAATACCTTAAGATAATCTCATTATCGATCATAATACATACGGACTTACAATTGGTATAAGAGCCTACGGCTAGATACACATAGGTTTGAGGTTATTTAGGATAATAACGGTTGATTTGGGTTAATAAAAGTTAATTTAGGGTTGTTTCACGTGCAATTAGTGCGTATTTGCGACCAAAATCAGTCTCTGGAAACTTTTAGGTTCGTTTACGTTCGAAATCTTAGGGTTTAGACGTTCAAAAACCTAAATTTTTTGTTTTTGGGGTTTACAGCCGATTCTGCGATCTGAGTTGCGAACCGAACTAAGATCTGCAAACTGAGATTTGCGAACTGAGTTGAGTCCTGCGAGTTGAGTTCCTGCGAACTGAGTTGAATTCCTGCGAGTTGAGTTCCTGCGAACCGAGTTGAGTCCTGCGAACTGACTTGCGAACTGAGTTCCTGCGAACTGAACATTATGAATTTTTTGTGATACTTTTAATTTTTGGGATTTGCAAAGATGTATGACTTAAGTAGAATGATTGAGATGGACCATGAGATTGGAAAATCTAATGTTCCACCCAAATTACTCCGACTTGAAAACTACTATGGATGGAAGGATATGTTTGAATCCTATTGTCGTTTCCATGATCTGATTATTTGGGAATGTATCAAGAATGGATACACTGCTCCTACCCAAACTGTTGAGAATGTAACGGTGGTTATTCCTTATAACCGGATGAACGATGAACAGAAAAAGGACTATGAATCTGAGAACAAAGCTCATTCGTCGATCAAGATGAGTCTTCCTAGGGAAATTAATCATCAACTAAAATCTTTTCACACTGCTAAAGAGCTCTGGGTAGCTCTTGAGAAAAGATGTGAGGGTAGTCCACAGGTGAAAGAAGGTAAAAGGAGTCTTTTAAAGAAACAATTTACAGTCTTTAAGGCTTTGAAAGGAGAAGACCTAGATGCTTACATCACTAGGTATTACCATCTCCTAAGCGAACTGGATGACCATGAGATAATCTGTACTGACAAGGAGAAAACCGACAAGTTTCTTGAGGGTTTACCTCCTAAGTGGGAAATGTATGGTGTGACGATTAAGGACAATGAAGAAAGATACATTTAAATGACTCTAGAGCAGGCTATAGACAAGCTCAGAGGATATGATTTTACTAAGAAAACGAGAGATACAGATTCTGATCAGGTACAGGATCCTGGGCTATACCATGGAAAATATAGTCTCTCAAATGCTTCATCAACATCAACCTCTGCACTACTGGTTGGTGCTATTGACGATAGTGGTGAAATCTTGTCCGAAGATCTATGTTTTATAGCTTCAGCTGGAAGTGAAACCCGAAGCAAGAATACTTCTTCTGAGAAGTCTGCTCAAGGGCATCATAAGATGGCTGTGAGTGTGAAATCTACAGAACAACAACTTTTTGTGCTTGCTTCATTTGTTGCTTCCTATGATAATTACATTCAAGGGAAAATTAATGATCCTGCTATATTTGACGAGGATTATGATCAAGTTGACCTTGATGACTTAGAGGAAATGGATCTCCAGTGGCAACTTGTTATGGTGTCAAGTCAAGGAGAGTTAAAAATTTCCTAAAGCGTACTGGTAGGAGAGTTGTGGGTAATAAACGGGTTTTCATAAATCCAAAGTGAAGTGTTATAATTGTCAAACTTTTGGACACTTTGCTAGGGAATTTCAAAGACCCAAGGTAGAACAGAATGCAAATCCGGTAAAACAAAGCACGTCCTTAACATCAAAAGCATTGGTGGTTCAACAGCTTGATGGTTCTTATGACTGGAGTGCTTTATCTGAAGAAGCACTCATGGCTGAAATTGATGATCGAGATAAAATTGTTGAATCCACATCTTACATGCCAACTGCAGCAGAATCTCAAGTGAAGACACTGGAATCAAATGAGACAGCAGTTGTTGATGATGTGCTGGACATGGGATCAACGGAAGATCTGTGTCCTGAAGATTTTGTGGCCCAAATGGCTGAACTCCAAACAGACAAAAAACGGGTATGTCTTGATATTCTCACTCTTACTGATGTATGTCAACTAGTTATTAGTTTGCAGTCCTAAGTGAATGTATATGCATAATCATATAGGACTGTTTCATCTGAGTTAGAACTAATGAAAAGTGATGTACGTAGGCTAAGTGAGGATAAATTAGCTCTTAAAGAAAATATTAAGTCGTATATGTCAGATAAGACCGTACTTAGAGATACTATTAATGAACAATCTATTCGAATAGATGGTCTGTATCTAAACTTAAAAGTCTTAAATAAAGATATTGCTAGTAAAGATCAAGAGTTGTCTGAGTCTAAGATGAAGTTGGTTGAGTTAAATCGTAAGTTTGAAAGTTACAGACATCTTCCTTAACTTTAGATCATATAATTAGTACTCAACGTAGTGTAAAGGATATAACTGGTTTGGGTTGTCATGATGTACCTCCTCCATTTAATTCTAATTACACTACTACTTCTGTTGACTTAGAAATGTCGGATGTGCCTGTTAACGCTGAAAATAATCCAACTAATAAGTCAGAGATTTCTGAGACAGAGAAGCCTGTTATTAATGATCCAACATCTAACAAGTGTAAAACTGAATTAGATGTTAGGAATATTAAGGAACAGAAAGTTAAAACTTCAGTGACTCAGGAATATACTGACTTAGAAAAGGCAAAAGAATTGAAATCTAGGAAGTTAATGTCGTGCTTCAAATGCCACCAAAAAGGGCACGTGGCTTCTTGTTGTCCTAATAAGAAGTCAGAAGCAAAGCATAGACCGGTAGACAAAGACATGTCACCGGGTACTTCTAAGATGGATGTAGACAGGTCGAATCCTAAAACTGAGATGGGTAGTAACACCATCACTAAACCTATAAACATTTTGAAAGGATTAGAAACACACAATGTTTCTCAACCTATACCTAAACGGTTTTTAACTCAAAATGATAATACTTTCAATCATTCTAGAGATCACACACCGTCGAGATATAGGACTCCTAATCGAAACCATAGTCATTATGAAAATGGTTCTACTTCACGCAACCATAGTCATTCTGAAATTGGTTCTACTTCACGCAACCATAGTCATTCTGAAATTGGTTCTACTTCACGCAACCATAGTCATTTTGAGATTAGTTCTACTTCACGAAACCATAGTCAATATGAGATTGGTTCTACTTCACGTACACATGGGATTAACTACAGGCATAACAATAATCATAATCAAGGACAAAAATCTCCAGGTTATGTGTCAGGGAGGTTTACATCTCATTCACCTCATAGACCCGAGACCACTGTTCATCAGCAAACACAAACTCCTTCGAAAGTAATCAAGTCTCCTGATGGGAAAGAGGGTTAGTTTAAAGAAGTTAAATTTGTTGATGATGAGGGACGATCCAAGTCTGTTATGGCTTAGGTCCCTCTTGATAATTAATTGTGTACAAATGTCATGTGCATGAGCATACTGTGAACGAAGATAGCTGGTGGTACGTAGACAGTGGTTGCTCAAGACACATGACAGGAGAGAGAAGTCTACCGATGGACTTCAAAGGGGGATTGAAGCAGCGAGTAAACTTCGCTGGAGATAAAGGAGGATTAATAACTGGGAAAGGAAAAGTTTCAAACGGTACTTTGACTCTAGAGGATGTGAATTATGTTGAAGAACTAACGCACAACCTAGTGAGTATTTCCCAAGTCTGTGATAAAGGTCATCCTGTACATTTCAATGAGACAGAGGCCTTAGTCCTGAAGCCGGGTTTCGTTATTCTCGATAAATGGATATTGATGAGGGCTCCAAGGAAGAAGGACATCTATGCCATCAACATGGGTGCTCCTATTACTTCAATGGAATCAACATGTCTTATATCCAAGGCTTCAGAAGCATACTCACTCTTATGGCATCGAAAAATGGCACATCTAAACTTTCGAAAAATGAACTATATAACCAAGAATGGTTTAGTTCTGGGTGTACCACCGAAACGTTTTGAGTTTGAAGACAAGTGTGTTTCTTGCTTGAAAGGAAAGCAGCATAAGAAACCACACAGGTCTAAAACCGAAAACTCAATCTCCATGCCATTTGAATTGCTATATATGGATCTCTTTGGCCCCATAAGCAAGATAAGCATAGGTGGCAAATAGTACTGTTTGGTTGTCACAGATGATTTCTCTAGATTCTCTTGGGTGTTCTTTTTTAGATCTAAGGATGAAACTTCAAGTACTCTTATGGAGTTCTCAGATCTAATAGAGAATGTCTATAAAGCAAGAGTTAAGAGAATTCGTAGTGACAATGGAACAGAGTTCAAGAATTCAACGTTCAATGTCTATTGCTTAAGCAAAGGGATACAACATCAATTCAGTGCACCTTATGAACCTCAACAGAATGGTGTTGCTGAACAGGACGTTGATTGAAGCAGCTAGAACAATGCTTGCAGATTCAAAGCTTCCGGTCATCTAAACAGAGTTCTTACGGTTAAAAGCAGAACAAGATTTGTTATGAGCTTTTAAACAATAAGAAACCTAACTTAAAAGGGTTTGAACCCTTTGAAGTTTCATGCACTTTGTTGAAGACTAGTAATCAACCAAAATTTGGTGAGAAGGCTGACGAACGATACTTCCTAGATTATGTGCCTAACTCACCAAACAAACGTGTCTTCAATAAAGCTACGGGACGTGTGGAAATAGTTTATAACATTGAAGTTACGAGCTACACACATGACTTACATAATGGATTGGATTGGCAATTTGATTATTCAGATCTCTTTAAGTCATTTAAAGTCCCTCTCAGTGACTATGTCAGTGATTCAGAGATACCCGATCATTTATTATTTGGAGATGACGATCTTAGTCCTTCTCCAACATCAAATGTTCAAACATCTGGAATCAAGACTATTGTTGACTCTGATGAAGCTTCAACAATTGAGTCACAACAACCTCCAGCTGATACCTCCAACAATTGTTCAAACTAGGAATCAATCTAAAGCTAGTACATCTAATCCCACAAGCTTGTATGCTGAAATGAAAGAGACAAGGATTACAAATCTATGTCTATATTCATGTTTTATCTCACAAGTTGAACCTAAAAATGTGCAAATGGCTCTAAAAGACAACTCGTGGGTTGAAACAATGCAGGAAGAACTGTCTCAGTTCTCTAAATTACAAGTGTGGGAGTTGGTTGATTTACCAGTTGGAGAATGTCCAATCGGAACTAGATGGGTGTTTAAGTACAAGAAAGACGATCGGGGCATTGTGAGTCGCGATAAAGCTCGTCTAGTCGTTCAAGGTTTCAATCAACAAGAGGGGATTGATTACAATGAAGTGTTTGCACCTGTGGCTAGGCTTGAAGCAATAAGGTTGTTTTTAGCATTTGCAACATCAAAGAAACTTAAAGTTTATTAGCTGGATGTTAAGAGTGCCTTCTTGTATGGCAAAGTCAAAGAAACGGTGTATATTTCTCAACCACCAGGCTTTACAAATCTAGATTATCCAGATAGAGTATATCGTCTTGATAAGGCTCTATATGGATTACATCAAGCACCAAGAGCGTGGTATGAAACATTATCAAATTATCTTCTTGAGAATGGTTTTAGAAGAGGAAGAATTGATAGTACACTTTTTGTAAAATGGAAGAGGAAAGACTTTCTACTTGTTCAAGTATATGTTGATGACATTATCTTTGGGTCATCTGACGAAAAGATATGTATTGAATTTGAACAAGTTATGAAGAACAAGTTTGAGATGTCTGCTATGGGAGAACTTACATTTTTCTTAGGATTGCAAGTTGATCAAAAGAAAGATGGATATTTCATTCATCATAAAATATACAAATGAGTTACTAGAACGATTCAAGATGGATGAAGCAAGAATCTATCACACTCTTATTCCAGAAGCCCGTGGACTTGGTCCTGATACATCGAGTGATAAAGATGTGGATCCTACTCTTTATAGGGCCATGATTGGATCGCTAATGTATCTTACTGCATCGAGGCCTGATATAATGTTCGCAGTATGTGTCTGTGCAAGATATCAAGCCACTCCTAAAGAGTCTCATATGCAAGCTGTTAAACGAATTATGTGTTACCTCGAAGGGAAGCTGAAGCTGGGACTTTGGTATCCAACTGATGGAGATTTAGATTTCGTTGCTTACACTGATTCTGCTTATGGAGGATGCAATCAAAATAGAAAGTCTACAACTGGTGGATGTCAATTCTTAGGCGGTAGACTTGTGTCTTGGCAGTGCAAGAAGCAAACCTCGTTTGCCATTTCTACATGTGAAGCTGAGTATGTTGCAGCTGGCAGCTGTTGTTCTCAAGTGTTATGGATACAACAGCAACTGCGAGATTATGGGTTAAATTTGACCAACACTCCGATGATGATTGATAATGAATCCACCATGTCAATTACCAATAATTCGGTAAAGCACAGCAAGACGAAGCACATTGATATTCGTCATCATTTCATTAGAGACTATGTTGAGAAAAAGCTGATACAGTTAGTCAAAGTTCCCTCAACTGATAACTTGGCAGACTTGTACACTAAAGCTTTTGATAGAGTGCGTTTTGAGACATTGATTCAACTAAACGGGATGGGGAATCCAGAATAACTAGTCTTCCAAAGAAGTTTGTATTAGTCAAAGTTTATGTTGGCGTATGGCATTCATTTGCTTGTTACCTGAGGGGAATCGCCTCCGATAAAAGAACAAAAGTAGTTTCTTTTTGAAAATGTTAAGTTTTTATCTGTAAGGAAATGATAGTACATTAGAAGAATATGCTCAACAATAATAAGTAAAAGTCTTAAGTTAGATGTGTTAGTAGATTTCAGTAAGTTACATCAACGTTACATCTTTACAACCAGGCCGTTACTTATATTTATTTTATTATACACCTTTCTCCACACGTTATAATTTGCTTCGAATAAATTAAATCTAGGCAGCTTCATTCTATGATGTACTAGTAGGCAAATTCTGCTATGATTTCTGAGCATCTAATAAGCAATAATTCTCATGTGTGTTATTTAGTGTGATCTGCTATATGATATATGACATAAGTCTTAATTGTTAAATTATAGTATAACCATACACTGTTATCTAGAATCTATGAATATCTGTCTAGACAAATAGTTAGAAATATGGCTATTAGCAAAATTACTGGTGACTTTGTTGTACTAAGTACAGACCTGAATCCTTTAGTTTTGCCAGTGGTCTCAAACTTGTTTTGTTTATACTAAGGGATCTTATGTTGTACTAAGTACAAATCTAGAACCACTAGTATATTCAAAATAGGTTTGATGTTTGTCAAATTTTAAAATAACTCAAGGGTATGTTATATGTTTCGAAAAGAACATCATTTAGTAACCTCTACCTTAGATGTGAAAGATACAGTGTTATGTGTTCTACTTGATTTCTCAGTATGTCGTATTTTGGAACACACTAGTTAATATGCATACTAACAATAAAGGTTTGCTTGGAAATCAGTGTATAATTTGTTTCTGTGGATCATAATAGGTAATCGTCTTGAACTGTCTATGAAACTTGAACGTTCATTTTGATGAATCATTCGTTCTCAATTAATATAAGTATAGTTAACAAACGTGTTATATCCTGTGGAGCAAGGTAACCAAGTTATACTTTCATAAATATAAGTTGATAAATGGTTAAGTTGTATGTTTTGTGTAACTTATTGTGAATTTCATGAGGTTTGTATACTAACAATCTTCTTAGACTTATTAATAAATAATAAGGTACAATGTATTCTCTCTAATATGATCCCTAAAGCTGGATAAACTTTTAACGCCTCAAATATGTATTGTTTATCTTATTTCATTAATAAAATGGTACTTGATACTACTGGTTAGTTTGATTATTCGTTTATGGTATTTATGTTATAGTTTTATCTAGTTTTCATAATTTGATGCTTTGGAATTAGCTTAAATTTCAATTTCTCATTCCATGTTGAATAACTATGACCAAACCGCAATGGAAATTTCAAATTTTTGACTTGTTACAATATTAATAATTTCAATTTATATTTAAAACTAAATTTGCATTTTTGGTCAAAATTGCAAATTTGACCAATGAACATTGCGAACTGAGTTTGGAGTATAAAAGGGACAAGTCAACAAGTCAAACTTAAACAGTCACTTTTTGTGATATTATAAGTTCTAAGGTACAACGAACCGACCTTTGTGTTGACTATTATTGACCAAAGCGAAGTGACTCAACTTGCAGTCACTTTTTGCGAAGCGAGTTGAGATGTTTGAATTCGGTTGACCTTAGCGAACTTAAACAGTCATTTATTGTTCGACTTATTTTCGATTTGAGTACTTTATGTTTAATAAATTATAAGTTGGAACTTGTTAATTATTAGTTTTACGTTTAGACTTAAGAACTTACGTTTATAAGTTAAATACATATAAAATATAATATGCGGCGTGTTCCGATTTTTCAGATTATCTCCTATGACTTACGAACTGTATATAATTTAGAGAATATAATTGAAAATTAAGTCGCGTATACTTAATCGTTCAATTAAGTTCAGTAAATTACGTTATTATTTAATAGTAAACTTTGTAAGTCCGTATGTATTAGGATCGATAACGAGGTTATCTTTAGGTATTAAGGTGCGGAATCCCTCAATACTAAGTTATAGGATCTATAACGATTTGAATCACAATTAATTGTGATTTGGAATACTAATACGCTTTGTATTGATTATCAAGAGTGTTGAACGATCAATACCTAGCCTTTAGATTGCTATAAAAGTCCCTGGAACAATAACAATTTTGTTTTATCAATAATGAGATCAGTTTATTAGGGTTTAAACCTAATTTCATTATATAACCGTCTCGGTTCGCGGGTCATGGGCTCTGCGAACTGACTCAGTTCGCAGCCCACTTTGGCCCAGCAAACTGACTCGGTTCGCAGTCCAATATTGACCTGCGAACTGACTCGGTTCGCAGTCAACTATAGTCAACATTTTTCAGCATTTTAATATTTTGCTCTAAAATGTTTAACAATCAATATTTTTCATTACCAATTCAAAACCAATGTACAAACTTGATTACAATTAACATTAGTCCTATTACAAGCTAGATCTGTTGTCACAAAATATGTCTCGACAAACTTGGATGTTTGGTGATCATTTTTGTTCACAATACATAAAAGTTTAAAATTAACTAATGTTCGATAAGTTTTACTATTATATGAGCTAATTTCCTTTTGTGTAATTCTTGTAATTACCAATATGGTTGCTCGCTCTTTCACTCCTAGTCACAATATATTGGTGAATTTGGATGTTACTGAACGTGGTGTTGAGCGCTTTACTTAGATCCTGACGTATTTGGCACGTTCGAGGATTCGATATGCCATTACGGAATCTCCACCATTGTCCCGAGATTTATTGAATCAGTTTTGGACTAACATTGATCGTCTAGTTTCTAGCCTTCACAAGGACAAGCCATCTTAGGGGGAGATGTTCATATATACGGAATCCTACAGAGAGGATGAACAGGCGAATAAGAGACAAGATGATACAGACGATGATCCCACCGCTCCGAAAGATAGTGAGCTGGTTGGTCCTTCAACGACTGGTCAGCAGGCTGTTGTTCAGGGGGAGTCTGGTGATGGTGGTGGAACTGAGACTATTAGTGCTAATGAAGGTGAAGCTAGTCTGGATTAAGATTGATTGTAACTATTTAACATTGTAACTTAGAATTATTTTGTTATATATTGGACTTGAGATTTATAATTACAAGTTAAATATGTTTTAAATAAGTTTTAAGTGATATACAATTAATAAAGGTTATGTAGAGTATTGATCGAAAGTCTTCCGACTTATAGACAGTCGTGTGGCGTGTTCCGATTTAATATCGGCGGTCAAACATTTACTATAATCTTTGCATTTTAGACTTGAGAATGTTAACATTGACAGGTTAATTATGCAATGGAAATTATGATATTAATTAATTATAAACTTGAATGTTTGGTGATCATTATTGTTCACAATACAATAATGTTTAAATTTAATTAATGTTTCGATATTATAAGACTTTTATAATCTTAGATTGATTATAATTATAATTATAATCAATGTAAGATTTATAAGTTTATATAATGAGCAGTAGATACACCAAGGGATTAATAAGGAAATTCTTAGATTGATTCAAGAAAATCAATGAAAGGATTTATGTTATTAATATTCTCTTTGTGTGTGTGCTTTTATAGGTGAAGTAATGCTTGATTTATCTGATTCTGAAAGCGATATGCTTGATGAGATAGATGAAGAAATTGATTTTGACTTAGAAGTAGGAGAGTTTGTACCTCCTGAAGATTGGACTTCTATTTCTGATGTTGGGTTAGACGAAGGTGTAGATCCTGATGCTAATATCGATGAACACATCGTAAGCCCATCAACAACAAAGGTGATTATTCAGGATGAAGATGGAGAAAGAGTTGTTGATTTAGATGAAAATCTAGATGAATCAACTGATTCTGAATATGAAGATGATCTTCCTGATAAGCTCAAGGATAATCCAATGTTTAGCCCGGTGAAAAGGAAAAAGGAAAAGATTGGGATGTCTGAGGTTGACATTACAGGAAAGCGAGCTCCACGTAAAGGAATCATATGATGGTATTATGATTCTGATCTGAAGCTTTTTGTAGTCAAAAGGTTTGACGGAGTTCAATATTTTGAGAAGAAGCTTGCAGTTTTCAGTTCTCTTCCTAGATTCGAAATTCGAGACTTGGCTCGATTAGAATTGAAGAACCCCAGTAATGATCCATATGCGAGATATGTTGAGAAAATAATTAAGACTGAGGGTCGTTCAATGAAGTTTGAAAAGATAAAGCCAAGAGTCGGAAAAACTATTAAGTTGAAGGAACGAAGTCAGAGAACTGGAAGAAGACTTACCCAGCTATCAAGTGTGTGTAGCAAATACCACTGAAGACAATGCCACATAATATTTTGGGAAATCTTAAGAATTGGCATGTGGATTCAGAGACTGGAGAAGCTGTTATGGTTGAAGCTGATGATGAATTTGAAGGTGGTCAAAGAGAAATTATGAAAGTCTATGACCATCGACACTTGATGAATCTGTCTAAGAAAGATCTGTTGAAGTTAAACGAGAACAGGATCTTAACAACTGAAGCATGGGGTGATCTTGCACGAGATTATCAAATGATGGTGAAGACTTGTGTTAGAATGAAAATATATATGGGTAGCAAAATTTATAAATGATTACCAAAGATAACTTGAAGACAAAGACGCTAGAGCTATTGTCAAGGGGGAGTATGTTGAGACATGTTTTGTGACAATAGATCTAGCTTGTAATAGAACTAATGTTAATTGTAATCAAGTTTGTACATTGGTTTTGAATCAGTAATGAAAAATATTGATTGGTAAACATTTTAGAGCAAAATATTAAAATGCTGAAAAATGTTGACCATGTTTGACTGCGAACCGAGTTAGTTCGCAGGTCAAGATTGGACTGCGAACCAAGTCAGTTCGCTGGGCCAAGTTGGGCTGCGAGCTGAGTTAGCTCGCAGAGCCCATGACCCGCGAACCGAGACGGTTATATAATGAAATTGGGTTTTAAACCTAATTAACTTTTGCCATTAATCAAATACGAATTTTCTGAGTTTCCAGGTTTATTTCAAAGTATTCTAAAGGCTAGGTATTGATAGATAACGTTTGTTATAATCGATACAAAGCGTATTAGTATTCCGATTCACTAAATAATTGTGAAACAAATTGTTATAGATCCTATAACTTAGTATTGAGGGATTCCGCACCTTAATACTTTAAGATAATCTTATTATCGATCCTAATACATACAGACTTACATATAAACTAGATTACCTTGTGAATCCAGTCACCAGGGTTCCTACAATACTCCTAGGAGTAGAGTCCTCGTCACTACGAGTAGAGGTATGATTTCCTTCTAGTATAGTATGAGGAGTAAAAGGACCTTCATTTAAGATTTTAATAAGAAGAGAATCTTGGGCCCTTAGAAATAGAAGCATATTGCCTTTCCACATTTGGAAATGGTCAGCATCAAAACGAGGTGGTTTCCCATCGGAACCATTGTCAATGTATACATTCGTACCTTCAAAGTTAGAGTTAGTAGTCATTGCAGATCTAGATATTAAGTTATCTAACCTGGCTCTGATACCAATTGTTGGTCCTTTTTTGTCAAATTTTAATGAACTAGTAACAACAAATGTAAATGTAGACAAATAAATGCAAGTTTAAAGTTTTCTTTTATTGATATGAATCAATGAATACTTTACACAGTTTACTAGTCTAAGTAAACTAACTTGTGACAAATTTTGCCTCAACAGATCATCAGCGAATAGATCGCTGTTGATACTCAGTGATCAACACTTAACAGATAAGTGAGGGCACTTGGTTCACTGATATGCATGAACATGCTTTAAATCAAAGGTTGATCGCAAACACAAAATTTTGGACATTTAATATGGTAGTTGAGTGTTAGTATTTATAGTCTCACACAAGGAGATATAAACCCTACACATGTCAACACCATATTTGGTGGGTATGTAATATAACTTCCAAGGTTTTGGATGTGACATTACATCCTAGGAATAAAGTTTATATTTACTTTATTCCTAGTTTACAGAAAAGGTACAAAGAATTTAATGCAATTGTACAATAAGTGAGCGTACATATCTTTGAGAAGATATGCTCGCTTTCTTGTGTACTGCATATAAGTTGACCTTCAATTGTACATTAGGTATTTGTTAGACCTACTGTACTTTCTTGGATAAAGGCTTGAACCGCTGGTTGATAGAGCATAGTTGATTTCCACATCAGTGAACTGCTCTCTATTTCCATCTTCAGTCTTCGACTTCAACAAATGCTTCAAGTTCTTAACGGAGTCAGGCCTGTGTAAACCAAGTATATATCAGAGAATGATAAATACTTTATTAGGTTCCAAGTTACAAAGGGAGAGTCACTGCTAACATATGCAATGACTACAGTAGACTTGTAAATATTCTAAGTATATAGAAGTTCACTGATCAGTTTGATCAATCACTACTCATACACTGTCTACTCTATGTAAAGACACTTAGAGTAATTTGTCATTTATGAATTACATTAGTGGGGTCTCTGACCCAACACGTCTAAATGACGCTAGATTTAGTTCACGAATGACCCTTTCCAGTTGTCCACGTTGCTATAACTTAGATATTAAGAAATCATGAATCTTGATTGTGGTAAGTAGTTATGTGTGTAAAGAATCATAGGATTTGGAACCTTCGACAACAATAACTATGGAATCGCTGCGTATCTCTTAGTGGATTTTCCACCATAAATATTATTGATGTAAGAACCAATGTAAGCATCAGCAGATAGTAAAATACATTGTAACTTACTGAAATACATAGTCTACATATGAAGCAATGCAAAACATTTTCAATAATCCATGGATGTATAACTGCTTGAAAAGGAGAAGTCTAGCTCTTAACGGTAATAAAGGTACGCCATTAGAAAGATAAGCAAAGTCGATAATTTATTTACGAATAGAAAGATAAACTCAGGTGTTAAGAAATGTCAGATTTTAGTAGGGTGTTATTCTATCCATGCACCCCGGAGAATCTACATATTCCAAGAAGGGTCACTTGCACCCCAGGGAATCTACATGTTCCAAGAAGGGTTACTAGTTCCATAATAAAGCAGTGTTAAGAGTTAAGCATGACCACTTCTGATCAGAATCACGATAATCTAGTTCCTGGTGACATGCCAATTTAGAACATATGCTAAACTGGTAGGGCTCTAGTGTTTACACCAAGGTATACCTATCTGTTAATCTAAGGAGTGCCTTCATAAATACACATCATCCCGACACTATAATAAATCATGACAAACCACGTCTTCCCTATTCTTAGTTGTTCCTTGCATGTTAGCTAGTTTATTTTATTTTTTATTACTTTAGTAGCTTAATACATAAAAATCACATCTTATCCAACTATCCAAAATGTTATCTTGAATACTAAATTGTCCAAATGAGCTTCACTTCAAATTCGACCGTCATGGAGACGACTTTGATCATCCTTACCACGTACTAGTATCTAGTAGGTAGTTCGGAGGTTTTAGTCCCCAACAAATACAAATATAAAACAACCCACTTATCGCGCACCTTTCGGTCACCATCCGGCATTCACACCTGACGACACGCCGTGACAAAACTGACACGCCGTGACAAAACTGACTGTTCGATGACCGCGAACCACCACCATGACCTAGCTATTCGCCTCGTTGGCCGGCGCCAACGACATCCACATGAAGAAAGGAAAGCGACAACGGCAAGGGAGGCCAGATCTGAGTTGGTCATTTTAAAGCATCAAAAACTTTGGTGATAAACTTGAAATGGAATGTGAAAATCACCTTCAATTGAGTCGGTCCGATCTTCAATTGAGTAATACTATCATCAACAGTAATCACCTTTTGTTTCTGCAACCTCTTTTGTTCTTCCATATTAGGGTTTGGAGGATCTTGATTAGACCCCTTTGAGTAATGGGATTTTTATTCGGTTTGGTCTAAATTTGAAGTTGTTTCATGTCTGGGTTCAATTGGTTTTGTAATTTGGGTGGAATTAATTTGGGGTTTGAATCTAGGGTTTTACATTTTTTGCGGGAAACTGAAGGAAGATGATGATTCGGATTTGTGAATTTGGGATTAAGTGTTTTATATGAAACTCAAGACCAAGTAGCTGAAGCTGTTGGTTAATTCATAGTACGATAAGTGTAACTTACTCTTGTTACAACAAATCATGAAATTCACCATCTACGGCCGTCTGCAACACGAAGCAACAGTTACAAGTCCGTCACCATTGCAAGTTCCACATCAGGTAACATATACGCTATATATATAGATAGATATATATGTCTGAAGCTATATTCTTATTTCAGTTTTTCCTTTATTTTACTTCATTTCTTTATTCGTTTGAACCAACATCCCTCAAAACCTGTTGCGTACAAATGTTAACCTACTGTTTCGTTGATTTGTATTGAACCACAATGATTGTGATCATAACAATTTTCTTCCTTCACTTTTAATTTCTTCCATTTGTACTCTTAGGGTTTCTTATTTCACTATGCTGTTTCAATTTTATTGGTTTTATACATTGGTAGTATTTTATATGCATTATAACAGTTCCAATTGATCTAAAGTGTGGTAAAATGCAACTGTCAACCAACTTGTTCATAATAATTGTTATAAAGCTTTCATCTGATCTGCTTTTATTTTTAATTTTCTCAAGAACTTTGTACTATGGATGTTGAACGTACCCTGAATCAAATTGTGTTGATAGCCACAAGGGACTTTGTATTTTGTTCAACATTGAATCACTATGCAGCTGTTTAAACTGGAAAAAAGTTTGTCATTCGGAATACTGATGAAATAGTCTGCTTTCATATAAAAGAAAAACAGATCCATATTTTTACTTTTAAGCCATTCGGGCCTTTAAATCATTCAGTGCTAAACCATTCATCTCTATTAAACAGCTCCTACGTTAATACCTTTTGTTGTATATCAATTGTTGAGAAATACTGTTGTTGATACCAGAAACTGAAGCAAGTTGAAGCTGTTTTTGCAGATATCAAGCTATGTCGTTTACAAAAGGTGACTTGCTTACAAAAACAAGAAAGCTAGTAAATGCTTTGGCCAAGGTGCAGCCTGTTTGGCTTAAAGCTATGGTGAAGTATGTACTCTGTTTCTCTATGTCATTATCCATATGTTTTTCCCCTAACTCTCCAGCGTCTCTGTCAAGTAATTTTTTTTTAAATAGATTCTTTCAAAGGTGGTTTTATAAAAGGTTTTCAGTTTAATTATTATATAATCTCTCTATATATATATGAGAGTGTAAATGTAAGACTAGTAATTTACTGGACTGTGATCTGAAATGATTTTTGTAGGTCCCCACCTGCGGTCTTTCCTCGAGCAGAAAAGAAAGGTGAGTGGATCTGTCTTCCCGAGGATGTTTATATCAATAAGTTTTATAAGAAGCATCCTGAATCATTACATGAAGATCCTATCAAGTACTAATTAGATCATATATGTTCTATTTTCTGGAGTCTTAGATTTCAGTTATTTTGTTTAATTTCTCAATTTCTATCTTTAGTCTGTTTTACTAATTGACAATAGAAATTGTGATTTTGAGCCAACTAATCACGTATATTTGGTTGCCGAGTGCTTGAGTTGAAGGAGCTAGGTGTCAGCGAGGGGATGCTATTAATGTGGCAGATGTAAGTATCTAGAAACTAAAACCTTCTTAAGTCAGGTGCTTCAAGCGAATGTTGTAGAGGTGGCAACTTTGACCCATTTACTTATGAATGCATCAATTTGGGTGTTTTATCTCAAAGGGGTCAAAGCAAAATAATCTGCTGAAAAGGGTAACTTGTCAAACAGGGTGAAAGTCGCTCAATGTCTTAATGCAAACATCCACATAAGCATTCTTATTCAAACATTTAGATTGGTGTTGTCATAATAATGTTTTTGTATTCATACTTAACTCATTGAGTATTTATAAGAAGTAATGGACAATAAGTGTTTGCAGGTCAACCAAAACATACTAAAATTGGGCCTTTTCAACCCATATCTGTTTTGACCCATTATCCAATCTGCTTGATCTGCGCATCTTACCCTAGAATATAGCATTAACTTCTAAGTTCTAATTGGTTGTTCATTTATGTCAACGATGTCTATGAATCTATGATTACAGATGGAGTATCGGCTACAGAAAAAAGTGAAAGAAGGCGTACAAACGATTGAAAGAAATTGCACGACTGAGAGGAACAAAACCTCCTCCAAACCCATATCCTAGTGCTTTGAAGGAGATACAAGCTGAAGAGAAGAAATACGTCCATGGTTTCTTCAATCCCAGAATCCTAGAAATTGTTGACAAGGTCAAAGAGCAGCAGGCTGCTGAGATGCAGGATGGAGGCAGAGCTGGTGGCATGTAATTTCCATATTCTAGCGTTACATTATAAGTTTCAGGCTTCAAAACATTAGCTTTGTTAATTTATGTGTTGATGTATCGACCACATTAACCTTTTTTCCAGTAATCACTAATCAGTAATAAACACCGAGTTTACCATAATTGACTCAAGTTGTTATTAGGACCTAGTTGTAGAATCTGTAGTCTATAGCATTCGTGCATGTTAAGTAGAATCATTCATTTGTGGTATTGATTTCATATCTCTGCATTGTTCATACTTTTGGTAAAGATATTCAAAGGGGTTGTAATTCTTTTTTATTTAAGGTGATGGTTGTGACAACCCTAAAAATTAGGTATTTTCCGTACATTTTAACTACGTGTATTTAGGTTAATTCCCGATTAAATTATGTGAATTCGTTTTTATTAAATTAAGTCTAGCACAAAACCTATATTTGCATATGAGATGCAATTCATTTTAACGCGAGAAGCATTCATGATTTTTGAGAATTGACCGAAACAATCGGTAGAAATCAAATTACACGAACGTTGGTGATCCATTTTCGAGAATAACATAAATCTATTCAATTATATAGTAGTTATTATTATTATTATGATAATTATGCTAAGAAATAAGCATATCAATTTTTTTAAATCAATAAACGTTCACGAGAAATAGAAAACGCGCAACGAGCGAGATAATTTTTGAATATAAATCGAATAAGATATCAATCAACTTCCGGTTATTATTGAGACTGAGTAATAGAAAGTAAATTACTATTATTAAGCTAAGTTATGGCAATGACATGCCGAGAAATCGAATCAAACGGTTATACCAATTCAATTGTCACAAAAACGTAGAGAATCCCGAGTAACCATAAACAAATCATCGGCAAATCACTCGAATACTATTTCAATCAACTTGTGACATCCTAATAACCTTAATCTACTCTAATCAGCCTTAATCTACCCTAACTAATCATAATTAACCCTAATCATACGATTAACGTTAATGATCAAAATATCTAGCCTAAGTGTGATTAACCATCAAAGGGGCCCCTCCCCTCCCCTCCCCTCCCCTTGGAAAATCTGGCCAAAAAGGGCCCTAGGGACCCCCTTTGGCTTCTCTTGATGATCCATGAAACAAGGAGAAGCCCCCCCCCCCCCCCCCCAACCCCATGCCTTTGCTCTCCTACACCTTGATTTCCATTTCATTTGTAACATTTCATGCAAGGAAAAACCATCACATTCTCTCCCTTTTTCTGCTCCCTTTTCACGCCAGCAGCAGCAGCCCATCAATCACCATCTCAGCCCCAAACAACCACCATAACACCACCCTACATCCACCCTTCAACCACCCTCCACCACCATGAACCACCATCACTAAACCTCTCTTTTTATACACTTTTAACCATCAAAAACGTGCACACATCATCCTTCATTTCATTTCTAAGTAAAACAACTCAAAAACCCAAGGATTGGAAGCTAGGAGCTCGATTACAACAAGCACAACCTTCACTTTGCTCAAATTGCTCTTTTAGTGCATTGTAAGGAAGTTTCCACTATAAACTCTTTAGATCTCTTATTAAAATGCTTATATGATAGTGAGAGTATGTTTAGATGTTCACTCTTGCTAGAACTAAACTTAAAAATCCGTATTTGTATGGTTTATAACAAAGTTATGCTAAAAAGAACCAAAACAAACTCTTAAACAACAATCTGAAAAACGGCAGAAACTTTAGTCGACTTTGGAGTTGCATAACTCAGTCGAATCTTAATGAAATCTTGTGTTTTCTGAGTCTAAAATCAAGCTTAAAGTGTTAGCTTTCCAACCCCACCGGTTTCATAATTTTTAGACAAGTATTGGTACCTCAAAACGTATTTTTAAACGAAGGTGTACAAACTGTCCTTAAAAGGTAGAAACTACCCAACTTTGAAAGGTCATAACTTTCAAACCACAGATCTAAATGAAGTGATTCTTTTTCCTACAAGTCAAATATTGTGTTAGCTTTCAAATTAGTACGATTACACTATGTGAAAGTAAGTATAACTTCGTGAACAAACAGATCTTTGACCAACTGTCCAGAAAGGGTACTGTTGGACTTTTGTGTAGTATTAAATATGTTTGAACCCCTTAAATGTAACCAAAAATCAAGAACTTTTCATTTCATAAAAATCTAAGCTTGTTTGACTAGTCGAAATCGTAGCTAAATTTTGGACGGAGACTGTGAAAAATGGACAAATGAAAACTAAAATGGACCAAAAGGATAAAAATCATATATTATGGACTTTTACTATGAAAATTAGTATATTTCATGTATTTAGGTATAACTTAAGTATTAGAACAAGATCTAGGTTGTTAAACCTTAAATCACCAAAGTTTTGTGTTAAAAATGAGACAAGTGAGACTAGGAGGACTAAATTGCAAAAATCGTAAATTTGAGGACTAAAATATTAAAATCAGCAAGTTTAAGTGTAATAGAGATAAATCCATAAATTAAAATGTTAAAACCAAAGACTTAGATGTTAAATGTGGATTAAAACCGAAACCTTGAACCACGCTAAAATATGAAATTTAGGGACTAAAGGTATAAAATCCCTAAGTTATGGGTTTAATTCATGAAATCAATAAAATAAAAGGTAATCAAGTATAATCCATGGCTTAAGGTATTAAAAACGAGACTTGTACGATTAAAACCGATAAACCCAAAAGTTAGGTTAAAAACGGAGTTAAAACGTCTTAGACGATATTATAACGACAAAAGTATAAAAAGTCAATTATTAACCTTATAACGACATTAATATATATAGCAGACACCCGCGCAAAGCAGCGGATAATTTATTTCATTTAGTGATTTTATGGTACAATTATTTATCAATAGATTAAATTACATTTAATTTAAACTATAATTATATCTTAAATATGTATATTGTTTCCAAAATTAGATAAGGGTAAATTGGTCTATCTCGTTGAAAATATGGGTATTTGTGTCATTTCTGTTCTTTAAAAATTTAACTTGTTAAAGAAAATGGTTAAACTCTTTATGAGGGTGTAAGATATGTACATATATGAGTATATATATATATATATATATATTGGTCAAGTATCACAACGATGGATAATTATATGTATATGTGCCTATGAGTATATATATATATAACGTCTAAGTCTTATAACGATGTTGAAAAAATATATATATATATATACCTAGGGGAGGGTTCAAATAAAAAACCTAAATATCGTGAGACCATAGGAAATGACTTCAAACTTATTTTTAAATATCTAAAACAAATTTTTCTTCAAAAATTTTCTAATGATTATTACAAAAATAACTTTTGCAAACTATGATAAAAATTTTAACAAAATATATTAAATTATTTTTTCGAACTTTTTTTGCAGTCGTTACTGTTGTGATTATTCAAGATAATCACAAAATATAACATGATAATCACATGTGATTATTTTCAAATATAATGTGATTATTATTTGTTCGAGATAATTACAAAATAGGATTTTGATAATCACATATTATTCATGTGATTATCTAGTTAAAAAATGTGATTATTATGAATAAAAAAATTAATAAAAAATAATTAAAAAATAAAAAAAAAAGTCGAAATTTTTTTTATTTGAAAAATAGTTTCTAAAAGTTATTTGAATGAAGAGCTACGAAGAAAATTTTATAAAATAACGTGTTTTGAATATTTAAAAATGAGTTTGAAGTCATTTCCTACGTTCCTATGATATTTAGGTTTCTCATTTGAACCTAGATCTATATACCTATATGAGTATGTTTATATATATATATATATATATTGAATAGATGACATAATGATAAGTATATAAACGTAAGGTTCCCGATCAAAAAAACTAATCACGAACCTTAAATCAAATGTCATAAAAATGTGTATACATATATAGATATGTGAATATACATATACAAGAAATCAACAATTCGCGTTAATTATATAATGCGTATACAAAAGTATTATAACGTTGAGTTAAACGAGTTTTAATGTTTTTGAAAACTAATAAGGATCACAACGTGTCGTTTTATTTAAAATGACATTACATGATATTTAAGCCCGTCGATAGCAAATTTATAAACCTAGTTGAGTGAACAACTGGCATAGACTGACTATTGAGTCGTCTGCATGTATTGACATAAACTTTTGCGTTTAGGGCGCTAAGAGACTTTGTTGGGACAATTATATAAAACTGTTTTGCTAGCACGCTCGGACTAGGTGAGTTCACAGCCCCGCTTTTAATGTTTTACTGCTTTTAACTTGGGGTGAAAAACATATAACTGAATATATGCGATTATTAAAAACTTGACATTGTATCCTTATGAGGGACTAAGTTGGATAAGTTGTAGTGCCGAAGGCCTAGCATGCAATACTATAACCATTAGTTAGATGACTCTAACCACTGAGTATACAGATAGTACTATCGAGTCTTACAAGCCTATCCCAGTTTGTTTAAAGTTAGTCACACTAACCAGCGACTTTATTCGCATGTTCTTGGGGATTAGTATATTTAACCGGACCAGGCAAATGTTCCATCTATTGTTGTGTTGTGGTTTGGTTATAGGCTTAAATCAAATGTCATAAAAATGTATATACATATATAGATATGTGAATATACATATACAAGAAATCAACAATTCGCGTTAATTATATAATGCGTATACAAAAGTATTATAACGTTGTCACACCCCAATAAAACCGTGTCTCGTTTAAGCAATGCGGAAGCACGGGGCGTGACGGGGATTAATTCGACAAGTAAATCGAGAGCATATGATTATCGCAAACATATACTTAGAATGCCATAAATAGTTTAAATTCCACGGTTACATGTTCATCGTGTTTACATGACGATAGATGTTTAGCAAAACAATATGATTAACATTTTAATCAAAAATAATAGTTTCAATATTTAACAAAAGAATGGCATCATATTCATCGTGGTGAGCAAGGGTCCCAAAATATGCATGCATGATCTTACGTCGCTGCTAATTCTCTGAAAAACAAAGTTAAAAGGATAAACAAAATTGTTGAGTGAAATTCACAGGTTTAAGACATCATCATTTAAACCAAAAGTTTAGTAATTGTTTCACAAGTCGTTGGTGCCGTACGTGGCAAGTAGTACGATGATACATGGTTTAAAACAATAAATAGCTGACTGTGATCCCCCGAAGGTTAGCTAGACCTCACAAGCTAAAGTGACGACACCTAGGCCTATAACCAAACCACGACTTTTAATGTTTTTGCCTGGGACCAATAAAATATACGCTCCTCGTCTCGACATATAGTCGGCAGTTAGCATGACTAACAAAAGTGGGAGGGATGTCATCCCAATAGTACTATTCGCATATTCGGTGGCTAGCGTCATCTAGCTAATGGTTACAGTTTGTAGTCATGAGGACTTCTATGCACCACAACTAGTTTAACATAGGTTCGCACAAGGATTCGTTGTCAGGTTTTCAATCATCGCATGAAAACAGTTTGTATGTAAACAGTACATATGTTTTTCACCCCAAATTTATAAAGCAGTAAAAAGCAGTAAAATAGGGGCTGTGAACTCAGCTGGTGAGTTGCGCGAGTGCTAGCATTTAAGGTGAATAAGTTTGCCCAAAACTAGCCTCCTAGTGCCCTATACGCATGAGGTCGTTTGTATAAGTAGATAGCTAACCGCTTATCTATGTTTGTATAAGTAGATGGCTACCAGCACATCTATGTTCGTAAAAGTAGGTGGCTACCCGCACACCTAGAGTTGTATATGTAGATGGCTAACCGCTCATCTATGCTAGTTGTTCACTCAACTAATAGGTTGAAAATGTATTTCTTTTTTGAAAAGTGTACGACTAGTTGGTGATAGTTTTGTGTGTATACTTGTATGTTTTTTCGAAAACATAGTTACTTTGCTATTAAAGTGTACGTTATAGGTTTATAATTTCAAAACGTATATTGAGCATGAAAACACACCTTTCAATTCATTCAATAGTTTTCGTTAACGTTTGTTCAAAACGTGAAGTTGAATAAGTCCCTATATTCAATTAAGATAGAAAACAATTACTCAAATATTTTTGTGTTTAGTCCCTCTTAGTATCTCTCTTTTTATCCGTAATCATAATTAGTTAAATGATATTTTGGTATTTAATATGCTTTAAATGTGTTTACTATCGTTAGGAATGGATGCGAGAGAAACGAGTGAAAACGAGTGAAAACGTTGAAGTAAATATCAAAAACAAAAAGTATTGTAGTTTTGGCGAGGCTCCACGGTTTTGGCCATAACTCTCTCATACAAACTCCGATTAAGGTGAATCAAATGTCCAAAGTTTCGTAACTCAAAGGGCTACAACTTTCAAGAAGACATCAAATGCTGAAAAACAATATTTCCCGCCAGGAAGTCCAATCTCCCGCCGGGAAAAAGTGTCCAAAACGGGAAATTTGTCACAGAAATTTGTCACGGGAATATCTCCCGCCGGGAATATCTCCCGCCGGGAATATGTTAAAAAACGGATTTTTGACCTTTTTAACCTAATTTAAACCCAAATTTCACACACCTTTTAGCTATCTTTCCATATTTAAACATGTCTTTAGTCAAAATAAGATATTCGAGGGTTTCGTTACTCGTTTTAAAGTCTAATTTCATTTCTCGTTTTGAAAGCCGTTTCCCGCTCTTTTATCAACTTTTTTACCATTTGAACTAGAAACTTGTGTTAACACTTTCAAATCATCCCATGTTTTATGTGTCATCAACCTCAAGCGTTTAACTACTCTTTCACGATTTTTACTTTCATTTCACTTAGAGATTTCTAATGCATCTTATAGCATACATACATTACCAAGTTACACTTGTTGGTACTCATTTTAAACAATCTTGTTCTTGATCATTTTAACACATTTTAACTTGTTTTAGCATACATTTAGTTGGTTTAAACTCAAGAGTGAACCTCTAGCATCTAGACATTCATAATGTAGGAAATGACAAGATCAAAAGGAAAGGGTTTCCTTACAATGCTTTAGGATGAAAATGACAAAGAAGAAGAGAAAAGAACTTGAAATCTTCAACCCAAAACTCCTTTTTATACCCAAATCTACTAGCTTTCCTTTTAGGTGTTTGAACTAGAGCTTAAATGATGGTGAAAAATGGTGTATAAAAGTGGTGGTCCATGGTGGTTTTATGGTGGTTTGATGGTGGTTGTGTGGTGGTTTGTGGTGGTAGTTCTTGAAGAAGGTGGTGAAAGGTGGTGAAATGAGAGGGAAATTGAGAGAGAAATGTGAGATTGTGTGTGCAGATTTTAGAGAGTAAAGTGTGAAGTGTATGTGTATGTAGGTATTTCTTGCATATAATCTTTCTTAAATGGGAAGCAATTAAAGGATTGATAGGAGGTGCTTAGTCACTCCATCAATCAACTTAGCAACTAGGAGAAACACTTGATTGTTTTTGCAAGTGGCGTGGATCATCAAGTAAGAAGGCATGTAGGAGTTTAACTAAGCAAGTAAACAAGTAGGAGGAACATGTAGTTGAGAAAGGAGCTTGCGAAGTGAGATTACGTAGACAAAAGAAGAAAGGAAATCTGCATAATTAATTGACATGTGTGGTAACTTGCTTGGATTTAATTAGAGCTAGGTGTTAGCTTGCTTGATTAAATTAGAGCTATGTGCTAGCTTGCTTGGAATTATTTTAACATGCTTGAGCTACTTAGAATCCAAACTTGGTGTTTCAGTGCTTGCAAGGATTATTAGGGAGATTAAAGTAGGTTGCAACATGGTTAGTAAATTCTAATTCATTTGTAAGAATTTGTGTTTTGTTTAGTGAATCTCGTGTTACCTTTCTTCGTTGGTTTAACTTGAATCGTATAGGCTTGATATAAGCCTTTTGAAATGTTGAGTCTAAAATTCTATTACAATAGTATAGGTAAGTAACCATTCTTAGTTAGCCTTACGTTATTTAGGAAACGCTTATCACCAACGTTCGTGTTTGTCGGAATCATCCGATTTATATTGTGAAATTCTCAATAGTTACTTAAACGTAATGCATCAAGCATTAAAGTAATGAGCACCAAAATGTGCAACGTGGGCGTGTGCTAGACTTATCTCAGTTTAAAACACGTTTGATTTCATTAAAGGGAATTAGCGTAAGAATGCATGATTTTAAAGTGCACGAGAAGTACCGATTTTCGAGGGTTGTCACAAACGTTGAGTTAAACGAGTTTTAATGTTTTTGAAAACTAATAAGGATCACAACGTGTCGTTTTATTTAAAATGACGTTTCATGATATTCAAGCCCGTCGATAGCAAATTTATAAACCTAGTTGAGTGAACAACTGGCATAGACTGACTATTGAGTCATCTGCATGTATTGATATAAACTCTTGCATTTAGGGCGCTAAGAGACTTTGTTGGGACAATTATATAAAACTATTTTGCTAGCACGCTCGGACTCAGGTGAGTTCACAACCCCGCTTTTAATGTTTTACTGCTTTTAACTTGGGGTGAAAAATATATAACTGAATATATGCGATTATTAAAAACCTGACATTGTATCCTTATGAGGGACTAAGTTGGATAAGTTGTAGTGCCGAAGGCCTAGCATGCAATACTATAACCATTAGTTAGATGACTCTAACCCTAAGTATACAGATAGTACTATCGGGTCTTACAAGCCTATCCCAGTTTGTTTAAAGTTAGTCGCACTAACCTGCGACTCCGTTCGCGTGTTCTTTGGGGATTAGTATATTTAACCGGTCTAGGCAAATGTTCCATCTATTGTTGTGTTGTGGTTTGGTTATAAGCTTAGTTTCGGCATATTAACTCATAGGACTTGCAAACCTGATGGGGGATTACAGTCAGTGAATTTAATTGATAATAATCGTATTTGGGCCTTTGTTGCCATATTACTGAATTGTTGATGAAATGATTTATAAATGATGGTTTTTGATCGAGCCATTAAACCTGTGAATTCACTCAACGTTATGTTGACTTTTTAATAATATGTTTTTTAGGGAATTAGTCATGCCGTAAGTTGAATGAATGTAGGGACTGTTCCTGCCACGATGATTAGGATGCCATCTTTTGAAACTATGGAAACGTATTTAACTAATTTAATGTAGTTTTTTTTATTGTTTCCTGGAGACTTATCTTTTGAATTAAAAATGATGTATTTGTAACATCGATGCTTTAACGGCCTGATAAGCCGAGTTATTTGTAAAACTTTAATGGCATCTTAATATATATTGTTCTGAGGTAATCATATGCTCTCGATATATTGTTATTCGATTGTTGTCACGCCCCGAAGCTTCCGCATGATTAACTGTACGCATTTCAAATTTGGAGGAGTGACAATGGTACCCTAAACCAAATTAAGAATGTGAACATCTTTGGGCAGATGATCATTTATGATTAAGTCAAAAGGGCTTGATGCCTTTCTTGAAGAGTAAGCACCGACCCTCTCTTTTCCTTTGTGGCTTTAATACCCCATTGGTCTTATATTTAATTCCTTTTCTTTCTAAATAATACTGTAAGGTCGCGTTTGGTTTGCAAAATTACAAAATTAGATGAAATTAGAATTTTAGTTCCATTCCAAAAGTTTCTTTAGTTAAAAAAATGAACTGAATTGGAACTCACCAAATTTCTTCACTCAAAGAAATTAACGTTCTTTAAAATTTCAATTCCTTAGATGAATTCCAATTTCATCGAAAACATTCTAGGAGTCATGTACATAATTTTGATTTATTTGCTTTTCATGTCGCTTTGTGTTTGTTATCTTCTATTTTTATTATAATAAGAAAATAACATACACTAAAGATCTACTCTTATATAAACAAGACGGTTAAAATTTTAACGTCTCATAGACAATAAGAGGAAACATTGTTAATTATACTATAGATACATAAGAGCAGCCATTAGAAGTTTATAACATAAAGGAGATCTATGGATAATGGGATATAAGGTACGATGGTCAGCTCAGTTAGAGCAGAAGCGGTCACGCAAGGTTATCGTAAGAAGCGGTGTCAGACAATGCAGTGCAAGTGACGGGTAGCGTTTGCCATAGGGGCTTGCCATATAGATGTAGCACTTCCAGGCAATTTAGACAACAATCCCTACATTTTCATTCTCAAGATTGCAAATTCAACAATTTCACCGAATTGAATCTTGTTCAACGCATAAACACATGCAATCCCATCTCCAACTGAGACGACTCGATCAATCTCATCCACTTGAAAGTGCATGTAAAAGTTACGAATTCTACTTTCTAATAAAGTCGTAAGTTCGGTAGTTATCGGATCATTGCTTTTCATAAATCACTTTTAGCTTACTTTATTTTGATTTGATTTATCCTTTTCCATCGATTCACATTGAGTAATTGTTGTTTGTCATTCTTCTCAACTATAAATATCGAACACATTTTATTTCATTTCAATTCTTAACGATCAGAAAGAAGACAAGAAACAAAAATATCAAAAAACCACACACGTGTCAAAATATTATTGGTACACAACTTGCCAACTCCTCCTTTCATTCTGATGTTCACATATTTTCTGTCAAACATTCATCTCCTCATGGAACTCACTGCCACTACAACCACCATTAATCCCCTCCTATTTCCCATCACTCCAACATCACGAATCCCACCTTCCAAATTCAAAAGATCATATCTTTTTGACTCATCTTTTCTCAATTCCCAAAACACAATCTCCTCAAGCCCTAGAAATCCAATCTTTATAGCTCGTTGCTCTACAAAACCTACAATTTCAGATGATAAAGATAATGTAATCAAAGATCAAGATTCAACCCTTTCACCGGGTTCAAATTTCAATATCCATAACCCAAAAAAACCCAATTTAAATCGGGAAAAACCTGCCTCAAATTCATTAATTTCTAGAGGTTTGGTTCTTGAGTTGGGTTCAGAGGGTTCTTGGGATAGTTTTGAAGTTGGTTCTCCCGTGGTGAAAAGATTCTTGAGTGATGAAGAAGAGAGGTGGTACATGTGGTATCATGGGCGATCCGGAGGGAATTTGGATCCGGGTACAATCGGGTTGGCAGTTTCAAGTAATGGGATTCACTGGGAAAGAGGAAAGGGTGGTGTTCAATCCGGTAGTGATGTGGGTTTAGTCTTGAAATCAAGTACTGATTGGTGGGCTTTTGATACAAATGGTGTTATGCCAGGTGAAATTGTGATCATGTCTAGTTCCAAGATTAGAGCAAGCAATGCTGTTTATTGGATGTATTATACTGGTTTTAGTAACGAAAAGATTGAATCTTTAGACAATTCCCTTGAACTTAGCTTGGAAAATCGCGAAGATGAAGGTAAAAATGGTGAATTTGGGAAGATTTGCAGGTCATTACCTGGTTTAGCAATGAGTCAAGATGGTAGGCATTGGGCTAGGATAGAAGGAGAGCACCATAGTGGATCTTTATTCGATTTGGGATCTGAAGAGGAATGGGATTCAATGTTTATTTCATCCCCACAAGTTGTTTTTCATACTAGTGGTGATCTTAGGATGTATTACCACTCATTTGACAATGAAAAAGGGCATTTTGCCATTGGGATGGCCCGATCACGCGATGGTATGAGGTGGGTGAAGCTTGGGAAGATCATGGGGGGTGGGAGAATTGGTAATTTTGATGAGTATGGGGTGATGAATCCTTGTGTTGTAAGGAACAAAAAAGATGGCGGTTATTTGATGGTTTATGAAGGCGTGAATGTTGATGGGAGGAGGTCAATTGGGTTGGCTCGGTCTTCGGATGGACTAAAAGATTGGCATAAGGTTGAGAATGAACCCATTTTGAAGCCTGCCGAAGAAAGTGGATGTTGGGATGACGAAAGGGTCAGTTCACCTTATCTTGTTCATATGGAAGGCGAGAAAGATGAATGGAGATTGTATTATAAAGGGGTAGGGCAAAACGGGCATTCAGGAATTGGAATGGCAGTTTCCGAAGGAAAAGATTTCAAGAATTTTCGTAGGCAGGCTGGATTTCATTTGTAATTATCATGCTTGTTTCACTTCGTTGTTTTTGGTTCGTAAATCTCTGATACATAACTGCTTGTTTGTAATTAATGGTTAATGGTTTATAAACTGTTATATCCTCATATGTATGATCTATATGCCACAAGGTACTTGGTTTTGAAGGTTCATGTTCCGGATGAGTCGTAAAACTAGATGAGTTTGTAACAAATGTGTTTCTTTGTATTTTAATCAAAGTATCAAACATAAAACTCACATTCTTCACAATCAATAAGTCAATCAAGAAAAAAAGAGAACACAAAAAATGACAATGTTTTACAAACTCAAATCAAGAGTGTAAGTTTTCTTTGTTGCGATAGTGCAATGGCAGCAAGCAAGATTAATAGTATAAACACCACTATCCCACCATATGATCCGCTTAGTGATCCTGATGCACGCTGACACAGAAGTCATTGTACTGTTGACACACTGCAAGCCGGTTGGCAGAGTTGTTACCATTATGAGCCAAATACACTATTGATGTCACCGCGGATGCTCCAGCCATTAAAGGCCCAACATTACCTAAAATAACAACCGTATTATTTTATAAAACAAAGAAAGTTTACTAAATTTTGAATCTACAAAATTCGGTCAAGTGGATCAAACGGGTTGAAAATTAACTTTTGGGTATCTTTACTGCATAAAGCCTACCAAACATCTTACATTAGATTTATATTAATATTGTAAAAATATTGTTGCAACAGTCATAACTAGCGTTATAGGTAAATTCTGAAGAAGTTAAAAGCATGAACAAAAATTGTTTGTGGTCCACTTGATCCAATCCAACGAGCACTAAAAATTGACCCATTTACAACCCGAAAATCTATGACTCGTTACCAATACCACCCCAAGATAGTATAAATGAATGGGCAGGTGTACGTCTTGCAGTCATATTGCATATCAAATGACTATTTTTCAGGATTTAACTTTTATACGTAGTGTGTACCCTCATACCTTGTCAAGGATTACTAAGAGGAATCTACTGCCCCTTGCTGCACTCCTCATGATGTGTACGACAGACAATGGCATAGTGAGAACAAAATATGCACAAACGGTTGCACTCACAATCACAAACAACCTATTTATAAGTAAACATGCATCAAGTTAGTATCAGCTAAAACTACAGAATGCCATTCGAGTCAAGATATCAAGAACTTGTATACGCATTATTGGGTAAAATACAACTTACCTGAAAGATGGAAAATCATCATATTGAGTGTTGAAGCGAACAAAACGAGTGAAAAAAGGTAGAGTTTGTTATGTTGTTCCCATGGCAATGGAGCTACCTAAATTACCAACAACACCAACTATGCGCAGAATGAGGTACACAACCGAAATTCCTCTGTGTGACCCGACTCAGGCTGGGACCTTAGATGTAGAACCTCCTGTTTCAAGTCGCTCACTTTTCATCATCTTGTATTTGGTCCTTTTTTATTGCACTTGTGTTTTCTTTTACAAGCTAGAAATGCTTTAGAGTTGTACTGAAATCCTTGAAGAAAAGAGGGAAATTTATACAATTGAAGATAGTTGAGATAATATTTTTTGGTAAAGGAGGGCGGAACCTCCAATAAATTTTATTAAAAAATAAAAGTTAATACAATTGCAGGTTGGGGACTCCCCACCTATGAAGAGAGAAAAAGCCCTTGGGACAGGCCCCAGGTGCCAAACAACCTAAACAATCTAGAAAGATCTTAAAGGGGAAAGAACATGCAGGTCTATTGGGCTTCTATCTTCATTCTTCCTAAGACCATCAGCAAGGAGATTGAGAAACTCATGCGTGGTTTCCTTTAGTGCCATAGTGAGATAAAGAGGGGTAAGGCCAACTGTCTGCCTTCTCAAAACCCAAGGTGGCCTTGGTATAAAGAGTATGACCTCCTAGAACCTTACTCTTATGGCCTCCCATTCTTGGAGGTTGCTTTCCGAAAAGGACTCCCTCTGGGTTAAATGGATCCATTCCTATAGACTGTGAGGTCGTAACTTTTGGGATGCTCCTACCAAAAGCGGAATTGGAAGGGGTTGGCGGAGCATCCTTGGTATGCGTGAAAAGATTAGAGACTTCATTGTGTTTAAGATTGGTGATGGTAACTCGGCTTCTGCTTGGTATGACAACTGGTACCCTGCTGGTCCCCTCTCGCGTTATCTTACCCCCCATACCATTCACACGGCGGGTTTCTCCATTGACAATACTGTCAAAGACATTGTCTCTGGCAGTAACTGGGTCCGCCCTCATCTCTGGTATGATGCTAATGGGTCTCTTAACACCCACCCTCCGCCTTCTCTCTCTCTCCCTCCACCCCTGATAGAATTTTCTGGTGCAACAAAGAGGGTCTCCTTACCCCCTTCTCGGTTCGGGAAGTCTGGCTTAGTGTAGATCCCTAAGATGATCTTTTAATCAAACCGTTCAATAACCCACGTGCGGAATTCGTAGGATTGTAATAATCACAAATATAAAGCTTAAACAATTAATAACAATGCAATAAGCCACTTTATATTACTTTTGTCAATTCTCAGTCAAGAATACAGCAGCAAAACGCAGAGAATATTATACCAAAAAGTCTTTTTTTTAATTACAAAGTAATTAAGGGTATTTATACTAATCTGGCCGACTTATGCGACATAAGCATTATGTCGCTAAGATCACTATGTGACATAACACTATGTCGCAATTACAACTAATGCGACACAAGCCTTGTGTCGCATAACACAGTAAATGAAATTCTAACTAACTCAATTACATTAACAAACACAATACAGAGTTGACCAACTGACAGACACACTAAGATGCATCAACAAACTCCCCCGTGTCTTCAGCTTGGTCTTCAAAATCTTCAATCAAACCCAACCTGTTGGAAATACACCGCCAGCATGTATTCCATGTGTTACACAAACATTGACAATCCGCTGAAATTGAAATGCGATCTTCTTATTCACAGCATTCCTTTCATTGAAGCGAATCGGATTATCTAATAGTTTCCTCAAGTCTTTTGATGACAAGTTTATCAAGCTCATAGGATCAAACACTCGAAATTGAGCTTTCTTCAAACCGTACACAGAGTTCCTCTCAGGTTGCTCCGTATCAGGAACAAAAACTAAAACTGCCTCACCGGTGTGAGCATCAAGTTCCCAGTGATGAAATCTTCTCAAAAAGTCAATGGGAACCTCTTCCAGAGGAATAATCTTCAAACAGTCAGTTGGAGGATAGCGCATTCTGCATATCGGCTGCTTGGTCACTGGGTCTATCTTTTTCTTATAGATATACCTAGTTCCCAAAGTCGGTTTGATGAAATTATATTTCTTTGTACGTATCTCTCGCTGCAAAGTGGTTTGGATAAAATTAGCACGGTCATCTCCAGACGGATTAATCAAAGAGAGCTGAGCAAGACGATTAACTTCTCATTTTGGCAACGTGCTCAGCTTGGTGAATGATCTCTTGAAGTATTGAATACCATATAGTCTCTTAATCATAAACACACCATTTGATATCTTCCAACTCTTTATCAATCCAGTATGCATCCCACTAACCTTGTATGTTTTACAGGTTACGGGTACCTGAACTCCAATTTTACCATGAGGCCACCATTGAGCAATTTTCTCAGCTCGTGTTTCAGTAACTTCAGTTTTTGGAGCCTGAGCCTCTGATGTTCCTTCAGCAGGTGTCTCGGATGCTTCTTCAGATTCATCTTCAGAAGAATCGGATTCAATAATAGGAGCATCATCATATACCTCATTTTCACTTTACCCTTCCTCTTCAACATCAACATCATCATTTACCTCAAATTCTTCATCCTTAGAATCCGAACTGACTTGGTTTACCATACGTTGTATAAATGAGAGGTCTGCACATGAATAATCAACAGCCAATGGTCTCGGCTGGGCTGGTATGTCGTGCACAGGGAAGTAATCTAAACTGGGCATTTCATTATCTTGATTAACATTTACATCTTCATTTACAGACTCAGACCCCAGTTCTATTGGTTCTATTGGAACAGACTCCCCCGGACCAATTGACCGGGTCTCAAACTCCCTAAACCTATCTTCTAAATCGGTAATCCGGGAGGTTTGAGTCTCTATCAGTGCAGCTTGAGACTGGATGAGTGAAGCTTGATCGTCCACAGTCTTTTGCATTGCCTCCATCCGTTCCAATAATTGCTTGATAATATCCGGATGAGGTTGCACTGGATTCCGCATCTCTGACGGCCCTGTGGATGAAGAAGTCCGAGGACGACTAGAAGTCGGAATATCCTCAGAGACCGTGAAAGTAACATCCTCATGGGACCGTTTGCCCAACGACACCACTTGTGAAGATCGAGGTGGCGAGGGCACATAGTCATCGATAACCTGAAAAATATCCTCAGATGAATTATCGGTTTGCGGAGGCTGTTGCACATAGGCCTCATTTATAACATGGCCAAACAAAGGTGTCGCAACCACCAAGACGCGTGGCAGCGGATGGTATGAGGTGTCAAGGGGGCGCCGACCAAATCAAATATCACAACACAAGAGTTACAACAAACGACCTCTATATGAGACGTTTTCAAAAATCATTACATTACAAACTTAAAAGTGTTCACATAAAACTAGGAGTTCGCATCCGATACGTAGAATTACATAACTATTATTACAAAGTATAGTAAATGCAATCTAATTCCTTGGTTGTTTCAAAATATGCGACTCGAGCTATTGCTTCCAAAGCATCCTACTACGGCTGGTCACCTGAGAATACATACTAAAAGAGTCAACATAAAGTTAGTGAGTTCATAGGTTTGAAAACAGTTGATATCACATCGTATGGAACGTGTGGAACACAAGATTTCCTGTTTGTATCATCCAACAATGATAGTAATGTATTACAAAAATGTAAAAGAGGTGTATATTGTTGCCATGAGCCCGTTCGAGCTTAACTGTGGTGTCGGGTCACAATCAAGTGCCACGATCGTGGTGCCTCTCTACGAGTGCCTAATCCAACACTCGTAAGAACAAATGATAATGCGTCCGTTTGACCAGTTAGCGCGACTAACCCGGACGGGGGGAGTCAATCCCAAATAGTACTATTCATTAACATTCACGCTATAACGATACTAACAAACTATGTGTGGGGGACTTTTAGGATTAGTTAAATAACTCATGCAACCAATATATCGTGTTTTGTACTTGCGTTCACATAAAAATAGCAGTTGTTAAAAGCAGTTGTATGTATTCTCACCCCTGAGTGGAAATAGTAGAAAAAGGGGCTATGAAACTCACCTGAGATTAGTATGTTATTTAGCAAATAACAAATAGCAAGCAACTTTTGTTCCCAAGAGTAATCTTCTAACGCCCTAGACGTATAAGATTGTGTAAGTAGATGTCTCAAAAGACCATCTATAGTGATTATATAAGTGGAGGGTTAATGTCCACTTAAGCCAATCATGTAGGTGGAGGGTTAATGCCCACCTATTTGCTAGTAGTTCACTTAACTAATATGTCCATTCTTGTTTGCTTTATCAAAAATGTGTACGACCCGTTGGTGAAAGTTTGTGAAAACATAATGTTGATTAGTGTGATAAGTGGGCGAAGCCCACGAATGACGGGGGTCCGGGGGCAGCGCCCCGGGTGGCGGGGTCCAAGGGGTGGCAACCCCTGGTGGGGTCCAAGGGGCAGGGCTGGTGTCGCAAATGGTTCGATTTTTGGGTCTTCAGCGACACAAGACTAGTGTCGCTAATGTGATTTTGGCGACACAATGCTAGTGTCGCTAAAGTGACGGTTCAAATGCTATAGCGACGCAAGGGTTAGTGTCGCTAATGTGATTTTGGCGACACAATGATTGTGTCGCTAAGGTGACGGTTCAAATGCTATAGCGACACAAGGGTTAGTGTCGCTAATGGCTATTGGGCTTCTGCGACACAGGGATCAGAAACAGACCAGTTTTGCCAATTTTATTTTGTAATGCAAATGTTCAAGATAAAATTCAAGAAAAATATATGTTGTTTCTTAGTATGTTAGGTACTTAAAATAATTTTTACAGAATTTTTAGACAAGTCTAAGTATTTATAAAAATTGTAGTTTCCCACAGAGGTCAAAAAGTAGCCAATCAGGAGACATGCAAGGAGATCGAGTTTCTGGGCAGAATGCGTGCGTATTTGGACAAGGTCATCTAAACGACTATTTTTCTCAACAAAATTTCTGAAGTTTTGGCGCTGGTTTCAAGTCTTTTGGATTTGTAAATCTCGAGTTATGACTAAAACAATGAGGGACAATTTTTCTGCCTTTTACCCAGCCCGTCTACATGTTTTTGTAAAAATTATTTCGGGTATCAAACGAGCTTCAAAAATTATGATACCAGTGGCAAATGAAAGATAACTTCTTAAAATTAGTTTTAGAATTTTGAATCGTTCATTTTGGTTAAGTTTTGAGGGAGATATCACCTCCCAAAGTCGGACAAAGTTTCCTAGCCGGATTTCATGTAAGGTTCTTGCATGTTTTAAGCTATGAAAACGATTTTTCTGAAATCTTTTGGACATATCTTTGTTAAGTGAGCATTTTAACATGTTTATAGATGTGTTACAAGTATTCTAAATGAGTTAGATGTTCTTACAAGTTGAAAGACCGATCAAAAAGGAGAGGAAGGTGAGGAAAGGGCTTGATTCTGGACTTCTTCTTGAAAGTGTGATGGCGGCTTGTGGTGGTGGAGTGGTGGTTGATGGTGGTGAGGAGGTGGTTGATGGTGGCAGATTTTTAGAGAGAGAGAGAGAGTAGAGAGAGTAGAGAGAAGGAGGAGAGAAGTGTGGGCTTGTGTGTGTGAAAAATGGAGTATAGTGTGGTGTTTTTGTGGGGTGGCCTTGGGCCTATTTGGGGTGGGCCTCTTGGACCAGCCTAGGCGGAGTTGGGCCTGGCCCAAAGGTGTTTCGGGTTCGTGACTCGTTTTCTCGACTTCGTGTTTCGTTCCCCGTTCGTTTAAACGTTAATTTGTGGTTTTAAAAAGTAGATAATTTACGTTAAGCTTTTGTATATACTTTTAAATTTGTGAATAATATTCGGGATAAGTAAGTATTCTTAAAATACTAAATTGAGTTACAAAAGTATATTTCGGGTGTTGCTCGGGTGTCGGGCTCGGTTTGCGCGTTTTCGTCGCGTTTGTTACGTTTTAAACAAAACGTCAAAGTTTTTCGTGTATTATTATATGAAATAATAATATAAGGTATATAACCACTACTTTAACTATAAAATATGATTACGTTATCTATGAAAAGTTTTCATTAACGTCGTATAAATAGTCAGACCACGTCCGGTTGTTTCGCGTAATTACGAATAATTACGAAGGTGTAAATCAAACAATTACGTAAGTGTTCATACACATATATACAAATAGTTGCAAGAAATCACAAGTACTTAGCCTAATAAAGAACTAAATACACGTAATTAGAGTTCTAGTTTAAGGTAATCATTACCCTAAAGTGTCGGGTGTCACAAAAGGCACGTCTGACGGGACCGCAGCGCCCCGCGCATACAGGCAAGAGACCACAAAAATACGGGTGTTCATGGGCGTCTATCGAAACTGGTGGTTGGGAACCACCGGTAGCCCGGGAAGCAGGTGATTGATCAAAAGTTGAACAAAACGTGGGTATAAAGCCCACTTCCCATCACCCGCCTGAGCATTAGCAACAAGTATCCGGAAAATGTAACCGGAGAAGTTGAATGGCTTGTTGTAGATCAAGGCTAACATGGCCGATGCGGTAGAATAACTCATGCCATCTAGGCCAGCCTTCCTGCCAGATAGGCAGACGATCATAATGTGCATCAAATAACGCCAGACCTTGGTGAGAAAGGCCTTGCGGTATTGATCACGTGGCACGCCCGGATAGCCTATCCAAGCCATAACACCCGCGATAAAAGAACTTGCAAAGGCAACGGGCATCTCGGGATCGTCAGGAAATTGAAAGAAGTCCCGAATGACTTGCTCAGAGATAATGATTTCGCGATCATGAACCCGAGAGATGAGCCGTGTAAACGGGAGATCCAAATTGATAATGGCATTAGTCCAGAAATCTGAGACATGATCACGGTAGATGGTGGTTGTGGCCGTGATTGTAGTATAGATCCTTGATCGACGAAGAAATGCAATCATCGGGAGATACGGCGCCGCAGATTCTTTATCGTCGTCGAGAAAAGCCATGACATTATGTCGCGGTTCCCAAAAGTAAGCGTTCACATTAAGAGCAACCATATCTGTAATAGCACAACAAACTTGGAAGCCATTAGATAGAAACACTTTGAAAAAGTTGACATTTTTGAAATAAAAATGTACTGCGACACAAGCCTTGTGTCGCAAATCATAAGAGCGACATAACGAGGTATGTCACAGTTTAGCAATTAAATCAATTTAATGATTTTCAGCGACATAAGGATTGTGTCGCACCACATATGAGCGACATAAGGTAGCGACATAAATATTGTGTCGCAGAAGTGCAGCGACATAAAAACTGGCACGGTCTGCGACACAACAATTGTGTCGCAGGTTATGTCGCAAAGATGAATACGATGAATCCCAGATATTTCAGATGTAAAAATTTTGGGGTTTTCGTGATCTAACCCATCCAAGGGTTACACATGCATGACAGGAGCATTATTCAACAAGTATTACACGTATTTAAACACTCTAAGACATTTAATTTTGCAAAAATATAGAAAACCTAAAAACCGAAACTTTAAATGAAAATGTTGATAGAAATACGAAGTAATAATGACAAATCGGGTACCTTTCGATGCGTAATAGTAAGGGGAACAGGAAACAAGCAAAGAATCGGACTGAACTCCACAGAAAATCACAGATCTATCGAAAATTTGGAAGTCGTGTGTTGTGTCGCAGGATCCAATTGTGTTGCAGAGTTTTCAAAATTCTGTCGCAGGTAATTAATATTAATTACAGCGACACGAGGGTATATATACACCCGGACACTATGCGACATAAGGCTGTGACACAAGCGTTGTGTCGCTGGTTTGGCAACACAAATATGCGACACAAGGTTTGTGTCGCAGAAGTCAATCAAGGGTTAAAAATCTTTAATTTTTTTTATTTGTGACACTTATAAAAGAAAAAAGAAATTCAAAAGAAACACATATAAGGGAATAAAAGAACGTTTTGAGGTTGTCAATTAAGGGATCATATTGGAAAGACAGACTCGCATGACAATAGTAAATTTTAATTCGATTATCAGTATAGATGTCCAAATTTAAATTTACCAAGCAAAGTTAACAAACCTGAGAAACAATCTGTAACAAGACGATTATCGGTATTGTTTGTCCACTTAAACATGTAACACACTCAACTTCAAGCTTAGCAATTATTGTGAGAGTGAGTATGTCTCTGTGAATCCCACATAGATATACTCCTAGTATCAAGACATGCCCAAAACTTCGATTGTTTAGAGAAAGTATATGAATTCAACATTTTTAAGGATCAAGCCAGCGGTGACAGGTCTGTACATACGTACAACAAAGCAACGTAAACTTGATTCAGGTTTAAGCAAAACCATACTTGGTCAAACCGTTTGGCGACCTTGTTAGGTATCTTTGATTTTATAAGACGTTTAAAGTACTTTGACTTTTGTTTGCTTAGTTTTTGAAAGTATACGGACTGAGACCAGGTCTGTACAGACGTACAACAAAGGAATCAGGCAGCATAAGTCCCCAAATGTTGTCATATAAAAGCTCAGGATAATAGAAGCATGGCAAGCGGATACATAAGAATTAAGACACATTGTCATACATCATATGTTGGTCATCACAAGATAATAAACACGGATTAATGGTATTTCTTAGTAGCTCAAAGAGGAGTATGAAAATGCCTACCAATACATCGTGCAATGATACGAATGTCTGTAAGGACATGTATAACATATACGAGATAAACCTACTGATATATCAAGGATAAAACTTAAGATTGTCGTTTGAGGAGTGTCTCCTAATGTACTATCATATCCCTAGTGTTGACAGACACAACTAAACGTCTTTGGCAAATGTTGCAACCTTGCTTTTCTTTAATGCTAGTAAGCACAAAGAATGGCTATTGCGTCTTTTCCTTTTTTTTTTTTTTTTTTTTTTTTTTTTTTGTTTAAATCAATAACAACATAAGGTCACAAATATTACTATTTGATTTGAAAGAAACGTAACCCTATCATGTTGACAAGCTCATCGAAACGAGCACGAGAGAAGGCTTTGGTGAACAGGTCAGCATTTTGCTTAAGTGTATCTATTTGGACCAGATCAATTAGGTGTTTTTCATAGCAGTCACGAATGAAATGAAACCTAATTTCTATGTGTTTGGTCTTAGAATGTTGGACTGGATTACGTCTAATAGATATAGCAGCAGTATTATCTATATGAATAGGAGTCATAGTTAAGAGTAAACCGTAATCATGCAACTGATGTTGTATCCAAAGAACCTCGGAACAGCAACTAGCAGCAGCAATATACTCAGCCTCTACCGTTGAGGTAGAGACTGTCGTTTGCTTTTTGCACTGCCATGAAACGAGCCTAGGTCCAAGAAATTGACAGCCACCAGATGTAGACTTCTTATCCATATTGCAACCACCATAATCCGAGTCCGAGTAAGCAGTAAGCGCAAATGTTTTCTCATTAGAATACCATAGACCAAGAGTTGGTCTATATTTGAGATAACCAAAGATCCGCGTAACTGCCTTCATATTAGATACCTTCGGTTTAGCCTGATACTTGGAACAGAGAGAGACTGCAAAGACAATGTCCGGATGTGATGCAGTAAGATACATCAGAAAACCAATCATAGATCGGTAATCTTTCTCGGATAGTCCTCTGCATCCTCTGCTGGACCAAGGTTATGATTCAGCTCTAAAGGCGTTCCATAGGATTTACAGTCAGTCAAGTTATACCGTGTAAGCATATCATTGACATACTTGGACTGATGTATGTAAATTCCCTTAGCAGACTGTTCGACTTGAACGCCCAAGAAGAATTTCAGCTCCCCCATTGCACTCATTTCAAATTCTGACTTCATAATCCACTCGAAGTCTCGACACATTTCATCCTTAGTAGAACCAAAGATGATGTCATCCACATAAACCTGTACTAATAGTAAGTCAGTCCCGTCATGCTTGATGAAGAGAATACTATCGATCGTTCCTCGTACAAATCCATTCTTTAGCAGATGAGTCGCAAGCCGCTCATACCAAGCTCTAGGAGCCTGATGAAGACCATACAACGCCTTGTCCAGCTTGCATACGTAATTTGGATTTACGGAATCTTCAAAACCAGGAGGCTGTTTTACATAAACCTCTTCAAGCACTTGACCATACAGAAAAGCACTTTTAACATCAAGTTGATAGACTCGAAATCCTTTGAATGAAGCATACGCCAGAAAAATGCGGATGGATTCCAAACGAGCAACCGGGGCAAATACTTCATCATAGTCCAAACCTTCAATTTGAGTAAAGCCCTGGACCACTAGACGTGCTTTGTTGCGAATTACCACGCCCCGATCATCCTTCTTCACATGTTGATGCATCTTAGAGTGTCTGTCAGTTGGTCTAGTCTGTACTGTGTCTGTATATGTAATAGACTTAGAAAAATTACATTCTCTGTGTACTGCGACACAGTGCTTGTGTCGCATTAGTTGTAGTTGCGACACAGTGCTTGTGTCGCAATAGTGATCTCTGCGACACAAGGCTTGTGTCGCAGAACGGCCAGTTTGTTTAGTATAAATATCAAAGTTAGAGATATTTAGGGTAAGAGACATTTTGCACTCACTTTATTCTCTGTATTTTGGCTGCTACACTCACTTTGAGAGAATATTTTGGGGATTGAGTAATATAAAGTTTTATCTCATTTGTTTATCATTTTGTCCAAACTTTATATCATTTTGCTTGTGTTCTTGTCTTCTTCTCCTCTTGATTTGATTAAAAGATCACCCTATGGGATCCACAATTGGTATCAGAGCCATAATCTATGGTTGTTAGTGGTATCAAATAATTTGGTTAAGCTTTTTAATACTTTTTTGATCATTTGACATTTTCTTGGTGTTTGATCTTCTTTATTGGAATTTTAGAGCTGCATTTTGGTGTTTTTGAACCTAAAAATCTCTACTTTTACTGGCTTTTTCGATAAAAAACATTTAGGGTTCGAAAATCTGTGTTTTTGAGGTTTGTTCGTACTGACAACGCCGTTTCTGCGACACAAGGTTGCGACATAATATTGTGTCGCTATAGGGTTTCAGCGACCTTAATTCTGCGACATAGTGTTGCGACATAAGGTTTCAGCGACCTTAATCCTGCGACATAGTTCTGCGACATAACAACTGTGTTGCTGTTTGTTCAGTTGCGACATAATCATTGTGTCGCTGCTAGTCTTCTTGCGACATAACCTCTGCGACATATCATTTGTGTCGCATTTTTCAGTTTTTCAAAATTTTTGAAAAGTCTCTTGAGCCCATTACCATGTCTGCTTCTACATCAACATCACTTCAACAGGTTGGGGCAATGCTAAAGCATTCTAGTGAGGTGGGCTCTACAAACAAACCACCGATGTACACTACGGGTATGAACTACTTAGACTGGCGTCAACGGTTTGAAGCGTTTGTATCTTTCAACGATGCTGAGATGCGGATCTATCTTGAGGAACGATATGAACGCCCTGTTCGAACCGGTATATTTAATGGACCTATTCCTGACAAGTCCATTAAATCAATGACTCCTGAAGAACGTAAGGCTTTCGATACTGAACGAAAAACATATTCTGCGATTACTATGGCCTTACCTCAACAGATATTGAGACAACTACGCCATCACAAGACCGCTTACGATCTATGGAAGGGGTTTGAAAAGAAATGTGGTGGTAGTGATCAGTACAAACGAAACAAACTGGATCTTGTTAAGAAACAGTTTGAGGTTTTTGACATGTTTCCTACTGAGTCTCTAGAAGATATGTGTAGTCGATACTCTCAGCTTGTAAGTGAACTAGTCGAGGGAGGAGTAAATCTCGACAAAACTGATGTAAACAAGAGCTTTTGGGTTCCTTACCAAAGAAGTGGAATACTCAAGTGCTGCTGATGGAAAAAGACGAGGATATAATGGATATGGAGCTCGATGATCTAATTGGACAGATTGCTGCTGACCTCCTGGACATGCAGAAGAAGGAGACCAAGACTACTGCACATATTCAGAATCTCATGTTATATGGTGTGGATGTTCCTGCTGCAGCGACTCAAGCTGCTGGGGCTGCATTCTTCTCTGGGGGTTCTGGTGCTCCTAATTTATCTGGTGGTTTTGGATATACTACCACAAACTCTGCTAGTGGGGGTGGTGCTTACTCCAACTTTAAAGGAGCATCTCCTGCAGTTGCTGAAGAACATGCAGCTGTCTTCACAGCTTTCTTGTCAGCTTATGATGACTTCCTATCCAACAAGAACAGCACCGTGAATATGACTGAAGAAAATTTCAGTCAAATTGATCAAGAAGAGCTTGAACGAATGGACTTGAAGTGGAGCATGGCTATGCTCACAAGACGTGTCAAGAATTTCTTGAAGAAGACTTGGAGGAAGAACATCACTTGTAAGGTCGCTAGATCTTGGTTCGATAACGGATTATCTTTAAGTATTGAGGTGCGGAATCCCTCAATACGTTAAGGTTTATTGCTTATATAACTTTGCAATTAATTAACAAGCTTCGTTTTGATATTAACTAGTGTTAAACAATCAAAACCGAGCCTATTCAATAAATGCTTTTATATCTGCACAGATTTCGAGGAGAGAATACTTAAAATATTTGGTGTGTGTAAAGAGCACGGATTTCTAGGTCTATAATAATGAGCAGCTTTTAAAATATTTATATCTGGTTCAACTCGCAGGCCATGGGCCTTGCGAGTTGACTCAACTCGCAACCCATGGGCCTGCGAGTCCAGATAGACTGCGAGCCCACATCTCAGCTCGCAGGTAGGTCCTGCGAACCGAGATAGCTGCGAGCCCAAAACTCAACTCGCAGGTAAGACCTGCGAGTCCAGTTTACAGCGAGCCCAGATCTCAACTCGCAGCTGAGAGCTGCGAGTCCAGATTGGACTGCGAGTTGAGATCTCAACTCGCAAGTTTGTTGACCTGCGAGTTGACTTCTCAATTCACGATTCATACCTTAACTTAAAATCGATATTTGTCTAATAACATTTAACAAATAATAATAACAAGTTAATATCATATATTTACAAGTTTAAACCAATTTATACAAGTTTGATAATAAATACACTAGTCCTATTACAAGCTAGATCTATTGTCACAATAACATGTCCCAACAGACTCCCCCTTGACAATAGCTCTAGTGTCGTTATCTTCAACTTTGTCTTTGGTCTTTACTTGTAAATACTACTGCCCATATGAATCTTCATTCTAATACAAGTCTTCACCATTAATTGATAATCTCTTGCAAGATCACCCCATGCTTCAGTCGTTAAGATCCTGTTTTCGTTTAACTTCAACAGGTCCTTCCTCGACAGATTCATCAGGTGTCGATGGTCATAGACTGTTAGAATTACTCTTTCTCCTCCTTCGACTTCATCATCAGCTTCAACCATGACAGCTTCACCAGTCTCTGAGTCCACGTGCCAGTTCAGAAGATTTCCCAGAATATTCTGTGGCATTGTCTTCAGTGGTATCTGCTGTATGCACTTGACCGCTGGATAAGTTTTCTTCCTTAATCTTCGGCCAGTTCTCTGACTTCGTTCCTTTAATTTGATCGTCTTTCCGACTCTTGGCTTAATCTTCTCAAACTTCATTGATCTACCCTCAGTCCGAATGATTCTCTCAACATACGTTGCGTAGGGATCATTACTGGGATTTATCAGTTCTAAGCGTGCCAAGTCTCGAATTTCAAATCGAGGAAGCGAACTGAATACTTTAAGCTTCTTATCGAAATATTGAACTCCGTCAAATCTTTTGATAGCGAAAAGTTTCAAGTCAGAATCAAAATACCAGCCGATGATCCCCTTCCTTGGAGTTTTCTTTCCAGTTATATCTACTTCAGACATCCCAACCTTTTGCTTTCTCCTTTTCAGTGGTCTAAACATGGGATTATTTCTGAGTTTTTCTGGAAGGTCATCTTCTGATTCAGAACTGGTTGAGTCATCTAGACTTTCATCTAACTCAACAACCCTTTCTCCATCTTCTTCCTGGATGACCACTTTAGTTGTAGATGGGCTTACAATGTGTTCAACAACATCAGCGTCAAGATCTACACATTCGTCTGCCCCATCATTAACAATGAAAGTCCAATCTTCAGGAGGTACAAACTCTCCTTCTTCAAGGTCAAAGTCAATGTCCTCATCTAATTCATCTGGCATGTCGCCTTCAGAATCTGATAAGTTCAACATTTCATGACCTATATAAATACATACACAAATAGATTAATATCATAAGTTCTTTCATTGATTTCCCTGAATCAATCTAAGATTTTTCTTATTAATCCCTTTGTGTATTTAAAATATATTATATATATATACTTATTCAAATCTTTCATCGATTATGATAATCGATCTAAAATTTGAATAAGTCTTATAATATGCGAACATCATATATTATATGATCCTATAACTCTTTTATCGATCATAGTCAATCTAGAATTACAAAAGGCTTATAATATACGAACATTCATAATTATAACATTTTAAACATTCAAGTTTAAACATCTTAATTACAGAATTATATTACAAAATAATTCAAAGTTACAATGTATTAATAATTACAATCAGTCTATATTAATACAAGTGTCACCTTCTTCAGCTCCACCCTTCGCAGTACCAGCACCAGCTCCACTACCACTTGCTTCAGCAGACTCCCCCTGAAATGTAGTCTGCTGACTAGTCGTTGAAGGACCAGCCAGCTCACTTTCTTTTCCAGCTGCGGGATCATCGTCTTCATCATCTCGGCTCTTCTTAGCCAGCTCATCCTCTTTACAAACTTCTTCAAATGTAGCCTTCTCAATTGCAGCTTTCTCCCCTTGAGATGGCTGGTTCTGTTCTAAGTATGTAATACGACGAGAGAGACGATCGAGTTGTCGTTGCTTTTCAGCCACGTCATCTACCAGAGTGCTGTTGGTCTTGAGTAGCAATGAGTAAGCATTGTTCTGTGTAGTGACATTGTTGGACAGTTGTAGAAGCTGATTAGCAAAAGTGTTAGCCACTACTTGCAATTCTCTAACCCTAGACTCCAATTGTGTAATGCGTTCAGCATCAGTCATAGGTGAGGTGGATGGAGCACCAGAAGTTGTGGTTGGTGGTGTGGGAGCAGGCGGTTGCATTTTCTTCGCTATCTCGGTAGCAACATCGGTTAATAGACGCGCTGCAACCCTGCTAGATTTGGTGGTTGGATGCGAAGACGGGCGAACCAAAGCAGCAATCATTTCAGCCTCTGAGGGCGTAGAACTTGATTGTAGATGAGCTGCAGAGGTTGAAGCTGTTTGTCTGAGCAGCTTGCGAGGTCGAGTAATCAGCACCTCCTCCTCTTCTTCTTCATCCTCATCTTCTTCGACAAGAACAAAATCAGGATCCTGATCAACGGCTTTCCTCTTTAACTTCAATGCCGGATCCATAATCAATTTTGATCCTTGACGAATCATCCCTTCAGGGATACCGGAGACAAACCCTGGTGGTCCAGTCTCATCATCATCATCAGACTCAGATTCAGAAGCCGAAGCAGCTTCTCCATCTCTGCCAGATGGCCCGACAGCATCAGATGCCTCAGTAGGTAGAGGTGTACCAGAGGTACTCGGACCTGCAGCCAAAAATTGATCTATATCTTTAAAGACCTGATCAGTGTCCTCTTCAACCCGTGGTGGCTCAGCAATATATTGATCCACATCCTGCAAGATAGGATCATTTGCATCATCATTTTCAGCCAAAACTTGTTGCACTACTTCAGCAGCAACTTCAGCATTAACTTGTGGCTCTTGCTGATTTGCCTGATTTAGAACCTCCTCTATCAGCTCTTGTGGTGCAGGCATAGCTGCAGCCACATTAACATCAATCCAACCATTGTTTGGTGGCGAAATATACTCGGGATTAACCAAAAATCCAAACAACTCTGTCAGCTGTGGTTGCATCTCGAATCTGCGAGAGGTTTGCATAAACATCGCATTATATGCCCGTAACCCAATGGTATCAACCTTCAGATCCGCTTGAAAAACTGGCAGATCAGGGATAGAGGCCCTAATAATCAGCATGCAAAATCGAGGATAGATCATAAACTGCGATCTGACTCCCCCCAAAATTTGGCGTACAATCTCCCCAAAGATGTAATCTGAAAAGCTGTATGGTTTGTTATAAACCAGTGACAGTAAAGCAGATAGGAGAGAAGAGCTTAACTCATCGTATCCTCCCTTTTTCGGTCCAAAGATAGTCACAAGGATATGCTATAAGAATCTCCATTCACCGAAAACGAGCGCCTTCAAGAACTGACGGCCTCTCTTGGGTCCAACATACCCCATTCGTCCTAGAGCTCCCTCAATAAAATCTGACGGAAACTCAGTAGGTCCGTCTTCTTGCTCTACAGTGCCCAACTGTAATATATTTCTAAGATCAGAGGCAGAGAAGATAACCTGACGATCATTAATCCTTGTCTGGATGACCGGAGGATTCACTGATGTGTCATATACTATATTCGCCCAGAACTGGGTAAGTATATTTTGTGAAAGAGCAGGTGACTCTGTAATGGCGTACTGTATCCTTGATCGACTCAGAAAAGTAAGAATCCGAGCGACCCTGGATGCACCTCGTGCATTGACATCCAAATCAACGAGCACGTTGTGATGAGCAACAAATAGTCGAGCCATATCTGTAATATCACAAATTACACAAATGTTAGACAATGAGTTTAACCAATATTGATAAACTTATATGATCTACAACTCACAATTGAACTATTAAGTTGTGAAACTTAATTATCAATTATAGTTGTTCAACATATACAGAATCAATAAGTCTAACTTTCAAATTAACCTGCTACACAAATATATTACTTATTACGGAAAGTCATAAGTCTTATATATAGAGTATACAGTTTTATGTGTTTACATTTAAGTCGACACGTCTAACCGTAGACTATTTTAACTTATAAACGCTCAATTAGTTAACTAATCGAGAGATCGTAAATTAAAAGTAGAAATCAAAAGTTTCAAAAAGTCAACTCGCTAGTTCAACTCGCAGTCAACATGTCAACTCGCAAGTTCAAATCGCAGTCAACAAGTCAACTCGCAGTCAACAAGTCAACTTGCAAATTGCAGGTTCAACTCGCAGGTTAGACTAGCAAGTCAACTCGCAGGTTGGACTCGCAAGTCAACTCGCAAGGTTGACTCGCAGGTCAACTCGCAAGTTCAACTCGCAAGTCAGACTTGCAAGTCAACTCGCAGGTTGGACTCGCAGGTCAACCGACAAACTGGACTCGCAAGAGCGGGCTGCGAGTTGAGTCTGGATCTCAACTCGCAGCATGAACAGTTTGAATTCAAAACTCAAGTTTTTATAAAAAGGCCGATTTTGATTAAATTATACGGTGGAATTCATTGATTTTTACCTTAAAATGATCACAATCTAAATGTGAATAAATGTTACGGAGTCAAAAAAATCCAATACGCGAACAAGATTTTGAGAATATAAATTCTGTCAGCGGGTTCGCAAGTGAGTGGGTTCGCAAAGGGATGTGGGTTCGCAGGATTGTTATCGCGTGAACTCGCAGCCCTTTATATATCCGTGAACTCGGCTCGCAGAACTCAACTCGCAGCCTTGTCAACTCGCAGTACTGTTCTCGGCTCGCAGTTTTTGTCCAAAAATTACATTTTAATTACAAAACGTCATTTTTAAGTCCAAGTCGCGTACAAGTCTAAAATCAGAGGATCTTTCACTTGTGATGCAATAATACGAACAATAGAAACATAAGTAAAATAAAATAAAAAGTAAAAATAAAAATAAGATATAATGAAATAAATAAAAGTTCAATGATTCATAATAAACATTGGAATAAAGTACCCTTGTATTAATGAAACATTTTGACTAAAATAAAATTACAATAAAATAAAGTAAATTAAATCCTAATCGAGGGCATTAAGAAATTTATCGACAGTGGGATCATATCAGAAGGAAACAGCTGAACCAAATGATGAGTAAAACATCTAAGAAGATTGTTAGTATCCAAACCTTATGAAATTCACAATAAGTTACATAAGAACTCACAACTTAACCATTTATCAACTTTACATTTATAAGAGTATAACTTGGTTACCTATTTCCACAAAATATAATATTCACATCAAAATGGAGTGATTTAAATATCATAGACAGTTCAAGATGATTACTGGTATTATAATCCATATAAACAAAGTCTACACTGATTTCCAAGCAAACCTTTTATTGTTTGAATGTGTATTACCTAATGTGATTCAAAAATGACATACTGAGAAATTTAGTAAAACACATAACACTGTTTCTTTCACTTTGCAAGATAGAGGTCACTAAATGATGTTCTTTTCGAAAACATATGACATACCCTTGAGTGAATTTATAAAATGAGACAAACATCAAACCCATTTTGTAGATACTAGTGGTTCTAGATCTGTACTTAGTACAACAGAAGATCCCTTAGTATAGACAAACCAAGCTTGAAACCATTGGCAAAACTAAAGGGGTCAGGTCTGTACTTAGTACAATAGAGACACCAGTAATTTCACTAACAGCCATAATTCTTATTATTTGTCTTAGACATATTTTCATAGTTTCTTGATAACAGTGTATGGTCAGACTATCTTTCATCAATTAAGACTTATGTCATACGTCATATAGTAAATCACACGAGATAACACACAGAAGATTTATAGCTTATTATATGCTCAGAAATCAAAGCAGAAATTGCCTACCAGTACATCATATAATGAAGCTATCTAGATCTAAAGTTTTTCGAGTAGATTATATCGTGTGGAGAGAGGAGTATACTAAAATAAAGATAAGTGAAGGCCTGGTTTTAAAGATGTAAAGTTCATGTAACAAATTTGAATCTACTAACACATCTAACTTAAGACTTTTACCTACATTTATTAAGCCAATTCCTCTAATTTACTATCATTTCCCAGTTGATAAAGACTTAACCTGTATCGGAGGCGATTCCCCAATGGTAACAAGCAAATGAATGCTATACGCCTTACCCCTTTTTTTTTTTTTTTTTTTTTTTTTTTTTTTTTTTTTTTTTTTTAAATTTGCATAAACTAATAAATAAGACCAGCTAGTTATTACAAAATAACTCTATGGAAGACTAATCCTCTGGATTTCTCATTCCATTTAGTTGCACCAATTTCTCGAATCGAGCTCTGTCGAACGCTTTGGTGTATAAGTCTGCTAAATTATCCACAGATGGAACCTTAGCTAACTTTATCAGGTTCTTCTCAGCACAGTCTCTAATAAAGTGATGTCGAATATCAATATGTTTAGTTTTGCTGTGCTTGACCGGATTATTGGTTATTGAGATCGTTGATTCATTATCAATCATCATAGGAGTATTTGTTATACTCAACCCATAATCAAGCAATTGTTGTTGTATCCACAGAACTTGGGAACAACAGCTGCCAGCTGCAACATATTCAGCTTCACATGTAGAAATGGCTACTGAGGTTTGCTTCTTGCATTGCCAAGAGACCAGTCTACCTCCTAGGAATTGACATCCACCGGTTGTAGACTTTCTATTCTGATTGCATCCTCCGTAATCAGAATCAGTGTAAGCCACAAAATCTAAGTCTCCATCAGTCGGATACCAAAGTCCCAGCTTCGGTTTCCCTTTGAGGTAACGAAGAATTCGTTTTACAGCTTGCATGTGAGATTCTTTAGGTGTAGCTTGATATCTTGCACAGACACATACTGCAAACATTATATCAGGCCTGGAAGCTGTAAGATACATTAGTGATCCAATCATGGCCCTATAAAGAGTAGGATCCACATCTCTATCACTCGATGTATCTGGCCCAATACCATGAGCTTCTGGAATGGGAGTATGAAAAATTCTAGATTCTTCCATTTTGAATCGTTCTAGAAGCTCATTCGTATACTTAGTCTGATGAATGAAATATCCATCTTTCTTTTGATCGACTTGCAATCCTAAGAAAAATGTCAATTCACCCATCGCTGACATTTCAAACTTGTTCTTCATAACCTTTTCAAATTCACTACACATCCTTTCGTCAGATGACCCAAAGATGATATCGTCAACATATACTTGAACAAGTAGAAAGTCTCTTCTTTTCCATTTCACAAAGAGTGTACTGTCAATTCTTCCTCTTGTGAATCCATTCTCAAGAAGATAAGTGGACAGTGTCTCATACCACGCTCTCGGAGCTTGATGTAATCCATATAGAGCCTTATCGAGACGATATACTCTGTCTGGATACTTTGGATCAGTAAATCCCGGTGGTTGAGAAACATACACCGTTTCTTTGACTTTGCCATACAAGAAGGCACTTTTAACATCCAGCTGAAATACTTTTATTTTCTTTGAGGCTGCAAATGCTAAGAATAACCTAATTGCTTCAAGCCTAGCCACAGGCGCAAACACTTTATTGTAATCAATCCCCTCTTGTTGATTAAAACCTTGGACAACTAGACGAGCTTTATTGCGAATTACGATTCCTCGATCGTCTTTCTTGCACTTAAATACCCATCTAGTTCCAATTGGATATTCTCCAACAGGTAGGTCAACCAACTCCCAAACTTGCAATTTTGTGAACTGAGACAGTTCTTCCTGCATTGCCTCGACCCACGAATTTTCCTTCAAAGCTATCTGAACATTCTTAGGTTCAATTTGTGAGATAAAGCATGAATATAGACATAGATTAGAAATCCCTGTCTCGTTCATTTCAGCATACAAGCTTGAGTGAGTGGATGTACTAGCTTTAGATTGATTCCGAGTCAGAACAGGAGAATTTGGATCACCAATGATATTATCAATTGGATGACTCCTATTAATTCTTGTTGAAGTAACAGGTTCAACTGGAATATCATCCTGTAAGTTGGCACCAATTTCCTCCAAGGGTGGTATACCATCATTAGTAGTTGATATCCTTAATTGTCTCAGAGGAGTAAGAACATCATCCATAATCCTTTGAGAAGCAATTTCAGGATCTTCACTCTCTTGAGGTATATCATCTTGAGGTTGTTGTGACTCGATAGGGGTTACCACATCAGTATCGACAATATTCCTAGCATCAGACGTTTGAGCACTCGTTGTTGGAGAAGGAGTGGGATCCTCATCTCCCGACAATAAATGCTCAGGAATGTCTGAGTTACGGACATAGTCACTGATAGGGACTTTAAATGACTTGAAAAGATCTGAATAATCAAATTGCCAATCCAATCCTTTATGCGAGTCATGTGTATAGCTCGTAACTTCGATGTTATAAACTATTTCAACACGTCCCGAATTTTTATTGAATGCCCGTTTGTTTGGTGAGTTAGGCATGTAACCTAGGAAGTATCCTTCGTCAGCCTTCTCACCAAATTTAGGTTGATGACTTGTTTTCAACAACGTACAGGAAACTCCAAAGGGTTCAAACCCTTTTAAGTTTGGTTTCTTTTTGTTCAAAAGCTCATAACATGTCTTGTTCTGCTTTTTAACCGTAAGAACCCGATTGAGAACATAACATGCTGTATTCACTGATTCTGCCCAAAATATGACCGGAAGCCTTGAATCTGCAAGCATTGTTCTCGCTGCTTCAATTAGAGTTCTATTCTTCCTTTCAGCAACACCATTTTGTTGAGGTTCATATGGTGCACTGAATTGATGTTGAATGCCTTTGCTTAAGCAATATACATTCAATGTAGAATTCTTGAACTCGGTCCCATTGTCACTACGAATTCTCTTAACTCTTTTTCTATAGATGTTCTCTATTAGATCTAGAAACTCCATAAGAATGCCCGGAGTTTCATCCTTAGATCCCAAAAAGAATACCCAAGAGAATCTAGAGAAATCGTCTGTGACAACCAGACAGTACCATTTGCCACCTATGCTTCTCTTGCTTATTGGGCCAAAGAGATCCATATATAGCAACTCAAAAGGCGAGGAAATAGAGTTCACATTTTTAGACTTGTGTGGTTTCTTATGCTGTTTTCCTTTCAAGCAGGATATACACTTGTCTTCAAATGCAAAACTCTTCGGTGGTACACCCAGAACTAACCCATGTTTGGTTATATAGTTCATTTTTCGAAAGTTTAAGTGTGCCATTTTCCTATGCCATAGGAGAGAGTCTGATTCTGAAGCCTTGGATAACAGACAAGTAGACACCATTGAAGTAATAGGAGCATTCATGTTGATAGCATAAATGTCCTTCTTCCTTGGAGCTTTCATCAGTATCCATTTATCGGGAATGATAAAACCCGGCTTCAGGATCAAGGCCTCTTTCTCAGTGAAGAGAACAGGATGACCTTTATCACAGACTTGGGAAACACTCACTAGGTTGTGCGTTAGTTCTTCAACATAATTCACATCCTCTAGAGTCAAAGTTCCATTAGAAACAGTTCCTTTCCCAGTAATTACTCCTCCTTTATCACCGGCGAAGTGCACTCCTTGTCTCAGTCCACCTCTGAAGTCTGTCAGTAGACTTCTGGTTCCTGTCATGTGCCTAGAGCATCCACTGTCAACATACCACCAATTATCATTGTTCCCAGTCTGCTCCTGCACATACAAGTTGTAAACAATCAGTTATCAAGAGGGACCCAAGCCATTACGGTCTTGGTTTGTCCCTTATCATCGACAAACTGTAGCTCTTTAAAGTAACCATCCTTCCCATTAGGAGCTTTGGTCACTTTTGAAGGAGCATCAGCTTGCTGATGATTAGTGGTCCTGGGTCTATAAGTTGATTGATTTCCAACCCTCCCCGAAATATAACCCTGGGATTTTTGCCCTTGGCTACGATTATCATAGGACCCTTGGTAAACTCCTTGTGTGCGAGATGTAGAACCAATCTCAAAATGACTTTGGTTCCTTCTCGGAGTCATAAACCTCGACGGCACCTGATCCTTAGCAGAGTTTTCATGCCGTTTAGGTTTTGGTGGCGAGACACTGTGAGACGTATCTCTTTTCAGAGCAGTCACAGGTTTAATACCAATACCAGGTCTGGTACCTAACCTGTCTGTGCTAGAGATATTTTTAGACTTATCACTGGCCTCGCGCTTAGGAGCAGCTTCATTCTTCTTATTGGGACAACAAGAAGAGACATGTCCTCGTTGATGACATTTGAAGCATGACATCTGCTTTCGTGACTTAGCAGTCTTAGCAGACTCCTTCTTTATCTGATCAAAAGACACTGAAGGTAACTCCTTATGTTTCTTAATGACTTCATTATTTCCATCAGTACTTCCAATCATCCCACTTGATACGAATTGTACTTTAGTGAGAGATTTGACTGTACTCTTGGTTAAAGATGAATCATTGACAGTCTCTTTTTGGATCTCAGATGCAATAGACTGTTGATTTTCCAAATCCTCAGTCTCAGGATTAACATCTGTCATTTCTAAGTCAACAGAAGTGGAAGCAGTGTAATTGGCATTAAAAGGCGGAGGGACATCTGAGTATCCTAGGCCAGTAACATCCTTTACACTACGTTGAGAGCCAATGATTCTATCTAAGGTCAAAGAAGAAGTTCTATAACCTTCAAATTTTCTATTCAGCTCTACCAGTTTCATATTTGACTCTGATAACTCCTTATCCCTAATAGCTATATTTCTATTAAGCTCATTAAGGTTTAGATATAACCCGTCTATTTTAATACATTGTTCATTTATAATGTCAGTCAGACTGGTCTTATCTAGAGCATCACTCTTAATCTTCTCGTTCAGTGCTAATTTATCTTCACCTAACCGACGAACATCAGACTTAGCTAAGTCTAATTCTGAGGTCAAGGTTTTGTTAGATTCTGCAAAGACACTAACCTGTGTTTGAAGATCAGTAACTAAATAGCACACATCAGTGAGAGTAAGGAGATCTAGACATACCTTTTTCTTTTCGGATTGAATATCAGCCATATATGCCACAAAATCATTGGGACTCAATTATTCTGTCGAGTTGATGTAGAGAACATCTTCCTCAATCCCCTTAACTTCTGTGTGTGGCACATTAGCTTGAGGTTCTTCAGTAGTCGGCATGTAGTAAGTGGATTCAATTTGTTTCTCTTGATCGTCAATCTCAGCCATGAGAGCTTGCTCTGATGGTGTAGACCAATCATAAGATCCGTCTATTTGCTGAACCACTAAGACTTTGGAAGTTAGATTACTTCCTGAATCTTGTTTTGAAGTTCCAGCATCAATCTTTGGTCTTTGGCATTCCCTGGCAAAGTGTCCGTAACCTTGACAGTTATAACACTTGACCTTGGACTTGTCAAAACCTGGTCGATTTCCAACCACTCTCTTACCCGTACGCTTTAGGAAATTCTTTACTCTCCTTGACACCATAGCCAGTTGCCACTGGAGGTCCATTTCCTCTAAGTCATCAGGGTCAACCTGATCATAATCTTCATCAAATTGTGCTGGATCGTTTATCTTCCCTTGAATATAGTTTTCATAGGAAGCAACGAACGATGCCAACACAGAAAGTTGTTGTTCGGCTGATTTCACACTCATCGGCATCTTATGATGCCCTTGAGTGGATTTATCTGAGGTGGTGTTCCTGTTTCGTTTATCACCGCTATCCGAAGCAATGAAACAGAGATCCTCAGTCAATTTTTCTCCAATCTCATCAATTTCACCCGCAAACAAAGCCGTGGTCAAATTGGATGAGGAATTAGAGATACTAGTCTTTCCATGGTACAGACCAGGATTCTGTAGATGATCAGAATCCGTATCTCTCGTTTTCTTAGAGAAATCATAACCCCTTAGTTTATCAATTGCTTTCTCTAGGGTCATGGTTGCATATCTTTCATCATTATCTTTCAGCATGATACCGTACATCTCCCATTTACAAGGTAAACCCTCAATAAACTTGTCGGTTTTCTCCTTGTCATTATAAAAGATAGCATGGTCGTCAAGCTCACTTAATAGATGATAGAAACGGGTGGTGTAAGCCTCAAGATCTTCTTATCTAAAAGCCTTAAATACCATAAACTGCTTTTTTAGAAGATTACATTTACCAGCTTTCACCTGAGGGCTCCCCTCACATCTCTTTTCTAGAGCGTCCCACAGCTCTTTAGCTGTGTGAAAGGACTTCAACTGATGGTTGATCTCCTTAGGAAGGCTCATCTTAATTGAAGAATGTGCTTTATTATCGATGGTGAATTCTTTCTTCTGATGGTCATTCATTCGATCATAAGTCACAATCACTGTTGCGTTCCCTACCTCAGCTGTAGGTGCAACATATCCGTTTTTAATACACAACCAAATAGTGATGTCGTGGAATCTACAGTAACTTTCAAATCTGTCTTTCCACCCGTAATAGTCCTCAAGTCTAAGTAGCTTCGGTGGAACATTAGATTTTCCAACCTCGTGTTCCATCTCGATCATTCGGCTTAAATCAGACATTTTAAAGTGAAAAATTAAGTTATATTGCGAATTCAATAATCTCAACTCGCAACTAAACTCAGTTCGCAGGAAATGTCAGTTCGCAGAAGTCTCAGCTCGCAAAAATCTCAGTTCGCAAGTAAGATTCGGCTCGCAGATAATCTCAGTTCGCAAGTCAATCTCAACTCGCAGAGAATCTCAGCTCGCAGGAACTCAGTTCGCAATGGAACTCGGTTCGTAGGAATCTCAACTCGCTTCGCAGAAATCTCAGTTCGCAAAGGAACTCAGTTCGCAATGGAACTCGGTTCGCAGGAATCTCAACTCACAGAGAATCTCAGCTCGCAGAAACTCAGTTCGCAATGGAACTCGGTTCGCAGGAATCTCAACTCGCAGAAACCCTAATCTCAACTCGCAGATAACAGTAACCCTAATCTCAACTCGCAAAACGGCGCCTCGAAATCTGGGAACTGAACTTTTTGGTATTTTTACGAATAAATCCGTAGATTTCGTTCGAAAAACGACCCTAAAGATGTTATATAACCAAAAACCTTGTAACCACAACGTTTCTAAGCCCGAAAGCTCTGATACCAATTGTAAGGTCGCTAGATCTTTGTTCGATAACGGATTATCTTTAAGTATTGAGGTGCGGAATCCCTCAATACGTTAAGGTTTATTGCTTATATAACTTTGCAATTAATTAACAAGCTTCGTTTTGATATTAACTAGTGTTAAACAATCAAAACCGAGCCTATTCAATAAATGCTTTTATATCTGCACAGATTTCGAGGAGAGAATACTTAAAATATTTGGTGTGTGTAAAGAGCACGGATTTCTAGGTCTATAATAATGAGCAGCTTTTAAAATATTTATATCTGGTTCAACTCGCAGCCCATGGGCCTGCGAGTCCAGATAGACTGCGAGCCCACATCTCAGCTCGCAGGTAGGTCCCGCGAACCGAGATAGCTGCGAGCCCAAAACTCAACTCGCAGGTAAGACCTGCGAGTCCAGTTTACAGCGAGCCCAGATCTCAACTCGCAGCTGAGAGCTGCGAGTCCAGATTGGACTGTGAGTTGAGATCTCAACTCGCAAGTTTGTTGACCTGCGAGTTGACTTCTCAATTCACGATTCAGACCTTAACTTAAAATCGATATTTGTCTAATAACATTTAACAAATAATAATAACAAGTTAATATCATATATTTACAAGTTTAAACCAATTTATACAAGTTTGATAATAAATACACTAGTCCTATTACAAGCTAGATCTATTGTCACAATAACATGTCCCAACATCACTGATCCGGAAGAGAAGGGTCTTGGATTCAATAAGAGCAAGGTAAAATGCTACCAGTGTCACAACTATGGACACTTTGCTCGTGAATGTGACAGAAAGAAGAATCCACCTTCCGGTTTGTCCAAGCCCTCTCAGTCCACCTCATCTGAGAAGACCAGATCTGATGAAAAATCGATGGTTTCCGCTGCGCTACTGCTTTCCAACAATGCTTGGGAATGGTCTGACCCAGATGAAGATGATACAGAACGGGCACTAATGGCTGAAGTGCATGAGGTACATGATGAACCCTTATCTTGTGTATCATGCATTAAATTAACTAACCAGCTAAATAGGTATAGAGAGGATACCACACGCCTTAACACTGTCATAGAAAATTTAACTGAAACAAATAATATGTTACGGGACAGTGATAAGGCCAGTGGTCAAAAGTTAAAAGCTATTTTGGAAGAGAAAAAGGAACTAAAAGCTAAAATTTTTGAACAACAAGATGAAATTGGTAGCTATGTTGACATGCTATCATCTCTTAAAAGGGAACTTGTTGAATCTCAAACTGAGGTTTTAAATTTAAAGAAAAAGCTTTCAAACTTTTCAATATCCTCTCTAGTCTTTGATGAAATCCTACAGGCACAGAGGACTGACACTAAGAGTAAGGCAGGACTTGGTTTTCATCAAGTCCCACCTCCTAAGGATTATCTTCCTATGCCTGTTAGGGATAATGTAAATGATATGATGCCTATCTTCACCAAGATAGATGTTAAACCTATCAAACCTGATGTTAGATTCAATATAAGTAAGCCTGAGCTAGTTAAGGCTGAAAATGTCATCATTGCATGCGAACAACTTGAAACTAGTAAGCCCGAGCCTATTAGGACTAATACTAGTGAGTCTGACACAATTAAGACTCAAAAGGTTGAGGAAGTTAAGATTGTTAAGGATAAGATTCCTCAGACTGAGCCTATTAAGTCTGAGAATATTGTTGAGCCTAAGAAAGGAAAGGATCTTTCTGTGCTTCCTCGTATCGTGTGAAGAAGGATGATCGGGGCGTGGTAATTCGCAACAAAGCACGTCTAGTGGTCCAGGGCTTCACTCAAATTGAAGGTTTGGACTATGATGAAGTATTTGCTCCGGTTGCTCGTTTGGAATCCATCCGCATTTTCCTGGCGTACGCTTCATTCAAAGGATTTCGGGTTTACCAGCTTGACGTTAAGAGTGCATTTCTGTATGGTCAAGTGGTTGAAGAGGTCTATGTCAAACAGCCGCCTGGATTTGAAGACTCTGTTCATCCGAACTACGTCTGCAAGCTGGACAAGGCATTGTATGGTCTTCATCAAGCTCCTAGAGCTTGGTATGAGCGGCTTGCGACTCATCTTCTGAAGAATGGTTTTGTACGAGGAACGATCGACAGTACTCTCTTCATCAAGCATGCAGGGGAGGACTTGTTATTAGTATAGGTTTATGTGGATGACATCATCTTTGGTTCCACCAAGGATGAACTGTGTCGCGACTTCGAACGGATCATGAAGTCAGAATTTGAAATGAGTGCAATGGGGGAACTGAACTTTTTCTTGGGCGTACAAGTCGAACAATCTGCTAAAGGGATTTACATTCATCAGTCCAAGTACGTCAATGATATGCTTACGCGGTATAACTTGACTGACTATAAATCCTATGGGACACCTTTAGAGCTGAATCATTCACCTTGGTCCAGCGGAAGATGAAGAAGACTGTCCGGAAAAAGATTACCGATCAATGATTGGTTCTCTGATGTATCTCACTGCATCGCATCCGGACATTGTCTTTGCAGTCTCTCTCTGTTCTAGGTATCAGGCTAAACCGAAGGTGTCTCACATGATGGAAGTTACGCGAATTTTCGGTTATCTCAAATGTAGACCAATTCTTGGTCTCTGGTATTCTAATGAGAAAACATTCGCGCTCACTGCTTACTCGGACTCGGATTATGGGGGATGCAATATGGATAAGAAGTCCACTTCTGGTGGATGTCAGTTTCTTGGACCTCGGCTCGTATCATGGCAGTGCAAAAAGCAAACAACTGTTTCTACCTCAACCGCAGAGGCTGAATACATTGCTGCTGCTAGTTGCTGTTCCCAGGTTCTTTGGATACAACACCAGTTGCGCGATTACGGTTTACTCTTAACTATGACTCCTATTCATATAGATAATACTGCTGCTATATGTATTACTCGTAATCCTGTCCAACATTCAAAGACCAAACACATAGAAATTAGGTTTCATTTCATTCGTGATTGTTATGAAAAACACCTAATTGATCTGGTCCAAATAGATACCCTTAAGCAGAATGCCGATCTGTTCACCAAAGCCTTTTCCCGTGCTCGTTTCGATGAGCTAGTCAACATGATAGGGTTACGTTTCTTTCCCATTCAAAAGTAATATTTGTGACCTCATTATGTTATGTTCTTATGCTTATTATTTATTCAAAGAAAAAAAAAAAAAAAAGAAGGGGTAAGTAATGCAATAGCCACTCTTTGTGTTTACTAGCATTAAAAAAAAAGCAACGTTGCAACATTTGCAAAAGACGTTTAGTTGTGTCTGTAAACAACTAGGGATATGATAGTACATTAGGAGATATCCCTCAAACGTCAATCTTAAGTTTTATCCTCGATGTATCAGTAGGTTTATCTTGTATCTGTTATACTTGCTCTTATAAACATCTGATTACTTGCACGATGTATTGGTAGACATGTTCACACTCTTCTTTGAGCAACTAAGAAATACTTTAATCTGTGTTTAATCTTTTGTGATGACCATCATATGATGTATGACAATTTGTCTTAATTCTTGTATATTAGCTAGCCATGCTTCAATTAACTTGAGTCTGTATATGACAACATTTGGGGATTTATGTTGTCTGTTTCCTTTGTTGTACGTCTGTACATACCTGGTCTCAGTCAGTATACTTTCCAATCTTATAAAATCAAAGATTACTTACAAGGTCGCCAAATGGTTTGACCAAGTCTGGTTTTGCTTACACCTGAATCGAGTTTATGTCGCTTTGTTGTACATATGTACAGACCTGTCACCGCTGGCTTGATTCTTAAAAATGTTGAATTCAAACGCTTTCTCTAACTAATCGAAGTTTTGGGCATGTCTTAATACTAAGAGTATATCTATGGGGGAGTCACAGAGATCTATTCACTCTCACAATAACTGCTAAGCTTGAAGTTGTGTGTGTTACATGTTTAAGTGAACAAACAATACTGATAATCGTCTTGTTTCAGACTGCGTCTAAGGCCTGATAAGTTTCTTGATAAATGTTGATACATATTAGAGTGTCTGTCAGTTGGTCAAGTCTGTAATGTGTCTGTGTATGTAATAGACTTAGAATAATTACATTTTCTGTGTACTGCGACACAGTGCTTGTGTCGCACTAGTTGTAGTTGCGACACAGTGCTTGTGTCGCAATTGTGACCTCTGCGACACAAGGCTTGTGTCGCAGAACGGCCAGACAGTTTAGTATAAATACCCTTGTTATAGATATTTAGGGCAAAGACATTTTCCAATCATTTTTATTCTCTGTATTTGGCTGCTACACTGATTTTGTTGAGAATATTTTGGGGATTGGTGCATATAAAGTTTTGTTTTCATTTGATTATCATTTATTACAAACTTCATATCTTTTGCTTTGTCTTCGTGTCTTCATTAACCTTATGATTTGAGTAAAGATCACCCTAATGGGATCCACAATTGGTATCAGAGCCAATATCTATGATTGATAGTGGTTTCAAATCATTTGGTTAAACTTGTATGCATTTTCTTGATCCTTTGACATTTTATTAGTGTTTGATCTTCTTTATTGGTGCTATATAGTTGTTTTGTAGTGTTTTTGAACCTAGAAAGCTGTATCTTTATTGGTTTTTGGATAAAAAACATTTAGGGTTCGAAAATCTGTGTTTTTGAGGCTTGTTCGTACTGACAGCGCCGTGTTTGCGACACAGTGTGCGACATAATATTGTGTCGCTATAGGGTTTCAGCGACCTTAATTCTGCGACATAGTGTTGCGACACAAGGTCTTCAGCGACCTTAATACTGCGACACAGAACCTGCGACATAACACTTGTGTCGCTGTCTGATCAGTTGCGACATAATCATTGTGTCGCTGCTAGTCTTTTTGCGACATAACCTCTGCGACATATCGCTTGTGTCGCATTTTTCAGTTTTTCAAAATTTTTTGAAAAGTCTTTCGAGTCCATTACCATATCTACTTCTACTTCACTTCAACAGGTTGGAGCAATGCTGAAGCATTCAAGTGAGGTGGGTTCTACAAACAAACCACCGATGTACACTACGGGCATGAACTACTTAGACTGGCGTCAACGGTTTGAAGCTTTTGTATCTTTCAACGATGCTGAGATGCTGATCTATCTTGAAGAACGATATGAACGTCCTGTTCGAACCGGTATATTTAATGGACCTATTCCTGAAAAGTCCATCAAATCAATGACTCCTGAAGAGCGTAAGGCCTTCGATACCGAACGAAAGACCTATTCTGCGATTACTATGGCCTTACCTCAACAGATCTTGAGACAACTACGCCATCACAAGACCGCTTATGATTTATGGAAAGGGTTTGAGAAGAAATGTGGTGGTAGTGATCAGTACAAAAGAAACAAACTGGATCTGGTTAAGAAACAGTTTGAGGTCTTTGACATGTTACCTACTGAGTCTCTGGAAGATATGTGTAGTCGATATTCTCAGCTCGTAAGTGAATTGGTTGAGGGTGGAGTAAATCTCGACAAAACTGATGTAAACAAAAAGCTTCTGGGTTCATTATTGTGACACCCGACCCTTTAGGGTAATGATTACCTTAAACTAGAACTCAAATTTCGTGTATTTAGTTCTGTATTAGGCTAAGTACTTGTGATTATTTGCAACTATTTGTATATATGTGTATGTACACTTACGTAATTGTTTGAATTACACCTTCGTAATTTTTTCGTAATTACGCGAAACAACCGGACGTGGTCCGACTATTTATACGACGTTGGTGAAAACTTTCCATAGATAACGTAATCATATTTATAGTTAAAATGGTGGTTATATACCTTATATTATTATTTCAAATACTAATACACGAAAAACTTTGACGTTTTGTTTAAAACGTATCAAACGCGACAAAAACGCGCAAACCGAGCCCGACACCCGATTGACACCAGAAATATACTTTTGTAACTCAATTTAATAATTTAAGAATACTTACTTATCCCGAATATTATTCACAAATTTAAAAGTATATACAAAAGCTCGACGTAAATTATCAACTTTTTAAATCGCAAATTAACGTTTAAACGAACGGGGAACGAAACACGAAGTCTAGAAAACGAGTCACGAGCCCGAAACACTTTTGGGCCAGGCCCAATTCGGCTTGGGCTGATCCAAGAAGCCCACCCCAAATAAGTCCAAGCCCACCCCACAAAACACCTCTCCTACACCTCATTTCACACACACAACCCACACCAATTCTCTCCTCCTTCTCTCTACACTCTCAACTCTCTCTCTCTCTAAAATCTGCCATCTTTCCACCACCATCAACCACCTCATCACCACCACCAACCACCACTCCACCACCACAAGCCGCCACCATAATTTCAAAGAAAAGTCAAGAAATCAAGCTCTTCCTCACCTTCCTCTCCATTTCAATCCGTTTTCAATCTTGTAAGAACATATAACTCTTTTATAATACTTGTAATTCACCTATAAACATGTTAAAGTGCTCACTTAACTAATATATGTCCAAAAGAATACATAAAAATCGTTTTTCATAACTTTAAACATGCAAGAACTTTGCATGCAATCCGGCCAGAAAATTTGTCCAACTTTGGGAGGTGATATCTACCTCAAAACTTGACCAAAATCAACGATTCAAAAGGCTAAAATTAAGTTTAAGAAGTTATCTTTCATTTGACACTGGTCTCATAATTTTTGGAGCTCGTTTGATACCTGAAATAATTTTTACAAAAACATGTAGGCGGGCTGGGTAAAAAGGCAGAAATTTGTCCCTTATTGTTTTAGTCATAACTCAAGATTTACATGTCCAAACGACTTGAAACCAATGCCAAAACTTCAGAAATTGTGTTAAGAATAATAGTGGTAGAGATGACTTTGTCCCAAATGTGCACGCATTTTGCCCAGAAACTCAATCTCCTTGCATGTCTCCTGATTGGCTACTTTTTGACCCTTGAGAGAATCCATAATTTTCATAAATACTTAAACTCGTCTAAAAATTTTATAAAAATTATTTTAAGTACCTAACATAATAAGAAACAACATATATTTTTCTTGGATTTTTTCTCGAAAATTTAGATTACGAAATAAAATTGGAAAAACTGATCTGTTTTGGTCCTTGTGTCGCTGAAGCCCAGTAGTCATTAGCGACACTATCCTTGTGTCGCTATAGCATTGAACCGTCACATTTTGCGACACAACCCTTGTGTCGCTATAGCATTGAACCGTCACATTTTGCGACACAACCGTTGTGTCGCTATAGCATTGAACCGTCACATTTTGCGACACAACCCTTGTGTCGCTATAGCATTGAACCGTCACATTTTGCGACACAACCCTTGTGTCGCTATAGCATTGAACCGTCACATTTTGCGACACAACCCTTGTGTCGCTATAACATTTGAACTGTCACCTCTGCGACACTAATTGTGTCGCCAACACCACATTAGCGACACAAGCCTTGTGTCGCTGATGACCAAAAATCAAAACATTTTTACTAAAAGAAATATGAGCTCGACCCCACCAGGGGTTGCCACCCCTTGGACCCCGCCACCAGGGGCGCTGCCCTCAGACCCCCGTGGGCTTCACCCACTTCCCACACTAAGCAACATTATGTTTTCACAAACTTTCACCAACGTTTCGTACACGTCTTTCGATAAGTAAACAAGAACGGACATACTAGTTAAGTGAACTACTAACTTATAAGTGGACATTAACCCTCCACTTATACAATCACTATAGATGGTCTTTTGAGACATCTACTTACACAATCTTATACGTCTAGGGCGTTAGAAGATTACTATTGGGAACACGAATTGCTTGCTACTTGTTAATTGCTAAGTAACAGGCTAATCTCAGGTGAGTTTCATAGCCCCTTTTTCTACTATTTCCACTCAGGGGTGAGAATACATACAATTGCTTTTAACAACTGCTATTTTATGTGAACGCAAGTACAAAACACGATATATTAGTTGCATGAGTTATTTAACTAATCCTGAAAGTCCCCCACACATAGTTTGTTAGTATCGATATAGCGTGAATGTTAATGAATAGTACTATTTGGGATTGACTCCCCCCGTCCGGGTTAGTCGCACTAACTGGTCAAACGGACGCATTATCATTTGTTCTTACGAGTGTTGGATTAGGCACTCGCTGGGAGGCACCACGATCGTGGCACTTGATTGTGACCCGACACCACAGTTAAGCTCGAACTATGGGCTCATGGCAACAATATACACCTCTTTTACATTTTTGTAATACATTACTATCATGGTTGGATGATACAAACAGGAAATCTTGTGTTCCACACGTTCCATATAATATAATATCAATTGTTTTCAAACCTATGAGCTCACCAACTTTACGTTGACTCTTTTAGTATGTATTCTCAGGTGACCAGCCGCAGTAGGATGCTTTGGAAGCAATAGCTCGAGTCGCATATTTTGAAACAACCAAGGAATTAGATTGCATTTACTATATTTTGTAATAATAGTTATGTGATTCTACGAATCGGATGCGAACTCCTAGCTTTTATGTAAACACTTTTAAGTTTGTAATGTAATGATTTTTGAAAACGTCTCATATAGAGGTCGTTTGTTGTAACTCTTGTGTTGTGATATTTGATTTGGTCGGCGCCCCCATGACACCCCATACCTTCCGCTGCCACGCGTCTTGGGGGTGCGACAATTACCAAAGAAATGGAATACACGCGTGCTACTGATGGAAAAAGACGAGGATATAATGGATATGGAGCTTGATGATCTAATTGGACAGATTGCTGCTGACCTCTTGGACATGCAGAAGAAGAAGATTTCAGTCAAATCGATCAAGAAGAGCTTGAAAGAATGGATTTGAAGTGGAGCATGGCTATGCTCACAAGACGCATCAAGAATTTCTTGAAAAATAATGGGAGGAAGAACGTCACTTATCCAGAAGAGAAGGGTCTTGGTTTCAATAAGAGTGGGGTAAAATGCTATCAGTGTCACAACTATGGACACTTTGCTCGTGAATGTGACAGAAAGAAGATTCCACCTTCCGGTTTGTCCAAGCCCAATCAGTCCAACTCATCTGAGAAGACCAGATCTGATGAAAAAGCGATGGTTTCCGCTGCACTACTGCTTTCCAACAATGCTTGGGAATGGTCTGACCCAGATGAAGATGATACAGAACGGGCACTAATGGCTGAAGTGCATGAGGTACATGATGAACCCTTATCTTGTGTATCATGCATTAAATTAACTAGCCAGCTAAATAGGTATAGAGAGGATACCACACGCCTTAACACTGTCATAGAAAATTTAACTGAAACAAATAATATGTTACGGGACAGTGATAAGGCCAGTGGTCAAAAGTTAAAAGCTATTTTCGAAGAGAAAAAGGAACTAAAAGCTAAAATTTTTGAACAACAAGATGAAATTGGTAGCTATGTTGACATGCTATCATCTGTTAAAAGGGAACTTGTTGAATCTCAAACTGAGATTTTAAATTTAAAGAAAAAGCTTTCAAACTTTTCAACATCCTCTCTAGTCTTTGATGAAATCCTACAAGCATAGAGGACTGACACTAAGAGTAAGGCAGGACTTGGTTTTCATCAAGTCCCACCTCCTAAGGATTATTTACCTATGCCTGTTAGGGATAATGTCAATGATATGATGCCTATCTTTACTAAGATAGATGTTAAAACTGTCAAACCAACTGTGAGCATCAATATAAGTAAGCCTGAGCTAGTTAAGGCTGAAAATGTCATCATTGCATGTGAACAACCTGAAACTAGTAGGCCTGAGCCTATTAGGGCTAATACTAGTGAGTCTGAAACAAGTAAGACTCAAAAGGTTGAGAAAGTTAAAACTATTAAGGCCAAGATTCATCAGACTGAACTTATTAAATCTGAAAATATAGTTGAGCCTAAATTAGGAAAGACTCTTTCTGTGTTTCCTCGTATTATTGAAGAGGAAATTGAAATTGAGGATATAACTGATCAAGAGTATCGACCAGTTAAGAAAAACGTCAAGCCTGAAAATCATATAATTACTATCGAACAAAGAGAACAGGCTATAACAAAAGGAAAAGGTAAAGCTATGGCTGAACCTCAAAAGAAGATTGTTTCTAAAACGATTAAATTAAATAAATCTTCTAAAATTTCAACTAAAGCATCTGCCGCTGTTGAATGCTCACACAAGTGTGATTGTTCAACACATGCTTCTTTTGGTCGAGCTCATCGGTTTGTTCCTAAATCTCAATCTTGTTTTGAGCAACGATCTTGCTTCTACTGCAAGAAGCAAGGTCATTTGATAAATAATTGTCATGTGCTTGCAAAGAAACAGTCTGGGAAACAGGTTTCTCAAGTTTCAAAACTTAAAAAACTTTCAAAGAAGCCTATTTCAATGAAATGCTCTAAGCCTACTATCCCAGCTGTTAAGGTCAACAAAGTTGAGCAAAATACTTTGCAAAACTTAAAGCCCAAAGTTGTTGACCTGCAAGCATCCAAACCAAAACAAGTTTGGAAGATTAAGGAATCTTGCAAAGATTCTACATCTAACAATACCTCATCAGTCAAACATTCTAAACTTTTTGAAAACAAAGTTTTGACTGATGTGGTCATTGTTGATGATGTTACTGGAGTACCCAAGACTATAAAGGCTTGGGTCTCCATTTCTAACTAATGTACCTTGTTTGTGGTGCCGCAGCAACCTGAATCTATAAAGAATAGTAAATGGTATATCGACAGCGGTTGTTCTCGGCACATGACCGGTGATGTTTCTCTTTTATCTGAAGTTCATGCTTTCAATGGAGGGTATGTGGCCTTCGCTGGTGATAAAGGGGGAGTTATTTCTGGTCAAGGTACGCTTACCAATGGAATGGTAAGCTTTGAGAAGGTAAATTTTGTGGAGCAATTACAACACAATCTCCTCAGTGTCTCTCAAGTGTGCGATAAAAAGTACACTACTACTTTTACAGACACTGAATGTTGTATATTGAAGCCGGGATTTGTGATCCCTGAAGAATGGGTGCTACTGAGGGCACCTCGGGAGCGAGACACGTATATTCTGGACATGAGTACTGTGGAATCTACACAGCTCACTTGTCTTCTTTCTAAAGCCCCTGAGAAGGAATCGTTATTGTGGCACAGGCGTATGGGACACTTGCACTTTCGCATGATGAACTACCTGATCAAGAATGATCTAGTGCGAGGTGTCCCTAAGCAATCCTTTGGACTGAATGATCATTGCGTTCCTTGTCAGAAAGTGTCACACCCCGATAAAATCGTTTCACGAGTAACAAGTGCGGAAGCTAGGGGGCGTGACGAGAACGATCAATAAGCGTATGATTATTGCAAACAATAATTAAGATGCCATAAATATTTTAAACAACACGGTTACAAGTTCGTCGTGTTTACAAAACAATAGGCGTTTAGCAAAAGAATATGATTAACAATTTAATCACAAATCATGGTTTGAATATTTATCAAAAGCAATGGCATCCTATTCATCGTGGTGAGCAATGGTCCCAAAAGTATGCATGCATGATTCTTACAGCGCTGCTAATTCCCTGAAAAACATAGTTAAAAGGATCAACAAAATTGTTGAGTGAAATTCACAGGTTTAAGATTTCGTCAATCAAACCAAAAGTTTAGTAAACGTCTCACAAGTTGTTTGTGCCATCCATGGCAAATAGTACGATGATATATAGTTTAAAACAATAAATAGCTGACTGTGATCCCCCGGAAGGTTAGCTAGACCTCTCGAGTTAAAGTGACGACACCTAGGCCTATAACCAAACCACGACTTTAATGTTTGTGCCTGGGACAATAAAATATACGCTCCTCGTCTCGACATACAGTCGGCAGTTAGCATGACTAACAAAAGTGGGAGGGATGTCATCCCAATAGTACTATTCGCATATTCGGTGGCTAGCGTCACCTAGCTAATGGTTACAGTTTGTAGTCATGAGGACTTCTATGCACTACAACTAGTTTAACATAGGTTCGCACAAGGATTCGTTGTCAGGTTTTCAATCATCGCATGAAATCAGTTTGTATGTAAACAGTACATATGTTTTTCACCCCAAATTTAGAAAGCAGTAAAAAGCAGTAAAATAGGGGCTGTGAACTCACCTGGTGAGCTTATGTGAGTGCTAGCAAGTAATAAGAGTGTTTGCCCAAAAAGCCTCCTAGCGCCCTAAACGCATGAGGTCGTTTGTGTAAGTAGATAGCTAATCGCATATCTAGATTTTGTAATAGTAGGTGGCTACCCGCACACCTAGGTTGATATAAGTAGATAGCTACCCGCATATCTATGCTAGTTGTTCACTCAACCAGTATGTTGGAAATGTATTTCGTTTTTGAAAAGTGTACGACCCGTTGGTGATAGTTTTGTGTGTATACTTATATGTTTCTCGAAAACATAGTTACTTTGCTATTAAAGTGTACGTTATAGGTTTATACTTTCAAAACGTATATTGAACATGAACACGCACCTTTCAATTCATTCAATAGGTTTCGTTAACGCTTGTTCAAAACGTGAAGTTGAATAAGTCCCTTTATTCGTTTAAGGTAGAAAACCATTACTCAAATATTTTCGTGTTTAGTCCCTCTTAGTATCTCTCGGTTTATCCGTAATCAAAAATTAGTTAAATGATATTTTGGTACCTAATATGCTTTAAATGTGTTTACTATCGTTAGTAATGGATGCGAGAGAAAACAAGTGAAAACGTTGAAGAAAATATCAAAAACGAATAAGTATTGCAGTTTTGGCGAGGCTCCACGGTTTTGGCCATAACTCTCTCATACGAACTCCGATTGAGGTGATTCAAATGTCCAAATTTTCGTAACTCAAAGGGCTACAATTCTCAAAAAGATGTCAAGGTTGAAAAATGGAAGTACCAGCCGGGTAAGCCCTTTACCAGCCGGGTACTAAATGTACCAGCCGGGTAAAGTCTTCCCAACCGGGTAATTTGTGTCAGAAACTTTTGGGGCTTAGAGTACCAGCCTGGTAGCCTTCGTACCAGCCTGGTAGGTCACTTACCAGCCGGGTACTTCCTCTACGAGCTGGGTAATTGTGTCAGATACCGGATTTTTGAGTTTTTAACAAAGTTTCGACACTAGTTATTTTACTATTTTGATTACGTTTTGAGCATTTTAACTAGACATAATATGTTTAAGATCCAAAATATGTTTATCAAGGTTTCCGTTTCTCGTTTTAAAACACTCGTTTCGTTTCTCAATTTAGAAGCCGTTTCCCGCTCTTTTAACAACTTGATTAGCATTTGAACTTCAACATGGTTTTAACACTTTTCAAATCATCTCTTTACACATATGTTCTCAACATCAATTGTTTAACCAACCCTTTTCCCATTTTCATGTTAAAACATCTACAATCAATATCCTAGTACACAAGCATTATCAATCAAACATGTTGGTACCTATTTTACCATCATTCAATTCTTGATCATTTGAACACATTTTAACATGTTTTAACATAGCATTTAGTTGATTTAAACTCAAGAGTGAACCTCTAGCATCTAGACATTCATAATGTAGGAAATGACAAGATCAAAAGGGAGTTTCCTTACAATGCTTAAGGATGAAAGGGAAAGAAAGAAAAGAGCTTGAAATCTTCAACCCAATACTCCTAGCTTTTCCTTTGTGTGAATCTCAAGATTATGAGATTACAAGAACCTAAAGATGATCAAGAGCTTAAGGAGAGGTGAAAAATGTGGTATAAAAGGTGGTGGTTCATGGTGGTTTGTGGTGGTAGTTCTTGAAGAAAGGATGAAGAAGGAGGTGAAAGGGAGGGATAATTGAGAGAGTTTGAGAGGTAACGTGTGCAGAAAATGTGAAGTGTGTGTGTACGTATGTCTTGTGTTTGCTCTTTTCCTCAAAATGAAGCAAGGGAAATCAAGCAAGTGGGAGGCTTGATGGGAGGTGCTTAGTCCCATCAAGCAAGTAGCAAGGGAGGAGGAAAGTGTGGCTAGGGAATGAGCTACGTAGACAAAGGAGAAAGGGAAGGGAAAATCTGCATTCCAAAGTGATGTCATGCTTAAGTAGCTTGAATTAATTTCAAGGTTAAGCTATGTGCCTTCTTGCTAGTGTAAGGAAATATTAAGCAAGCAAGTAGGAAGGTGAAGCAAGCAAGTAGGAAGGTGAAATAAGAGAATGAGAAATCTGCACATGGGTTTAAAAGACATGCTTGCCAAGTTGCTTGAATAAATTTCAAGATTGAGCTAGTTATCTAAGCTAGCAAATAAGCAAGAGGTTTAAAGGAGCAAGTAGGCAAGGAGGAGAAGAAATCGATGGAATCAGTTGACCTAAATGTTAGCTTGCTTGGAATTAATTTAAGCTAGTTACCTAGTTGCTTGATTTAATTTGAGCTATGTGCTAACTTGCTTAGATTAATTTAGAGCTAGTTGTCTTTTTGCTTATGATTTTAAGGTGTTAAGAAAGTAAGTAAGTAAGTAAGCAAGCAAGTAAGTAAACAAGCAAGGAGGTTGGAACATGTTTAGGAAGTTCTAAAACAATGCGTTAAATTTAGTAAATCTCATATTCCTTTTCTTCGTTCGTTTAACATTGAATCGTCGAAGCTTGATTCTTAAGTCTCATGAGATAAACGGCTTCAAGCCTTAGCGTAAGAGTATAGGTAAATAACTACTATTGAATAGCTTTACGTTATTTAGGAAAATCTTATCACCAACGTTCGTGTTTATCGGAATCATCGAGATGCATCAAGCATCATAATTGTGTGCACCAAATTGTGCAAATGTGGGCTTGTGCTAGACTTATCTTGGTTAAATCAAATTTGATTTCATTAAGTAGGGAATTAGCGTAAGAATGCATGATATTAAAGTGTACTGGAAGTACCGATTTTCGAGGGTTGTCACATTCTCCCCTCGTTAAAGAAATTTCGTCCCGAAATTTAAGCAGTGTCACTAGCAGCTGGTGCTTTATCAAAAAGATGTGGGTACTTCCTCCGCATTTCGTCTTCACGCTCCCAAGTAAACTCTGGGCCGCGCTTTGAGTTCCAACGAACTTTTACTAGTTTAATCCGACTACGTTGGAGCTTTTGAACTCTCTCGTCCGATACTTCGATAGGTTCCTCCACAAAGTTGAGTTTGTCATCAACATAAACTTCATCAGGAGGGATGATTAAGGATTCGTCGGAAAGACACTTCTTTAGATTACATACATGGAAAGTGTCGTGGATACTGCTCAATTCTTGAGGCAGTTTGAGTTTATAAGCCACAGGACCAATCCTCGCAAGGATTTCAAAAGGTCCTATGTATCTTGGGTTTAGCTTTCCACGTTTTCCGAAACGAGCTACCCCTTTCCAGGGCGATACTTTGAGTAGGACTTTGTCGCCTACTTGAAATTCCAAAGGCTTACGACGGTTGTCAGCATAACTTTTCTGTCGGTCTCGAGCAGCTTTTAATCGATTAAGAACTTGAGATATCTTGTCCGTGGTCTCTTGAACAATCTCTGGACCAGAAATTTGCTTGTCACCTAACTCTGCCCAACAGAGTGGTGATCGGCACTTGCGTCCATACAATGCTTCAAATGGTGCCATTCCAATGCTGGTGTGATAACTATTATTGTAGGAGAACTCGGCTAGGGGTAAATGTGTATCCCAATTTCCTCCAAAGTCAATCACACATGCTCGTAATAAATCTTCAAGCGTTTGAATTGTTCGCTCACTCTGGCCATCGGTTTGAGGATGGTAGGCAGTACTCATATCGAGGCGAGTACCCAATGCCTTTTGTAAGGATTGCCAGAAGTGAGAGGTGAATCGGCTATCTCTATCAGAGATAATGGATATAGGTACACCGTGTCTAGAGACTACTTCTTTCAGGTAGACTCTAGTTAGCTTATCCATTTTATCGGTTTCCTTGATTGCTAGGAAATGGGCTGATTTTGTCAAACGATCAACAATGACCCATATCGTGTCAGCTCCACTTGATGTCTTTGGTAGCTTAGTAATGAAGTCCATTGTTATTTGTTCCCATTTCCACTGTGGCATCTCGGGTTGTTGTAGAAGTCCTGACGGTTTCTGATATTCGGCTTTGACTTTGGAACACGTCAGACACTTGCTAACATAAGTTGCGATCTCTCTTTTCATGTTTGGCCACCAATAATATCCTTTGATATCTTGGTACATTTTGTCAGCTCCTGGGTGTATTGAGTAGTTGGACTTATGAGCTTCGTCCAATATTAACTTGCGCAATCCCTCAACACATGGTACCCAAATTCGGTTAATGAAAATATAATGTATCATCCTCTTTGGTTTCGAGTTGCTTCTCCATTCCCCTCAGAGATTCTTCTTCAAGACGTTCGCCAGTGAGAGCTAGTTTTTGTGCATCACGAATTCGTGTATTGAGCATTGTGTGAATGGTCATCTCCAATGCACGTACTCTACGAGGCTTAACCCTTTCCTTACGACTCAGAGCGTCAGCTACCACGTTAGCCTTGCCCGGGTGATACTTGATTTCACAGTCATAATCGTTAAGTAATTCGATCCAACGTCGCTGTCTCATGTTGAGTTCTTTTTGGTCGAAGATGTGTTGGAGACTCTTGTGGTCGGTGTAAATTGTACTCTTGGTACCGTATAGATAATGTCTCCAGATTTTCAGTGCAAACACAACTGCTCCCAATTCTAGGTCGTGAGTAGTGTAATTCTTTTCGTGGATTTTTAGTTGACGAGAAGCATAAGCGATAACTTTTTCGTTTTGCATTAACACGCAACCTAGTCCTTGGTGTGAAGCATCGCAGTAGACAACAAAGTTATCCACTCCTTCAGGTAACGATAGGATAGGTGCGGTACAAAGCTTTTGTTTCAACAATTGGAAGGCGGCTTCTTGTTTCTCGCCCCAATCAAACTTCTTATCTTTCTGAGTTAACGAGGTAAGAGACTGGGCTATTTTGGAAAAGTTTTCAATGAATCGACGGTAATAGCCAGCTAGACCAAGAAATTGACGAACTTCAGTCGGGGTTTTCGGTGCTTCCCAATTTTTGATTGCCTCAATTTTAGATGGGTCCACATGTATTCCTTTTTCGTTTATCACGTGACCAAGGAAGTGAACTTCTCTCATCCAAAATTCGCACTTAGAGAACTTTGCATATAGCTTCTCTTTCTCCAGTAGCTCGAGGATTAACTTCAGGTGTTGTTTGTGATCTTCTTTCGTTTGGGAGTATATGAGAATGTCATCAATGAATATAATGACGAATTTGTCAAGATAGGGTTTGCAAACTCTATTCATAAGGTCCATGAACACAGCTGGTGCGTTTGTCAATCCGAAAGGCATGACCAAGAATTCGTAATGACCATAACGAGTTCTGAACGCGGTTTTTGGTACATCTTCTTCTCGAACTTTCAATTGGTGATAACCAGAACGTAGATCGATTTTTGAATAAAAGCTAGAACCTTGAAGTTGATCAAATAAATCGTCAATGCGCGGTAAAGGATATCGGTTTTTGATAGTGACCTTGTTTAGCTCCCGATAATCTATGCACATCCGCATGGATCCATCTTTCTTCTTTACGAATAACACCGGAGCTCCCCAAGGTGAAAAGCTCGGTCGAATGAATCCTAAGTCTAGGAGTTCTTGTAACTGCGTAGACAACTCCTGCATTTCTGATGGAGCAAGACGGTATGGTGAGCGCGCAATTGGTGCGGCTCCGGGTATTAGATCAATTCGGAATTCGACTTGTCTCGGGGGTGGCAGTCCTGCTAAATCTTCAGGAAACACACCTGGGTGATCTCGTACTATAGGTATGTCGTCTATGTGTCGCTCCTCGGGTTTCTTTTCCACAACGTGTGCCAGAAATGCTTGATAACCTTTTCGAAGGTATTTATGAGCTTTCATGCAAGTAACCATTTTAAGAGTACTCCTTTTCTTTTCTCCTTGGATTATTAAGGTTCCGTCAGACGATAATGGAATTCGTACAACTTTCTCGAAACAAAGAATTTCGGCGCGATTTTGGGATAGCCAATCCATTCCGATTATGATATCGAAACTTCCTAGCTCTACAGGCAATAAATCAATTTCGAAAGGATGTCCCTCGAGAGTTAAGATACATCCTGGTACAGCTTCTTCTGACTCGATTAGTTTACCATTTGCTAATTCTATGGTGTACTTAGTGTCTAGTTTACGGGATTCAATTCCCAGTAGTGGTCTAAATTCAGCAGACACAAAGCTTAAATCGGCACCCGAATCAAATAATACAGAAGCATATTGTTGGTTTACAAGAAACGTACCAGTGACAGTGTTGGGGTCCTGGCGCGATTCCTGTGCCCCAATGACAAATGCTCTTCCACGTGCAAGCTGGTTGTTGTTGTTGTTGTTGTTGTTGTTGTTGTTGTTGTTGTTGTTGTTGTTGATGTTGTTGTTGTTGAGTTTGGGACACTTGTTTCGGTAGTGGTTCGGGTCTCCGCATTCGAAACATGCAGTGTTTCGTCGATCGTTGTTGGCTCGGTTGGGAGGGTTTAGTTTACATGTTTGGACCTGATGGCCCCACCGTTTGCAATTTCCACAAAACATACACCTTCCTTCATGGTGTCTTTCACACTTGCCGTACTTCGGCCTGTTTCCCTGATAACCACTTGTTGTCGCGGCAGTTGCTGCGAATACCCTCGGGTTTCCCTGGTGCCTGTTAAACTGTTGACCCCGTCGGTCATTTCCTCCACTGTTCCACTTTCTCTTATCTGTCCCAACGCTTCTTCCTTCTACTCTGCTTGGTCCACTTGTACCCAACACAGTTTTCTTTGACAGTGTCCCCGTTCTCACGGCTGTGTCAGTTAACTTGTGCGCCAAACTTACTGCGCTCTTAAATGTAGCTGGTTCAGATGTTGTCACCAGACTTAGAATCTCCGGTGCCAATCCCCAGATGTACCTCTCAATGCGCTTGTACTCGGGAGTGACCATGTGAGGTACCAAACGAGCTAACTCCTGAAATTTTGTAGTGTAAGCGGTAATGTCAGATCCAATCATCTTTATATCCCACAATTCAGTCTCGATCTTTTGAAGTTCATTGCGGGGACAGAATTCTTCTAAGACCATTGTCTTCAGTTCTTCCCAAGAGATTGAATTGGCTGCTTCTCTTCCAAGTGTTTGAACTTGTGCATTCCACCAAGTTAATGCTTTGCCATCTAAAGTACATGTGGCATATTTGACCATGCAATCAGGTGAACACTTGCTGATATCGAGTACAGATTCCATCTTTTCAATCCAGTGAATGATTCCTATAGCGCCCTCATTACCATGAAAGTTTGTTGGCTTGCAAGCCAAGAATGATTTATATGAACACCCACGTTGGGTATTCTCGGTTTCCCTAGTGACATTAGTCTGTTCTTCCACTTGGTTTATTCCTGCAACGTTTGGTGTTGTCCCGCTACCGTTGGGGGCATTTTCTCGAGTACGGCTTGCCTCATACTGGGCAATAGCATCCGCAACTCGTCGGGCAACAAGTTCTTCTACAGTCTCTGTGTTAGGGGTTGCTGCGCTCCTTCGGCTGTTCACAGTAGTTCGACCTTTTGGCGGCATGATTTTTGTTCTAATACACACAACAAGATGGGTAAGATATATGAATCAATGCCAACACAAAATAAGCGAAATGTAAACAATCATACACTATATCATACATAAGAGAAAACATACATACGCAAGGTTTATACAAAACGTGATGGGTTCTTCTACCCCCATCATCTACATAAGTTTTATACAAAAGCGGATGGGTTCTTCTAACCCCATCAAGCATAAGTTTTCAGTACAAAATAGTGTAGGCACAACCCGCCATACATAGGTCTATCTAAAATATGCTAAATACATCCCCATAGCTGCTGTCATCAATGTGGTCATAATCAAGCTAGCTCCAGCCACAATCTCTGCAATCCGTGCTCGTCCCTCTAGTGTCTCTACAAGTGCTAAGGTAGTGTGTGCTACCTCTCTGTCCTCAGTCACCTGGTCCTCGACGGTATCAAGGCGCTGGTAGGTAGAGATCATGTCTCCATCAAGTACTGAAGTGTCACTCTGAAGCTCCAAAATGTAGGCTTGCATCTCGGCGATGCGGCCCACATGTGTGTTGGTCACGGCGACCAGAGTAGGAATGGTATGCTCCATGGGCTCTCTAGTGAGTGGATGTGTTGGTAGTGCTCGTGAAGACTCTCCAATCTCATAGGTAGAGGGAATGCCCTCTAGTGTCCTCCAATGATCAAGTACGGCCGGCATCCAGGATAAATGCTCAAGCCTCTGCCTCTTGGGCGATGGTGCTGCAGGTGTATCCTCTGAACTATCAGACGTGTCATCGCGCGGTGCTAGGGGTTCGCGAGGAAATATTCCAGTCCTCTTCCTGGCTGTATTCTTCGTGTAAGGCCCGCTCCCCATTGCAGCGAATGTCCTCCAGGTCTCGGTCACGCCGTGTGCCGGACCGGGCATAGTCGGTGGTGATCTCGATGGCGATCTAGGTGGCGGAAGGCTGCTATCATCGGATGTCATACGAGGATGATTCGGCTGGTTCTCATCCATCACCGATGTGTCATCGCTCTCGCTCTCAGAAACGTACTCCGAAGGATCCTCTTCGGAATCAATGATATGAACTGGATATTCTCTAGACATGCTGTGACAGTAGTGTTTTCCCGTATGATGAGGTGTAAATGATGCAAATGTATGAATGAATGAATGAATGAATGAATGTTTGAGTCCAAGGCTATAGTCTAGGTCTCTAAGACTTCTAGTTCGCTATAACCAATGGCTCTGATACCAATCTGTCACACCCCGATAAAATCGTTTCACGAGTAACAAGTGCGGAAGCTAGGGGGCGTGACGAGAACGATCAATAAGCGTATGATTATTGCAAACAATAATTAAGATGCCATAAATATTTTAAACAACACGGTTACAAGTTCGTCGTGTTTACAAAACAATAGGCGTTTAGCAAAAGAATATGATTAACAATTTAATCACAAATCATGGTTTGAATATTTATCAAAAGCAATGGCATCCTATTCATCGTGGTGAGCAATGGTCCCAAAAGTATGCATGCATGATTCTTACAGCGCTGCTAATTCCCTGAAAAACATAGTTAAAAGGATCAACAAAATTGTTGAGTGAAATTCACAGGTTTAAGATTTCGTCAATCAAACCAAAAGTTTAGTAAACGTCTCACAAGTTGTTTGTGCCATCCATGGCAAATAGTACGATGATATATAGTTTAAAACAATAAATAGCTGACTGTGATCCCCCGGAAGGTTAGCTAGACCTCTCGAGTTAAAGTGACGACACCTAGGCCTATAACCAAACCACGACTTTAATGTTTGTGCCTGGGACAATAAAATATACGCTCCTCGTCTCGACATACAGTCGGCAGTTAGCATGACTAACAAAAGTGGGAGGGATGTCATCCCAATAGTACTATTCGCATATTCGGTGGCTAGCGTCACCTAGCTAATGGTTACAGTTTGTAGTCATGAGGACTTCTATGCACTACAACTAGTTTAACATAGGTTCGCACAAGGATTCGTTGTCAGGTTTTCAATCATCGCATGAAATCAGTTTGTATGTAAACAGTACATATGTTTTTCACCCCAAATTTAGAAAGCAGTAAAAAGCAGTAAAATAGGGGCTGTGAACTCACCTGGTGAGCTTATGTGAGTGCTAGCAAGTAATAAGAGTGTTTGCCCAAAAAGCCTCCTAGCGCCCTAAACGCATGAGGTCGTTTGTGTAAGTAGATAGCTAATCGCATATCTAGATTTTGTAATAGTAGGTGGCTACCCGCACACCTAGGTTGATATAAGTAGATAGCTACCCGCATATCTATGCTAGTTGTTCACTCAACCAGTATGTTGGAAATGTATTTCGTTTTTGAAAAGTGTACGACCCGTTGGTGATAGTTTTGTGTGTATACTTATATGTTTCTCGAAAACATAGTTACTTTGCTATTAAAGTGTACGTTATAGGTTTATACTTTCAAAACGTATATTGAACATGAACACGCACCTTTCAATTCATTCAATAGGTTTCGTTAACGCTTGTTCAAAACGTGAAGTTGAATAAGTCCCTTTATTCGTTTAAGGTAGAAAACCATTACTCAAATATTTTCGTGTTTAGTCCCTCTTAGTATCTCTCGGTTTATCCGTAATCAAAAATTAGTTAAATGATATTTTGGTACCTAATATGCTTTAAATGTGTTTACTATCGTTAGTAATGGATGCGAGAGAAAACAAGTGAAAACGTTGAAGAAAATATCAAAAACGAATAAGTATTGCAGTTTTGGCGAGGCTCCACGGTTTTGGCCATAACTCTCTCATACGAACTCCGATTGAGGTGATTCAAATGTCCAAATTTTCGTAACTCAAAGGGCTACAATTCTCAAAAAGATGTCAAGGTTGAAAAATGGAAGTACCAGCCGGGTAAGCCCTTTACCAGCCGGGTACTAAATGTACCAGCCGGGTAAAGTCTTCCCAACCGGGTAATTTGTGTCAGAAACTTTTGGGGCTTAGAGTACCAGCCTGGTAGCCTTCGTACCAGCCTGGTAGGTCACTTACCAGCCGGGTACTTCCTCTACGAGCTGGGTAATTGTGTCAGATACCGGATTTTTGAGTTTTTAACAAAGTTTCGACACTAGTTATTTTACTATTTTGATTACGTTTTGAGCATTTTAACTAGACATAATATGTTTAAGATCCAAAATATGTTTATCAAGGTTTCCGTTTCTCGTTTTAAAACACTCGTTTCGTTTCTCAATTTAGAAGCCGTTTCCCGCTCTTTTAACAACTTGATTAGCATTTGAACTTCAACATGGTTTTAACACTTTTCAAATCATCTCTTTACACATATGTTCTCAACATCAATTGTTTAACCAACCCTTTTCCCATTTTCATGTTAAAACATCTACAATCAATATCCTAGTACACAAGCATTATCAATCAAACATGTTGGTACCTATTTTACCATCATTCAATTCTTGATCATTTGAACACATTTTAACATGTTTTAACATAGCATTTAGTTGATTTAAACTCAAGAGTGAACCTCTAGCATCTAGACATTCATAATGTAGGAAATGACAAGATCAAAAGGGAGTTTCCTTACAATGCTTAAGGATGAAAGGGAAAGAAAGAAAAGAGCTTGAAATCTTCAACCCAATACTCCTAGCTTTTCCTTTGTGTGAATCTCAAGATTATGAGATTACAAGAACCTAAAGATGATCAAGAGCTTAAGGAGAGGTGAAAAATGTGGTATAAAAGGTGGTGGTTCATGGTGGTTTGTGGTGGTAGTTCTTGAAGAAAGGATGAAGAAGGAGGTGAAAGGGAGGGATAATTGAGAGAGTTTGAGAGGTAACGTGTGCAGAAAATGTGAAGTGTGTGTGTACGTATGTCTTGTGTTTGCTCTTTTCCTCAAAATGAAGCAAGGGAAATCAAGCAAGTGGGAGGCTTGATGGGAGGTGCTTAGTCCCATCAAGCAAGTAGCAAGGGAGGAGGAAAGTGTGGCTAGGGAATGAGCTACGTAGACAAAGGAGAAAGGGAAGGGAAAATCTGCATTCCAAAGTGATGTCATGCTTAAGTAGCTTGAATTAATTTCAAGGTTAAGCTATGTGCCTTCTTGCTAGTGTAAGGAAATATTAAGCAAGCAAGTAGGAAGGTGAAGCAAGCAAGTAGGAAGGTGAAATAAGAGAATGAGAAATCTGCACATGGGTTTAAAAGACATGCTTGCCAAGTTGCTTGAATAAATTTCAAGATTGAGCTAGTTATCTAAGCTAGCAAATAAGCAAGAGGTTTAAAGGAGCAAGTAGGCAAGGAGGAGAAGAAATCGATGGAATCAGTTGACCTAAATGTTAGCTTGCTTGGAATTAATTTAAGCTAGTTACCTAGTTGCTTGATTTAATTTGAGCTATGTGCTAACTTGCTTAGATTAATTTAGAGCTAGTTGTCTTTTTGCTTATGATTTTAAGGTGTTAAGAAAGTAAGTAAGTAAGTAAGCAAGCAAGTAAGTAAACAAGCAAGGAGGTTGGAACATGTTTAGGAAGTTCTAAAACAATGCGTTAAATTTAGTAAATCTCATATTCCTTTTCTTCGTTCGTTTAACATTGAATCGTCGAAGCTTGATTCTTAAGTCTCATGAGATAAACGGCTTCAAGCCTTAGCGTAAGAGTATAGGTAAATAACTACTATTGAATAGCTTTACGTTATTTAGGAAAATCTTATCACCAACGTTCGTGTTTATCGGAATCATCGAGATGCATCAAGCATCATAATTGTGTGCACCAAATTGTGCAAATGTGGGCTTGTGCTAGACTTATCTTGGTTAAATCAAATTTGATTTCATTAAGTAGGGAATTAGCGTAAGAATGCATGATATTAAAGTGTACTGGAAGTACCGATTTTCGAGGGTTGTCACATTCTCCCCTCGTTAAAGAAATTTCGTCCCGAAATTTAAGCAGTGTCACTAGCAGCTGGTGCTTTATCAAAAAGATGTGGGTACTTCCTCCGCATTTCGTCTTCACGCTCCCAAGTAAACTCTGGGCCGCGCTTTGAGTTCCAACGAACTTTTACTAGTTTAATCCGACTACGTTGGAGCTTTTGAACTCTCTCGTCCGATACTTCGATAGGTTCCTCCACAAAGTTGAGTTTGTCATCAACATAAACTTCATCAGGAGGGATGATTAAGGATTCGTCGGAAAGACACTTCTTTAGATTACATACATGGAAAGTGTCGTGGATACTGCTCAATTCTTGAGGCAGTTTGAGTTTATAAGCCACAGGACCAATCCTCGCAAGGATTTCAAAAGGTCCTATGTATCTTGGGTTTAGCTTTCCACGTTTTCCGAAACGAGCTACCCCTTTCCAGGGCGATACTTTGAGTAGGACTTTGTCGCCTACTTGAAATTCCAAAGGCTTACGACGGTTGTCAGCATAACTTTTCTGTCGGTCTCGAGCAGCTTTTAATCGATTAAGAACTTGAGATATCTTGTCCGTGGTCTCTTGAACAATCTCTGGACCAGAAATTTGCTTGTCACCTAACTCTGCCCAACAGAGTGGTGATCGGCACTTGCGTCCATACAATGCTTCAAATGGTGCCATTCCAATGCTGGTGTGATAACTATTATTGTAGGAGAACTCGGCTAGGGGTAAATGTGTATCCCAATTTCCTCCAAAGTCAATCACACATGCTCGTAATAAATCTTCAAGCGTTTGAATTGTTCGCTCACTCTGGCCATCGGTTTGAGGATGGTAGGCAGTACTCATATCGAGGCGAGTACCCAATGCCTTTTGTAAGGATTGCCAGAAGTGAGAGGTGAATCGGCTATCTCTATCAGAGATAATGGATATAGGTACACCGTGTCTAGAGACTACTTCTTTCAGGTAGACTCTAGTTAGCTTATCCATTTTATCGGTTTCCTTGATTGCTAGGAAATGGGCTGATTTTGTCAAACGATCAACAATGACCCATATCGTGTCAGCTCCACTTGATGTCTTTGGTAGCTTAGTAATGAAGTCCATTGTTATTTGTTCCCATTTCCACTGTGGCATCTCGGGTTGTTGTAGAAGTCCTGACGGTTTCTGATATTCGGCTTTGACTTTGGAACACGTCAGACACTTGCTAACATAAGTTGCGATCTCTCTTTTCATGTTTGGCCACCAATAATATCCTTTGATATCTTGGTACATTTTGTCAGCTCCTGGGTGTATTGAGTAGTTGGACTTATGAGCTTCGTCCAATATTAACTTGCGCAATCCCTCAACACATGGTACCCAAATTCGGTTAATGAAAATATAATGTATCATCCTCTTTGGTTTCGAGTTGCTTCTCCATTCCCCTCAGAGATTCTTCTTCAAGACGTTCGCCAGTGAGAGCTAGTTTTTGTGCATCACGAATTCGTGTATTGAGCATTGTGTGAATGGTCATCTCCAATGCACGTACTCTACGAGGCTTAACCCTTTCCTTACGACTCAGAGCGTCAGCTACCACGTTAGCCTTGCCCGGGTGATACTTGATTTCACAGTCATAATCGTTAAGTAATTCGATCCAACGTCGCTGTCTCATGTTGAGTTCTTTTTGGTCGAAGATGTGTTGGAGACTCTTGTGGTCGGTGTAAATTGTACTCTTGGTACCGTATAGATAATGTCTCCAGATTTTCAGTGCAAACACAACTGCTCCCAATTCTAGGTCGTGAGTAGTGTAATTCTTTTCGTGGATTTTTAGTTGACGAGAAGCATAAGCGATAACTTTTTCGTTTTGCATTAACACGCAACCTAGTCCTTGGTGTGAAGCATCGCAGTAGACAACAAAGTTATCCACTCCTTCAGGTAACGATAGGATAGGTGCGGTACAAAGCTTTTGTTTCAACAATTGGAAGGCGGCTTCTTGTTTCTCGCCCCAATCAAACTTCTTATCTTTCTGAGTTAACGAGGTAAGAGACTGGGCTATTTTGGAAAAGTTTTCAATGAATCGACGGTAATAGCCAGCTAGACCAAGAAATTGACGAACTTCAGTCGGGGTTTTCGGTGCTTCCCAATTTTTGATTGCCTCAATTTTAGATGGGTCCACATGTATTCCTTTTTCGTTTATCACGTGACCAAGGAAGTGAACTTCTCTCATCCAAAATTCGCACTTAGAGAACTTTGCATATAGCTTCTCTTTCTCCAGTAGCTCGAGGATTAACTTCAGGTGTTGTTTGTGATCTTCTTTCGTTTGGGAGTATATGAGAATGTCATCAATGAATATAATGACGAATTTGTCAAGATAGGGTTTGCAAACTCTATTCATAAGGTCCATGAACACAGCTGGTGCGTTTGTCAATCCGAAAGGCATGACCAAGAATTCGTAATGACCATAACGAGTTCTGAACGCGGTTTTTGGTACATCTTCTTCTCGAACTTTCAATTGGTGATAACCAGAACGTAGATCGATTTTTGAATAAAAGCTAGAACCTTGAAGTTGATCAAATAAATCGTCAATGCGCGGTAAAGGATATCGGTTTTTGATAGTGACCTTGTTTAGCTCCCGATAATCTATGCACATCCGCATGGATCCATCTTTCTTCTTTACGAATAACACCGGAGCTCCCCAAGGTGAAAAGCTCGGTCGAATGAATCCTAAGTCTAGGAGTTCTTGTAACTGCGTAGACAACTCCTGCATTTCTGATGGAGCAAGACGGTATGGTGAGCGCGCAATTGGTGCGGCTCCGGGTATTAGATCAATTCGGAATTCGACTTGTCTCGGGGGTGGCAGTCCTGCTAAATCTTCAGGAAACACACCTGGGTGATCTCGTACTATAGGTATGTCGTCTATGTGTCGCTCCTCGGGTTTCTTTTCCACAACGTGTGCCAGAAATGCTTGATAACCTTTTCGAAGGTATTTATGAGCTTTCATGCAAGTAACCATTTTAAGAGTACTCCTTTTCTTTTCTCCTTGGATTATTAAGGTTCCGTCAGACGATAATGGAATTCGTACAACTTTCTCGAAACAAAGAATTTCGGCGCGATTTTGGGATAGCCAATCCATTCCGATTATGATATCGAAACTTCCTAGCTCTACAGGCAATAAATCAATTTCGAAAGGATGTCCCTCGAGAGTTAAGATACATCCTGGTACAGCTTCTTCTGACTCGATTAGTTTACCATTTGCTAATTCTATGGTGTACTTAGTGTCTAGTTTACGGGATTCGATTCCCAGTAGTGGTCTAAATTCAGCAGACACAAAGCTTAAATCGGCACCCGAATCAAATAATACAGAAGCATATTGTTGGTTTACAAGAAACGTACCAGTGACAGTGTTGGGGTCCTGGCGCGATTCCTGTGCCCCAATGACAAATGCTCTTCCACGTGCAAGCTGGTTGTTGTTGTTGTTGTTGTTGTTGTTGTTGTTGTTGTTGTTGTTGTTGTTGATGTTGTTGTTGTTGAGTTTGGGACACTTGTTTCGGTAGTGGTTCGGGTCTCCGCATTCGAAACATGCAGTGTTTCGTCGATCGTTGTTGGCTCGGTTGGGAGGGTTTAGTTTACATGTTTGGACCTGATGGCCCCACCGTTTGCAATTTCCACAAAACATACACCTTCCTTCATGGTGTCTTTCACACTTGCCGTACTTCGGCCTGTTTCCCTGATAACCACTTGTTGTCGCGGCAGTTGCTGCGAATACCCTCGGGTTTCCCTGGTGCCTGTTAAACTGTTGACCCCGTCGGTCATTTCCTCCACTGTTCCACTTTCTCTTATCTGTCCCAACGCTTCTTCCTTCTACTCTGCTTGGTCCACTTGTACCCAACACAGTTTTCTTTGACAGTGTCCCCGTTCTCACGGCTGTGTCAGTTAACTTGTGCGCCAAACTTACTGCGCTCTTAAATGTAGCTGGTTCAGATGTTGTCACCAGACTTAGAATCTCCGGTGCCAATCCCCAGATGTACCTCTCAATGCGCTTGTACTCGGGAGTGACCATGTGAGGTACCAAACGAGCTAACTCCTGAAATTTTGTAGTGTAAGCGGTAATGTCAGATCCAATCATCTTTATATCCCACAATTCAGTCTCGATCTTTTGAAGTTCATTGCGGGGACAGAATTCTTCTAAGACCATTGTCTTCAGTTCTTCCCAAGAGATTGAATTGGCTGCTTCTCTTCCAAGTGTTTGAACTTGTGCATTCCACCAAGTTAATGCTTTGCCATCTAAAGTACATGTGGCATATTTGACCATGCAATCAGGTGAACACTTGCTGATATCGAGTACAGATTCCATCTTTTCAATCCAGTGAATGATTCCTATAGCGCCCTCATTACCATGAAAGTTTGTTGGCTTGCAAGCCAAGAATGATTTATATGAACACCCACGTTGGGTATTCTCGGTTTCCCTAGTGACATTAGTCTGTTCTTCCACTTGGTTTATTCCTGCAACGTTTGGTGTTGTCCCGCTACCGTTGGGGGCATTTTCTCGAGTACGGCTTGCCTCATACTGGGCAATAGCATCCGCAACTCGTCGGGCAACAAGTTCTTCTACAGTCTCTGTGTTAGGGGTTGCTGCGCTCCTTCGGCTGTTCACAGTAGTTCGACCTTTTGGCGGCATGATTTTTGTTCTAATACACACAACAAGATGGGTAAGATATATGAATCAATGCCAACACAAAATAAGCGAAATGTAAACAATCATACACTATATCATACATAAGAGAAAACATACATACGCAAGGTTTATACAAAACGTGATGGGTTCTTCTACCCCCATCATCTACATAAGTTTTATACAAAAGCGGATGGGTTCTTCTAACCCCATCAAGCATAAGTTTTCAGTACAAAATAGTGTAGGCACAACCCGCCATACATAGGTCTATCTAAAATATGCTAAATACATCCCCATAGCTGCTGTCATCAATGTGGTCATAATCAAGCTAGCTCCAGCCACAATCTCTGCAATCCGTGCTCGTCCCTCTAGTGTCTCTACAAGTGCTAAGGTAGTGTGTGCTACCTCTCTGTCCTCAGTCACCTGGTCCTCGACGGTATCAAGGCGCTGGTAGGTAGAGATCATGTCTCCATCAAGTACTGAAGTGTCACTCTGAAGCTCCAAAATGTAGGCTTGCATCTCGGCGATGCGGCCCACATGTGTGTTGGTCACGGCGACCAGAGTAGGAATGGTATGCTCCATGGGCTCTCTAGTGAGTGGATGTGCTGGTAGTGCTCGTGAAGACTCTCCAATCTCATAGGTAGAGGGAATGCCCTCTAGTGTCCTCCAATGATCAAGTACGGCCGGCATCCAGGATAAATGCTCAAGCCTCTGCCTCTTGGGCGATGGTGCTGCAGGTGTATCCTCTGAACTATCAGACGTGTCATCGCGCGGTGCTAGGGGTTCGCGAGGAAATATTCCAGTCCTCTTCCTGGCTGTATTCTTCGTGTAAGGCCCGCTCCCCATTGCAGCGAATGTCCTCCAGGTCTCGGTCACGCCGTGTGCCGGACCGGGCATAGTCGGTGGTGATCTCGATGGCGATCTAGGTGGCGGAAGGCTGCTATCATCGGATGTCATACGAGGATGATTCGGCTGGTTCTCATCCATCACCGATGTGTCATCGCTCTCGCTCTCAGAAACGTACTCCGAAGGATCCTCTTCGGAATCAATGATATGAACTGGATATTCTCTAGACATGCTGTGACAGTAGTGTTTTCCCGTATGATGAGGTGTAAATGATGCAAATGTATGAATGAATGAATGAATGAATGAATGTTTGAGTCCAAGGCTATAGTCTAGGTCTCTAAGACTTCTAGTTCGCTATAACCAATGGCTCTGATACCAATCTGTCACACCCCGATAAAATCGTTTCACGAGTAACAAGTGCGGAAGCTAGGGGGCGTGACGAGAACGATCAATAAGCGTATGATTATTGCAAACAATAATTAAGATGCCATAAATATTTTAAACAACACGGTTACAAGTTCGTCGTGTTTACAAAACAATAGGCGTTTAGCAAAAGAATATGATTAACAATTTAATCACAAATCATGGTTTGAATATTTATCAAAAGCAATGGCATCCTATTCATCGTGGTGAGCAATGGTCCCAAAAGTATGCATGCATGATTCTTACAGCGCTGCTAATTCCCTGAAAAACATAGTTAAAAGGATCAACAAAATTGTTGAGTGAAATTCACAGGTTTAAGATTTCGTCAATCAAACCAAAAGTTTAGTAAACGTCTCACAAGTTGTTTGTGCCATCCATGGCAAATAGTACGATGATATATAGTTTAAAACAATAAATAGCTGACTGTGATCCCCCGGAAGGTTAGCTAGACCTCTCGAGTTAAAGTGACGACACCTAGGCCTATAACCAAACCACGACTTTAATGTTTGTGCCTGGGACAATAAAATATACGCTCCTCGTCTCGACATACAGTCGGCAGTTAGCATGACTAACAAAAGTGGGAGGGATGTCATCCCAATAGTACTATTCGCATATTCGGTGGCTAGCGTCACCTAGCTAATGGTTACAGTTTGTAGTCATGAGGACTTCTATGCACTACAACTAGTTTAACATAGGTTCGCACAAGGATTCGTTGTCAGGTTTTCAATCATCGCATGAAATCAGTTTGTATGTAAACAGTACATATGTTTTTCACCCCAAATTTAGAAAGCAGTAAAAAGCAGTAAAATAGGGGCTGTGAACTCACCTGGTGAGCTTATGTGAGTGCTAGCAAGTAATAAGAGTGTTTGCCCAAAAAGCCTCCTAGCGCCCTAAACGCATGAGGTCGTTTGTGTAAGTAGATAGCTAATCGCATATCTAGATTTTGTAATAGTAGGTGGCTACCCGCACACCTAGGTTGATATAAGTAGATAGCTACCCGCATATCTATGCTAGTTGTTCACTCAACCAGTATGTTGGAAATGTATTTCGTTTTTGAAAAGTGTACGACCCGTTGGTGATAGTTTTGTGTGTATACTTATATGTTTCTCGAAAACATAGTTACTTTGCTATTAAAGTGTACGTTATAGGTTTATACTTTCAAAACGTATATTGAACATGAACACGCACCTTTCAATTCATTCAATAGGTTTCGTTAACGCTTGTTCAAAACGTGAAGTTGAATAAGTCCCTTTATTCGTTTAAGGTAGAAAACCATTACTCAAATATTTTCGTGTTTAGTCCCTCTTAGTATCTCTCGGTTTATCCGTAATCAAAAATTAGTTAAATGATATTTTGGTACCTAATATGCTTTAAATGTGTTTACTATCGTTAGTAATGGATGCGAGAGAAAACAAGTGAAAACGTTGAAGAAAATATCAAAAACGAATAAGTATTGCAGTTTTGGCGAGGCTCCACGGTTTTGGCCATAACTCTCTCATACGAACTCCGATTGAGGTGATTCAAATGTCCAAATTTTCGTAACTCAAAGGGCTACAATTCTCAAAAAGATGTCAAGGTTGAAAAATGGAAGTACCAGCCGGGTAAGCCCTTTACCAGCCGGGTACTAAATGTACCAGCCGGGTAAAGTCTTCCCAACCGGGTAATTTGTGTCAGAAACTTTTGGGGCTTAGAGTACCAGCCTGGTAGCCTTCGTACCAGCCTGGTAGGTCACTTACCAGCCGGGTACTTCCTCTACGAGCTGGGTAATTGTGTCAGATACCGGATTTTTGAGTTTTTAACAAAGTTTCGACACTAGTTATTTTACTATTTTGATTACGTTTTGAGCATTTTAACTAGACATAATATGTTTAAGATCCAAAATATGTTTATCAAGGTTTCCGTTTCTCGTTTTAAAACACTCGTTTCGTTTCTCAATTTAGAAGCCGTTTCCCGCTCTTTTAACAACTTGATTAGCATTTGAACTTCAACATGGTTTTAACACTTTTCAAATCATCTCTTTACACATATGTTCTCAACATCAATTGTTTAACCAACCCTTTTCCCATTTTCATGTTAAAACATCTACAATCAATATCCTAGTACACAAGCATTATCAATCAAACATGTTGGTACCTATTTTACCATCATTCAATTCTTGATCATTTGAACACATTTTAACATGTTTTAACATAGCATTTAGTTGATTTAAACTCAAGAGTGAACCTCTAGCATCTAGACATTCATAATGTAGGAAATGACAAGATCAAAAGGGAGTTTCCTTACAATGCTTAAGGATAAAAGGGAAAGAAAGAAAAGAGCTTGAAATCTTCAACCCAATACTCCTAGCTTTTCCTTTGTGTGAATCTCAAGATTATGAGATTACAAGAACCTAAAGATGATCAAGAGCTTAAGGAGAGGTGAAAAATGTGGTATAAAAGGTGGTGGTTCATGGTGGTTTGTGGTGGTAGTTCTTGAAGAAAGGATGAAGAAGGAGGTGAAAGGGAGGGATAATTGAGAGAGTTTGAGAGGTAACGTGTGCAGAAAATGTGAAGTGTGTGTGTACGTATGTCTTGTGTTTGCTCTTTTCCTCAAAATGAAGCAAGGGAAATCAAGCAAGTGGGAGGCTTGATGGGAGGTGCTTAGTCCCATCAAGCAAGTAGCAAGGGAGGAGGAAAGTGTGGCTAGGGAATGAGCTACGTAGACAAAGGAGAAAGGGAAGGGAAAATCTGCATTCCAAAGTGATGTCATGCTTAAGTAGCTTGAATTAATTTCAAGGTTAAGCTATGTGCCTTCTTGCTAGTGTAAGGAAATATTAAGCAAGCAAGTAGGAAGGTGAAGCAAGCAAGTAGGAAGGTGAAATAAGAGAATGAGAAATCTGCACATGGGTTTAAAAGACATGCTTGCCAAGTTGCTTGAATAAATTTCAAGATTGAGCTAGTTATCTAAGCTAGCAAATAAGCAAGAGGTTTAAAGGAGCAAGTAGGCAAGGAGGAGGAAATCGATGGAATCAGTTGACCTAAATGTTAGCTTGCTTGGAATTAATTTAAGCTAGTTACCTAGTTGCTTGATTTAATTTGAGCTATGTGCTAACTTGCTTAGATTAATTTAGAGCTAGTTGTCTTGTTGCTTATGATTTTAAGGTGTTAAGAAAGTAAGTAAGTAAGTAAGCAAGCAAGTAAGTAAACAAGCAAGGAGGTTGGAACATGTTTAGGAAGTTCTAAAACAATGCGTTAAATTTAGTAAATCTCATATTCCTTTTCTTCGTTCGTTTAACATTGAATCGTCGAAGCTTGATTCTTAAGTCTCATGAGATAAACGGCTTCAAGCCTTAGCGTAAGAGTATAGGTAAATAACTACTATTGAATAGCTTTACGTTATTTAGGAAAATCTTATCACCAACGTTCGTGTTTATCGGAATCATCGAGATGCATCAAGCATCATAATTGTGTGCACCAAATTGTGCAAATGTGGGCTTGTGCTAGACTTATCTTGGTTAAATCAAATTTGATTTCATTAAGTAGGGAATTAGCGTAAGAATGCATGATATTAAAGTGTACTGGAAGTACCGATTTTCGAGGGTTGTCACAGAAAGGAAAGCAACACAAGAAGTCTCACAGACCGAAGCTGGCCAATTCAACAGAGAAGCCCTTGGAGCTGCTACACATTGATCTATTCGGGCCAGTCAGAAAGAAGAGTTTGGGAGGTACTTCTTATTGTCTTGTTGTGACGGATGATTATTCGCGATTTTCTTGGGTGTATTTTCTGAAGACCAAGGATGAAGTGCCTGAGATTCTTATTTATCTATTCGATAAACTGCAAAATCTTTGTGATTTGAGAATCAAGAAAATTAGGAGTGATAACGGTACAGAGTTTAAGAACTCGATTATGGAACTATACTGTTTGAGTAATGGTATTGAACACCAATTCAGTGCCGCAAGGACTCCACAGCAGAACGGGGTTGCAGAACGTAAGAATAGAACCTTGATTGAGGCTGCCCGTACAATGTTATCTGACTCTAAGCTTCCAATCATCTTCTGGCCCGAAGCTGTGAATACGGCCTGCTACGTTCTAAATCGGGTATTAACGGTTAAGAAGAAGAACAAGACATCCTATGAATTGTTCAACAATAGAAAGCCTAATCTACAATTTCTTGAACCGTTTGGTTGTCTATGCACTATTATGCACACCAAAGAACGAATTGCTAAGTTTGGTGAGAAATCTTGTGAAGGTGTTTTTCTAGGATTCTCTAATAACTCACCAAACAAACGCGTGTATAACTTAGTGACCAAGCGTGTGGAAGAACATTTTGAAGTCACCTTTTTCCATTACACTGACAACCCTCAGGGGAAGGGACCCGAATATTTGTTTGACTATCAAACACTGTTTGATTCTTTCAATATTCCTGAAGAAAATGAAGAAGAGGATATAGTGACACTACTTCAGGGACTGGACATCGCTTCTGAAACACCACCTATCTCTGTTCCTCCACCACCAACAGGAACACCAGCAACTGCTCCTGCTGCTACTTGTGAGATTCCACCTCCACTCGTTACTGAGAATGTTCCTGATCCTACAAATGATGAGGAACAAATGTTTGAGGATTCTGTTCAATCACCTGCATCTGACCTTGAAGATTTACCGGCACTTCAACTCGAACTTGAAGCTGACTCCACAAACCTTGATTCTATCATCGTTCCAGCTGCAATTCCGAGTTCTCGGATAAATGTGTCACATCCAGTTGATGCCATTCTTGGTGATTTAAACAAAGGTGTTTTAACGAGAAGACAAATTGCTGCTGCTGAACAATCTGTGTTGACACCGTCTCCTATTACCGTCACTGATCCTGTTTGTCTTGCTTCGAAAATTGAAGAATGCTTTCTCTCCCAAGTAGAACCGAAGAAGACAGCTGATGCGTTAAAGGATCCATACTGGGTTGAAGCTATGCAGGAAGAGCTTCAACAATTCAACAAGCTGCAAGTATGGACTTTGGTGCCTTTACCCAAGGGTGTTCATCCAATTGGCACTCACTGGGTATATCGTGTGAAGAAGGATGATCGGGGTGTGGTAATTCGTAACAAAGCACGTCTAGTGGTCCAGGGTTTCACTCTAATTGAAGGTTTGGACTATGATGAAGTATTCGCTCCGGTTGCTCGTTTGGAATCCATTCGCATTTTTCTGGCATACGCTTCATTCAAAGGATTTCGGGTTTATCAGCTTGACGTGAAGAGCGCCTTTCTGTATGGTCAGGTAGTTGAGGAGGTCTATGTAAAACAGCCGCCTAGATTTGAAGATTCTGTTCATCCGAACTATGTCTGCAAGCTAGACAAAACATTGTATGGTCTACATCAAGCCCCTAGGGCTTGGTATGAGCGGCTTGCAACTCATCTTCTGAAGAACGGTTTTGTTCGAGGAACAATCGACAGTACTCTCTTCATCAAGCATGCCGGGGAGGACTTGTTATTAGTACAGGTGTATGTGGATGACATCATTTTTGGTTCTACCAAGGATGAACTGTGTCGCGACTTCGAGCGGATTATGAAGTCAGAATTTGAAATGAGTGCAATGGGAGAGCTGAATTTTTTCTTGGGCGTACAAGTCGAACAGTCTGCTAAGGGGATTTATATTCATCAGTCCAAGTATGTCAATGATATGCTTACGCGGTATAACTTGACTGACTGTAAACCCTATGGGACGCCCTTAGAGATAAATCATCACATTGGTCCAGCTGAAGATGAAGAGGACTGTCCGGAAAAGGATTACCGATCTATGATTGGTTCTCTGATGTATCTCACGGCATCACGTCCGGACATTGTCTTTGCAGTCTCTCTCTGTTCCAGGTATCAGGCTAAACCGAAGGTGTCTCATATGAAGGCAGTTACGCGAATCTTCGGTTATCTCAAATATAGACCAACCCTTGGTCTATGGTATTCAAATTAGAAAACTTTCTCGCTCTCTACTTATTCGGACTCGGATTATGGGGGATGCAATATGGATAAGAAGTCCACTTCTGGTGGATGTCAGTTTCTTGGACCTCGGCTAGTATCATGGCAGTGCAAAAAGCAAACAATTGTTTCTACCTCAACCGCAGAGGCTGAATAGATTGCTGCTGCTAGTTGCTGTTCCCAGGTTCTTTGGATACAACACCAGTTGCGCGATTACGGTTTACTCTTAACTATGACTCCTATTCATATAGATAATACTGCTGCTATATGTATTACTCGTAATCCTGTCCAACACTCTAAGACCAAACACATAGAAATTAGGTTTCATTTCATTCGTGATTGTTATGAGAAACACCTAATTGATCTAGTCCAAATAGATACCCTTAAGCAGAATGCCGATCTGTTCACCAGAGCCTTTTCCCGTGCTCGTTTCGATGAGCTTGTCAACATGATAGGGTTACGTTTCTTTCAACTTCAAAAGTAATATTTGTGACCTTAGTATGTTATGTTATTAGGCTTATTATTATTAAAAAAAAAAAAAAAAGGGGGTTAGTTATTGCAATAGCCACTCTTTGTGTTTCCTAGCATTAAAGAAAAGCAACGTTGCAACATTTGCGAAAGACGTTTAGTTGTGTCTATAAACAACTAGGGATATGATAGTACATTAGGAGACACCCCTCAAACGTCAATCTTAAGTTTTATTCTTGATGTATCAGTAGGTTTATCTCGTATATGTTAAACATGTCCTTACAATCAGCTGTATCACTGCACGATGTATTGGTAGACATTCTCATACTCTTCTTCGAGCAACTAAGAAATTCTTTAATTTGTGTTTTATTCTTCTGTGATGCTCAACATCTGATGTATGACAATGTGTCTTAATTCCTACGTATCAGCTTGCCATGCTTCAATTAACTTGAGTCTGTATATGACAACATTTGGGGATTTATGCTGTCTGTTTCCTTTGTTGTACGTCTGTACATACCTGGTCTCAGTCAGTATACTTTCATACAGTAAGCAAACAAAAGTCAATGTACTTTAATGTCTTATAAAATCAAAGACACCTTACAAGGTCGCCAAAAGGTTTGACCAAGTCTGGTTTTTGCTTAAACCTGAATCAAGATTAAGTCGCTTTGTTGTATGTATGTACAGACCTATCACCGCTTGCTTGATTCTTAAAAATGTTGAATTCAAATACTTTCTCTAACTAATCAAAGCTTTGGGCATGTCTTGATACTAGGCGTATATCTATGTGGGAGTCATAGAGATTGATTCACTCTAATAATAACTGCTAAGCTTGAAGTTGAGTGTGTTATATGTTTAAGTGGACAAACAATACCGATAATCGTCTTGTTACAGATTGCTTCTCAGGCTTGTCTACTTTGCTTGATAAATTTAAATTTGGACCAATATACTGATAATCGAATTAAAATTTGATATTGCCTTGCGAATATGTCTTTCTAATATGATCCCTAATTCAACACTTTTGAAAGTGTTCTCTTTGCTGTTTATTTATTATTATGATATTTGATTTATGTACCTTGTTCGCTAAGTGTCACAAATAAATTTTTTTTCAGAAAACGTGAACCCTTGATTGACTTCTGCGACACAAGACTTGTGTCGCATACTTTGTGGCCCAGCGACACAACCATTGTGTCGCACTACTATGTCGCCTATTTGAACTGCCATGTCAGCGACACAACACTTGTGTCGCAGACTGTGTCGCTGCCTTATGTCAGGGGTATAAATACCCTCGTGTCGTTGTAATTAGTTTCTAATTACCAGCGACACAACATTTCGAATCCTGCGACACAAGGATATCCAGCGACACAACAAGCCCGACGTAATTAATCTTGCATTATGTTTTGAACATTCGGTTTTTAGGGCTTTTCATGTTTTGCAAAATTAACCGCCTAAATGTGTTTAAATCTGAGTAATAGTTGTTGATTAATGTTCCTGCTGTGCTTGTGGACCTTTGTGAACCTTTGAAACTCATTTTCCCCAAAATGTGTTCATCTGTAAAATCTGGGTTTCATCGTGTTCTTCATTGCGACACAAGCTGCGACACAAGCATTGTGTCGCATACTTTGTCCTTATGACGTTGCTTCTTGTTGCGACACAATCAGTCTTATGACGCTGTTCATATAGCGACACAATTCTTGTGTCGCTGTCTTATGACGCACCAATTGCTATATCGCTGTTCCATTTCTGCGACACAACTATTATGTCGCTGTGATATGTGTGCGACACAATCCTTTATGTCGCTAATAAAATCATTAAATTGATTAAATTGCAAAACTGCGACATAACTCGTTATGTCGCAGTCTATTCTGCGACACAAGGCTTGTGTCGCAAGACATTTTTAATTCAAAAGTGTCAATGTTAATTGCTGAGACTAATGGCTTTCAAGTTTATCATCTTATTTCAGATATGGCTCACGTTAACGCTTTATTCTGGGAACCGAGACATAATGTCACGGCCTTCCTAGATGACGAGAAGGAATCGGCGGCGCCTTACCGTCCGATGATTGCCTTTCTCCGCAGATCCGTATATATACTACGATCACTGCTACCACAACCATATACAAGGATCAGGTCTCCGAGTTTTGGGTAAATGCTGCGGTCAATTCAGACCTTGAGTTTCCGCGGATCATCTCTCAGGTCAACGAGCGCGAAATTATTATCTCTGAGCAAACTATTCGGGACTTCTTTCAGTTTCCAGATGATTCCGAGATGCCCGTGGCCTTCTCCAATTTGTTTATTGCCGGGGGCATGGGTCGCCTTGGATACCCGACTATCCCACGTGATCAATACCGCAAGGCCTATCTCACTAAGGTCTGGCGGTACTTGATGCACATTATGATTGTCTGCCTTTCTGGCAGAAAGGCTGGTTTTGATGGGATGAGTTTATC